>VZRI01003164.1:95167-212782 GCA_013397515.1 Upupa epops
AAAAAAAGGAATCATTTCACTTTGGTGTCAGGACAGTGGCAGTTTGTGGATCTTGGACACTTATATATTCTACCACTTATAAGTTAATGCTATGAAATATCTTAAAGACACACACACATAAAATGTGGGCACACACAAACACGCTCATACACACAAACACATAGACACACACACACACACACACACACACACACACACATGAGGCAGCTTGGAAAAGGGACATGAGCACAGAAAGTCAGTGACCAGTGACAACGGACCTAAATGCCTGCCAGTACGAGTGAACAGCTGAGCAGCTGTTTCCACGCTTGCCGGCGAAGCCAGACCGAAATGAGCTCCCTTTGCTCAGGCAAAAGCACAGACTGCGAGACATCACGTATTCTTGCACGCAGGTGTCGAAATGACCAAACTTAGAAAAGTAATGAAAAAAAAAGAAGAAAAAAAAGAAACAAAGTTGACCGTCATCTCTTAGGTCTAATAGCGAAGCTGCAGGACACCTGCCTTCAGAGGTGGTCAATTCCTCTTAATTAAAATTTATCTAAATGTAAACATCACAGATATCCACAGCATCTTCCTACAGCACTTTCAGTAAGGAATTGCATGGTGCCATCAGAAAGAGAGAAAAGGACACAGATGCATGAGCAACTGCAATGTTTCAACATCCATCTGTTGTAAAGTCACAAGCTGGGCCGGCATGATCTGATGCTTTAACTGCCCACTAGCAATCCGTGGATGGCTACACCCACTGTGACGTGGAGAAGAGGATCCGATAATGTATCTGGACTACGCTGATCATTGGTGTCTCTTGCTATTCAGAGAACAAAATGTCAAAGTTGCATTCTTTCATCAATGGGGAATTCGTCAAGGACACATCATGTGGGAGATGAACAAACAAGCAACTGCCATCATGGCTAAACCAATGAACCCTAAAGAGGAGCGACAGGAGCAGAGTGGAGATGTCCTGAAAAATGCAGTGCTTTTAATAATGGGCGAGGAACATTTTAACAAGTCTTGGGAAGGAGGGGAGAGGAGAGTGCTTTCGGTTTCCTTACCAGGAGGTGTCGAGGATGGCCATAAAGATCAGAAAATAACGATACAGCATAGCACTTGCAAACTGCTTGAATGCACGTATAATAGCACTTGCAACTTTCAATGCCTTGAAAAGTGGTACTTGATAGTGCACTTATCTTTGCTCACTATCTAGGTAAACAGGTGCCGCATGAGCTATGCAATTTAAAGTGTTGACCCATACTAGACAGAACTGGACTTATGATATGACTTTTTTATATTTTTTTATACTTGAAATTAAATCTTTTGCTTCTTTTTTAAAGCGAATGATTGCTTTTAATGTTTGCACTGATTTAGTTGCATGTTTAGTCGAAAAACTGCCATTTGAAAAAAATGTTATTTTTATAGCAGCAAAAAATGAATACAGTTAAATGTATTATACATAAATTTTGGAACCAAAGAGGCCAACATATTAGTTATAATTTTTATGAGATGGCAAAGCCATCATATACCATGTAGTCATATTGAGCAATCCCTCACGAGGCCTACCAATTGTTTCAGGGTACAAAAAGGATTCTGTTTGTTCTATTCAGTGTCTTTTCTATACCATACGCACATGGAACATAGAGTGGAAAAAAAAGACTATTGTAGAATACATTATGATATGTGCATTCTTTAAATCCAATTTTTATGTTTATTTAATAAAGTTCCTTTTAGGTTCTGTTCCATAATAATTTAAACCAAACAATTTTCACTTAGATTTGCTGTTGAAGTATTTTACATTTGTGTACAGTTTAAATAAATAAAAAAGATTGAAAACTGGATGTGCTTTGCCTTTTTTTTTTTTCAGTGTGTAACATCTGGAGAAACTTGCTTACTTTCAGGACTGAATGCGGCTGCAGACGGCAAACTGTCGCGTTAGACCGTAGTTGTATTAGTCATTGCAGAAAGCCTTGTCTGAGAGCTCAGCTGTGATCCTAAAAATGTTGCACTTGAGTTTTATTGCTGTCTATACATGTCAGCATCTGCTTCTTTCTATCTCCATCAGTGCAGGGGTCTGGGAGCAGGGACAGGCGCTGTTCCGCATACCTGCAGGTCATTTGCAGTAAGTTCCTGGTTCACCTGCTGTGTACGAATGTAACTTCTTCTCTAGGTCACTCCCTGATCAGTCACAAGAAGTAAAAAAACCCGTGGAAAGCATTTCCAGGAAAAAGAGGTCAATACTGAGTTTGTTGAACTTTTTTCTCTTTTTTTTTTTTGTTTAAGATTAGCTGGCACTAATGAGAAGTAAATATTTTTGAGTAATCGCGTACATCTTCATGAGAAGTAAATATTTTTGAGTAAAATGCATACCCTTTACTAACCAAACCCCCACATGTTGACAAATACAGAAATTCTTGTCAACTGAGTATTGAGCCAGGTATTGATTTAATTGATCTTCACAGATAAATTTCTCCTCCTGGAGAACAGAGCAAATGTCAGCTGAAGCTGACAGAAGGATCTCTGTTGACTTAGCAAATGTTAGATCTGACCCTGAGACCTGGAAAGTGTTGAAGAAGCAAGTTCATGTAACTAACAATGGGTTCTAGTTGCAACTTGCATCCAAACATAGCTCTGCCCACTCCTCAAAGCCAGGCATGGGAGTTAAACTGCTTTTTTGTAGGAGACCTCTAGGAGCAATTTGCTGTGGCTATGTCAACAAACTTCTGTGCAGAACTTTGCCCCCCAGACAAAATTTTTTGAATATTTCATGGTTTTCCCACTACTTGACACTGCACCTTTATTGTCAAGGCCATTGCTTGCTGTTTCTGCTTCATCCTCTGTCTTTGTTCCTTGGGTCAACCATGCTACTGATGAGTGCAATAAATACCCCTTGAAATCAGTAGCAAATACATGTCATTTCAGTCTGACGGCACATTGCAATTAATATGACACAATCATTATGACTAAGACTGGGCTGCACTTTTAAAAATGGGATATGTTAGGATATCTTGCTCATCGGAATGCAAGGCTCTGGAGGCTGGGTCCAGTTAGGTTTAATTCTTAATTGAAAGTGTTTGGTTTCTGGGGTCAAAGCCAAGCCCTGCCTTGGGCACTAGGACTCCTGTGCTCTCTCAGGAGAGCAGGATGTCTTAGCATGGGACTCAAACCTGCAGCCCAAAGGTGGCCAGGATGCCATGGGCTTAGGCTGGCCAGGAGAAAGGGACAGAAGCAGGCTGTGCTCTGCATCCCACTGCAAACCCAGAAGTAAGCCCAGGATCCTGAAGTCTTCCACAAAGGTTGGCAAGAGACATCCCTTTTCTTGGTAAAACTTCTCACAGCTTGCTTGTCCAGCCTTCTCTGCTCCCCTAGATATGTTCCTGGGGCAGAAATAGAAAAGCATAGAAAAGCATGGATCACTGTGGTGTGAGAGGTATAATCTGGGAATGTGAAGGTTCCATCATAGTTCAGGTTCCCAAGTCTTTTAATTTTGTGTGTGGAAATCTGTGCCTGGAAAATGATCTGAACAGAGTATGCGTTGAGTTTCCTGCAGTTTGGAGTCATTCTGCTCTGGGCATGCTACAGGTAGTGAGGCATCCTTCAGACCTGGTGCCAACAGTAACCTGTCACACAAATTTTTAAGGGTAAAATAACACAAAATGTAACAGGTCTTTAACTTTGTGGGATCAACCTGAGACAGTTTGGGCTTGATTTTTCAGACATAGGACTAGGCTACTGCTTGTGCCAGAATTTGTCAAGGGGGTGCAGGAAATCATCCACCTTTCACTTCCTGCATTTTTGAAATGAGGAAATGAAAAATGAGGTCCCCTGAGCTTGATGGCTGTTTTTTGAAAATTCTGAATTTTATTTTCTCAGCTGCCATTCCCATCCTTATAAACCTTAGTTTCATTGCCTTATGCCAGGTACTGTACCTAAAAAAACAGTTGGGTCTAATCCATATCTGCTTCCCCCACCCCATTGAGGTGACTAGGTGTCTTGTCTCTGATAGTCTTTGATTTTAGTTCTGTATATGCTAAATCATTGACTTGTATCATATGGAAGGCTCAGTCTCTGGAAAATCTTCATCCTTGGAAATAGTCTAATACAGGCAAAATCCTGGTCCTGGTGCCAGGACCTTGCATTGGTGCTAATGGGGATGGTGTGAATGGGTTGATGATCACAATGCAGTGCGGCAGAGTGGATTAACTCTGCGTACATCACATATTTCCGCAAATAATAGACACCTGCTCCAGAATTGCCAGCTCTCACCTTCTTTGCTTTGTCACTTTTAAGATTGAACTCGGCAGCTGAAATTACTTGTCGCATTTCTCCTGCCGTTGGAGAAGCAGGAATTCCCTCACTGAACGATTCCTCCTTAAGAATATGTATTTTTTAGAGTGGTTTTGTCTGTGAAAAGTTGATGAATATTTTGAAAAATTCATAAGAATTACAACTTTTTGTCTTAAGAGGAGAATCTGTTTCTGTTAATACTGGTGCAAATCGGCAGTATCTGATAAGTCCCAGATGTAAGTAAAGACACACCTGAATCTGACTCTCTCAAAATCCTGATTAGGTCCAGACCATTCATGGTATTTGTAGACTTTTTTTCTTCAGAATCAGAAGTTAAAAGATTTAATAAATCACGGATGCTGCGTGGCAGATCAGAAAAAGAAGAGAACGTAGCAAAGCTGGTTGTGAATACAGGGAGAATCTCCCTGCTTCTATTGGAATTTGGTCAGGAATTACCAATCTCTGTTGGTGCAGTATACCTCAGTAGCTTTCAGTTGTTTGCTCAGTCACTGCCCTCAAACCAAAAGCTGGATTTACCTGGCTGTTTCTAACAGTAGGAGCCAATTTTATTCGGGTAACTTCATTGATTTCAGGGGAATTGTTTCTGATTTGTACTAGAATAAGTGGGAGCAGATTTAAGTTCTTTAATGTTCTTCCAGTTTAGCTCTTGGAATAACTTATATTTCATTATTATGTGTTTATGTAATTAGTGCAATTATATCAAATTATATAATTGGTACAATTACTTGGACTCATGTAACCGCTGCATATAGCATACCATACTATAAAATCTTTTACTCTGGAAAAAAAAGTCAATATTACATGGGAATCTTAATTTGTTTTGAAATTCCAGTATCAAATTTAGGGCTTGACCACATGCAAGGAACTTCTGGTTCACATCAGTAGAACCTCTCTGAGCAGGCAGCTTGCAGCCCTCTTCATAGATACTGGGTTTTTTAATCTGATTTGGCTAATTTTATTCAACAGAGGCCCTCCTTGAATGTGTGCAGCTCTAACCCATCTTCCTGGCTCAGAGCAGAGACGTCAAGTTTTCACACACACACGCCATATAACCTGAGACATCTGTAAAGCCATCAGAGACCTGAGATAGCCAATTTCCTTGCACTTGACCAGATTTACCATCTTTGTAATCTACTGCTGAGAATTTTAAGCTGGTACTTCTATTATGTTCATAGGTTCCCTCATTGTGGTTCTTTAAGCTTTTTTTTTTCTCCACCAGTATAACTTGCTTTCAGGGTACAATGTTGTGAAACTTGGAAATGGAAGCATCAGAGTAGGTGTCTGGTGTGGGCAAAGTCAAAATCCAGCAAAAGAGAAAAAAAGGCAAGAGGAAAACTTTGAAGTGTATCAATTTATCTAGGTCAGACATGATCATCAGGAAAGACCCAGGATAAGAGCTGTGGTTGCTGGCCACCTGATGGACCTCTCCTAATGAATGAATCAGCCCTCCTGGGTGTTGAGAGTTTCAAGTTCTTGACCGGCCCACAACAATTATCAGCTCTAGCTGCAAGGAGCACAGACCCCAAGTAAGGCCCTGTCTTTACCTAACAACAGCTTCTCAGAGCCTGCCTGCTGCTGCTCCGTTTCACTTTGGAAGCTTGAGAAGGTTCACCTCCTGCCATGTCCTCTTGCAGACTGGCCTTTGAAATCAGGCTGGGAGAGACAGCTACAGCCTACTACATCACAGCCATTTTAGGACTGCATCTAGTGCTGCCTCGCTGCCTTCCTCCAGCTGGTAAGTGTGCTTAGTGCCTGTTATTTTTATCTTGAGCTTTTGCTTTGTTTTTGAGGATAATTGCACACTATTGCTGCAATATGGTATAAGTGCTATGAAGATGACTATTGTATGCAAGGGTAAAGAAGATGCGGCTTGGGAGCAAACTTAAATCTACATGTCAGCAAAACAAACATGCTGTTTTTGGGCTATGTCAGTCAAGTGGTACCAAAGTGGCATTTAGGTTTTGTTCAGGCGGAGGCTGTAGGGCTGATCTTGTCCCTCTTTGCTTTACTGGATGCAGTGGCTTGTGCTGACTTCTGCAGAAGGGTTTGTCGTAAGATGGGGAAGAGCTGCAGTGGCTACACTTCCCTGCAGCTGGAACTTAGGTATGCTCTTGGGTGATGGAAGGGCCAGTCCTGGGCAGCGCAGCAGGAGCAAGGTAGGAGAGGTGAATGTTTGAAGTGACTTCCATCCCAAGATAAAAGAAAGGCTGCTTGATCTGGCTCCTCTGAACTGGGGCAGACAGGTCCCTTGGTCTTTTGGACCTATCTGTCTTATCTTCTGTTTGCTGTGTTCTTGTGTAGTCAGGTTGGTCTCTTCTGGCCTGTTTCTGGGTCAGGTTTTGGGACTGCAAGCTTTAAAAAAACGTTCAGGACCTTGTAAATTAAGGCCTCCAGCTCCTGTGAAAGGAGCAAACAGCACTTATTTGTCTTAATGAGAGTCCTATATATGTATTTTGCATTCAGTTGTATGAATTATCTTTAGCTGGGATATTTTGTAAGGTAATGCAATTTATGAGGTGGGTATTGGTGACTCACAGGTATTTATTTATGTCTTGCATGCATTGTGTATGTTTGGCTTGATCAGGGTGGCATGTTTGCATGGGTGAGCGTGCATTTTCTGTGTACACACACACAGACAAGAAATGCAAGGCTTTCTCTGAACAAATCAACTTCTGCCATGTTGATTCTTTTGTAATAAAATGGATTTCGGGGGAATCTTGAAGCTAGATTGGAAGTAATGCGGTGTAGCTACCCATTGCTTTGAATAAGTTTCTTTTGACTTCTGGATACTTCATCCTTAGTATGTTGTCTTGTATGTTGTCTAAGTATGTAGCATGATTGTTGAAGAGAAGACAGCCTGTTTTCAGACGTGGCTGTGCTCCACCCAGCTCCATTTCCAAGATAGCCTAGCAAACCACTTTTGCTCAAACCATATTTTGAAATTGTTCAGAAGCTGGTTTGGTCTCTAACACAGTTTGGAGCAACTTTGAGGATGCTTTTAGGAAAGCTTCCAGGGGTCCCTGGTGCTGCTGTAAAATCTGACACAGAATATTACAGCACCCTGATCATGCATCTGGCATTGGGCCTTGCTTTCTTATACTGGTTCTGGATGGTACTTGAGCTGCGTCGTAAGTCTCTGTGCTGAGTGTTTCTTATTAATGATGTGATAGACACAGAGACTTAGAATTGAAACCAGCTCTGTTTATGTTAGCTGTACACACAGTGGTCAAACCTCTACAGTAATAGTGCGTGACAATGAGTATTTCATTTTATGAGTTCCCCTTACTTTGTTCTTATTTTCTTCCCCTCCACCCTTGACAATTGTAGGCATGCGAATCTTTGAGAACATTACTTCCAGACCATATCCCCTTGAGCTGGATTACTGCATCAAGAAGAGAAAGTTAAAACTATGTTTAAATTTTACCCCAAATGAAAGCCTTTTCTACTCTGTGCACCACAAATAGACTTTTAATTACAGGAAACACATGCTGGAAGTGCACCCCAGAACTTGATTCTGTGCTTTGCTGTTGAGTTTGTGATTATGCCAATTCTTACAGTAACTTTTTTCTTTAGCATCAGTAGTTGAAGTCTACAGTTACCACATATAACCAAAGGAATGGCAAACCAGTCCTTGTTCTGATGGCCACCAGTTTTCGGTCTCTGACAATTTTGCTTGTGATGCTATTGAACATTACAATAATTTGGACGTGTTCTGTGATTTGCTAGGCTTAAAAACCTGTTGGTTTTAATTTGGGCCGGATTAAGTTATTCACATCTATGGAAAGAAGATTCTAAATCCTACCAAATGCAAATTCTCCTATCAATCACAGCCATAAGCAGGCTGCAAGACTGCATGGCACAAAGTCCCTGGGTAGTATTTTTGGTGCAATATTGGAGTCTAGCTGAAAACACTGCAACTCTACTGCCTTCCATTCAGTTTGCACTGGTGTGAATTTATCCTGTTGGTTTGTAGACAACCCCCTTGCTTTAGATTAGTTGGCAGTGAGATTGGAATAGTGCTCTGTGTACCTCCATCACTGGTGATAGCAGCTATTGTTCTTTTCTGCAATATGTTCACAGCATCAGGCGTTATGACTCATGTCATAATACCGTTGTGAGCTCCTTGTTTAATAATATAACATTCGTATTGTGTCACTCTAGCAATGTTCTTAATTCTTTCTATTATTAACTTCTATTTTGAAGTGTTTATACTTGTAATGTAGCTTTTCAGATTCTCACTGGATATAAGCTGGTGTAAAAGAAAAATGTTCGTAAACATTTAAAAGAATCTGACAAATAATTTATTGTCCATGCCTGAATAAAAAGGTGTGAAGCGTATTTCTTTAAGGCTTTTTTCGTTCGTGATGAATGGTAATACAGGCTTCATGGACAATTAGAAAGAAAAAAATGCTGTTGTTACTTTTTCTTTGTTCTTGTAAAACTAGTTGGATTAAGTATTAATAGTATCTTCTAATTAGACAAACCAGGATGCTTGGGGAAAAATGATAACTTTCCTTTTTCCTGTCATCCAGTTTAGTAATTCGTCAGGCTGGTTGGTCTTTTAGGTGGGAGGTGTCTCTGCCTCCTAGGGCTATGAAGCCATTTGTGCATCCCTGGCACTGCGCAGAAAATGAGGAACTGGGTCTTGCTGTCCACTGGCAGTAGAGAGGAGGAGAATCCAGCAAATATTTGTGCAACAGAACTTCTGTCAAAGTTGTTGGAGTAGGAACTCTTAGCCTATTAAAAATTAGGGGTCAGGAAACATCTGAAAAATTCTTTGTTGCTGTTCTGTTGTTGTTTTGGTGAGGCTGGGGTTTTCTGCTGTCTGATCAGCTTGGCTGCTGGCAATGTTGTTATACAATGACAAACCAGAGGTGTCTTACAGGAAAGCAGAAGAGTTCTAGAACATAAACACAGCTCTCTTCTATTCTGCTGGGATGCCTGCAGTGACCCTTTATTGGGGCTCAGAGTAAATCTTGCTGTAATTGATAGAAACAGCTTTAAAAGAAAGGCAAAACAGATCATGAAGGAAAGAAAGAGCTGATAAAGCTTCTAGCATCAAGAGTGTGCATGTTGAAACACTCTCTAATTATATATTTATCCAATCCAGTTAATACTACAGAGCTTGCAAAAAAAGCCCCATAATTAGGGGTTATGAAAATGTCTACATAGCAATAATATGGCACCTAAATATAGCATCTTTCCTCCTGAAGCACTTTGCATCATTTGAGAACCATGGACTCAGTTCACAGCTGGCATTCACAGGTGCAACCTTATTGAATTCCATGGAATAGCATCATTTTTACCAGGGATAAATTTTGTCATAAATGGAAGTTTGATCTATCCTACAGGCTTGAAGGGCTGCCCATCACAGTAGTATCTCCCTATTTTTTACATAAAACTAGCTGGCAGTAGCAAAACGTCTTGCAGACTTTGAGGAATCTCTGCCATATCCATCTTCTCATGCTGCAGAAATATTTGCTTGGGTAAATGTGTATATATACATGCTGCGTACTTTGGGGTCGGGGGAGAACATCTGATGGCAGCAAAGATGTATGATGCTCTTTAGATGGGTAACACTGGCTTTGTTTAAAACTTCTGCTGGAAGCTGATTTCACAGTTGTTGTTTCTGGACTGCAGTGTCAGGACTTTGGGGTTGTACTGCTTGAGGCACATCTGAAAGGTCAGACACAAGTACCTGAATGTAGCAGGATGTGGTGGACACAGCATCCATCATGAGGGAGTGAAAGACTAGCACTGTGCATAATTGTGTAATCTTATAATTTGAGACTGTTTCATACAATTAAAAAAAAACTGTAAGTGAACTTTTTCCAAACTAATTCGACCAAGTCACCAGGTCTAAGGCTTGACACTGGAAACTATGGCAAGATTAGGTCCTAAAGAGTTTGATCCACTTGTTTGCTGCTTTGCAGATATTCCATAAAACTAAGGACAAAGTTTTGGCTCCTTTATTCTGCCTCTGATGTGAGAAAGGCAGTACTTCCCAAGTGGGAAGTGAAAGGGTTGTACCGCATGTTCAAAAGGAAAGGAAAAAGAGAGGGTTTGTATTTCTGTCATACTTGCCACTACCTTGAACACTGCAAGCGGTTCTGGACTGTTCATCTCAAACACAGCAGAACTTGAAATAGCCTAATGCTTGTCAGCTCAGTATTATCTATGTGAAGACAAGAGTGAAACTCCTCCTGAAGAAGAAGAAAAGTTGATAACGTAGGAGTGAATTCTGCAAGGCCACAGCAGCAGTCAGAAGGTGGTCAGAGATTTTGTTCTGTGGTAGGACAGTAATGAAGGTCATTAAGTGAAGAAGTCAGGCTTAAAGCAAACAAAAGGAGATACTTTCCATGCAACTGTTAGTGGACACAAGAAATTTACTTCCAAAAGTGTCAGTGAAGGCTAAAAGCTTATTAGGACTCAAAGGATGAGTGGACAAATTTGTGTAAAGAAATGCATGGAGGATTACTAAGTAGTTAGAAACCACATCTGGTTTAGGAAATACCTTGATCTGAAAATAGCTCAAGGCTAGCAGAAGTGTGAGGGGAAACAGAATAAGTGGTTGCCTTGATTCTACTTTTTTCTGGTTGACCACTACTATCCACTGGGCTGGATGGTATGGCCATTTTTCTGGCTGTACTCTATGTCGCAACTCTGCTATGCAGGTTGCTGCAGCAGGCGCATGGAGGTCATTGCTCCAGAAGAGTTGTGGGTTCTGGTTCTCCTCTGGTCTTGACAGGGGAATTTAGTTTACCTTGCATGTGAAGGTCTGAATTCAGACCCTCTGTGAAACGCATCTGGATTATGTTTTGTTCTGGAATACCCTCTTAGTATGAGTAGAAATGAGGAACTGAAGAGTACCAAAGATAAGCTCTGTTTCCTGTAATAACTGATTTTCCTTCGAGGCCGCTTCTCAAAAGCTTTATAAGACAGACCCTACATAGCTCAGAAAGGATCGAGGAGCTGTAAAGTCTTATTGTAAAAGAGAATAAATTATATTGAGCAACTCCTACACGCATACATACAGGAGGAAAAAAAATATCTCACCTCCCCCCATAATATGATTGTTGATATTCCCCACGGTTCTATGCAGAGAATAAACAAATGCATTCATTAACATTTACCCAGTAAGGTGAACTGAGGACAGAATATCGGTCCAGATATCCAGGCTTATCTCTGAATTTCCTGGATTTTATGGGTTTAAGTCTGACTCTGAACATGTCTTAAGGGCATTTTCTTGGTGGATTAGAAGGGTCGGAATTTAGATGCTCCCATCTATAGTACCTATGGAATTGTACAAAGCCCTGGTTTTACTATCTGTATCTGGTATAAGACCCTGCTATGCATCTGTCTGAGTCAAACAACTCTCAAACTGGAATTAGAGTTGGGTACATAGCATGAGGAAAGTACACATCTGGAAAAAACAAGACTCAACCAAAGCTTCACAGACTATGTTGGAAAACAAACTAAAACCCTTCTGAAAATGTGGTCTGCAGATGGGTCTTTCCCATTATTTTAATGGGGAGAAATTGTATTTTTAACAGAAAGGCATTTGGTGCAATAACAGCAGGAAAACGACTCCATGGCAGTAATTTTTCAAGATATCTTTCTGACTGGGTCAGAGCACAACTTCTGTGCTAAGAGAGACTCTGTTCCTCATGGGGTGGTTGCAATGCAGCAAAACCCTTCACCTGCACTGGTATCTTCTGAGGAAACTGCAGTAGATGAAGCTGTGAATTTGCTAGGGGTATTTCTCCAGTAGCAGCTGCTGGTAAGGGGCTCTGCTGTGGGCTTGCTCAAGTTGCCACAGAAAGTGTTGTGTGGCTCGGGCAGCCAATCCCAGCTCCAAAGATGGTGTGCTTGTTGCAAGCTTGTGCCAAGCCATCTGTAAGATTTGTCAGATAAATGTGACTAGCAAAGTGGCACTCGTGAGCAGATGAAGGGAAATTCCCTAGGGGATTCTTTATTCGCTCGTCATTAGCAGGAGAGGCAGTGGGAAAAGTAATTGTTTAGCTGATAAAAATACTGGTGAACACTTGATATCGAATAATCTTTAAGTGAGGGGAGAGTGTTAAGCATGTCTTGAGCAGACCAGACTCCACTGGATGTAGAGTATCCTGTTTTGAGTATCAGGCTTACATTTGTGAAGAAGGGTGAGGATATCTGAATTGCTCAGTTCTGTATTGTGCCTCAAAACCACCTCCCCTCCCCAAAGTGTCCTTATTAAATATGATCTGAGGCATGGAGCAGCCTGGAGGTGCATTGCTGCTGTTTACCTGTGCGCATCCCTCATCTCAAAGGGAAAATAAAATCTGTCCCTGCTATGAGAAAGTACTGCCTGCTCACTAAATAAATCCTGCTGGGGGGCTGGCTCTGTGGTGGTACCTTTCCAGTGAGGACTAACCTTGCTTTCTCTAATTGCAAGGCTGACTCTAGATGTGATGACTTGCAAAGAAAGCATAATGAGCTCTGTGTGTGAGCTTAGATGGGCCCAGTGTCCACGCTGTTGAGAAAGTCATCAGTATCACATCTTCTCCATAGAACTCCTTTGGTTCAATTTTTTTTTTGCTGTACCAAAGGGAGATTTCAGTCTTGGAATGGAATTATTACCTTGACTGCCTTCCCCAGGCAAGACACTGTAGGCAATGCCCTTGGTTGTTTTTTATTTTTGTGATGGGACAGGAAGGTTTTATGGCATCTCGGTTCAAGTGCCAATAAGGGCATGCATGGCAAGGTATTCCACTCTTGTTGCGATCACCTGTATTATTCACTTTATTACCAATTTAGTAATTTATTTAGTAATAAGTGGATCTTGGAAATTAATTGAAACAATGTTCTCTTGAAATGCATGATGCTTGAGTTGCACTGCTTGGGGTCTTTTCATTCCAGGGAGAATTGGGTGAGGGGACTAAGCTGGAATTTGAGGCTTGTAGAACTCTCATTTCCCCAAACTCCACTATTGGCTGGGTAATAGTACAGATCTTGTCTCCAGCAAGACTGATTTAGTGGGCAGCAGGTCGAGAGAATCCCACAAAACCATTCTTTCAAAAGGTTTGCATGGGTTATTATCTTCCATCACATCAGTCAAGAGGAAAACCAACCAATTCAGAAAATCATTGTCCCAATGGTCCTAAATTCACCTTCAGCATGTAAGCAGGCTTTCAAAAGCTGAATGCTTCTGCAATTCCACTAACCTTGAGTGAGATATGAAGCAGTATCTGACTTCAAATGGTAGTGCGTGAAATGTAAGACTATCAATGATCTTTACCAGTGAATAGGTTGTTTGCCAGATGCAGTGGCCTTTGTCAGTGAAAAGGTATTTGTGAATTGGGGTTGATGGATAGCTTGAAAAATAAGGATATTCCAACAACAGCTCCAGACTTTGCTTCAGCTTTTGTGTAAATAAACAAATTTCTGTTGACTCAAATACTATGTTGCTTGATTGCCTGATATTGGCCTTTTTTTATACAGAAGTCGTCGTATCACTAGAGACTTTTGATGTTTTAATGTGTCCTGGCATATCGATGGATACATGCAGTGAAGAACAATCTGGGTCCACATTTGTGCTTTGCTGGAGATTTGCTATGTAACCTCGAGCAAATCTATTAATCTCCCAGAACCTCAATTCCCCAAATGCAAAATGGAGATAATAAAACATAACTCCCTTAGCAGGGTAAACACATTAAAAATGCACTTAAAAGCAGTTGGGTACTAGATTAATGGAGACCTATATCTTGTGGGGAAGATTCGTTGTATTATAAATAACGTGTCTTCACAATTATTCCATTTAGTCTGCCTTGAAGCCTTCAAAGACATACCACGCAAATGTTTACTGGCAGCGTGTTTCCCCCCTTTTATTGGCCAACATGTTTAGACCAGACTTTGCTGTGGCAAAGTATTTCAGTGCATTGCACATGGCAAGTGGATCTTTTACTGTAAAAATAATTTTTTTTCCCAGAGAATACTCCAAATAATGCTGTACTCAGCAAAAGCCTGTGCACCTGGAATAGCTGTATCTGAGTTTTTCTTTGCAAAATATTCAGTATGCTTCTGCCTAGAACTTTCAAGTGAAATGGAGAGTGAAGGAGATGTGGCAAGTATCAAGGACAAAGTTTTAAAGGGTGAGTTAACTTCGCAGACTGTCTGAAAGAACTTGAGTATGTCTCAAGTCAGTGAAGCTATGTTGGTGCCATTTCTGGATGAAAAGGCTGGTGTTACAGAGCACGACTGAATTACCTAGGGCACAAAGTGGGGGTCTGGGGGACTCCCACTTCTACATTAATGCACAGGACCTATTCAGGCCATTAGACCACCCACTGTTTTAGCAGTGTTACTTGGCTTCCCTGGACTCTGTAATTACTCTTGTCACATTACTGAGTATAACACAGAAATAGTACAAGCATTTGCCTTGAACTTGGAGAGTTGGGGCTTATATAAGGGGGTAAAAGGTGCTACGGAGACCGAAACGAGGGGTGCAATTCTTATGCCACTTGTACTTGGTTTATGTTGATTTTCGCCTCTGCTGCAGTAAGTCCTTTTTTAAATGTTGATGTAATGAATTTGGAAGCAGACCTGTGTGTGTTTGAGCTATCCTTGCCTGCCTGAAAGAGATGTGTATGAGGATATTTGGCTGAAAGCAGCAGGCTGGAATTGACATTTGTGTCAGTTTAGACAAGATTTTTTAAATATTTTTTTCCTCCCTATACAATAAAAAGCCCGTGTGATGTGAAAAAGAGTGAAAGCATGGTTTCTCTGATCAAGGCATCAAATAGGCACTTGAGCAAATGGAAGTCTCTTTCTTAAGGCTGTGCTCATCAAGAATGAATGATGGCAGAGTTTGCACACACAATTTACACCGTTTGTTAGGGTTGGAAGGGGCCTTTAAAGGCTATTGGGTCCAATCTTTCTGCTCAAGCAACATATAAAATACTGAAAAGCATAACCGCCTAAAAGCCTAAATCAAATGACACCAAAAGGCATCAAGATAGGTCTTAAGCTTTTCCAGAGAAATGGACTCCACAACCTTCCTGGGCAACCCATTCCAATATTTAATAACTGTTACTGTAAAGTTTTTCTTCATATTGAGGTGAAACTTCCTTTGTTTAAGCTTTCATCCATTACCCCTTGTCCTGCCTGACACAACTGAAAACGGAGTATTCTTTTCTTCTTGATACCCAGCCCTCAGTATTTACAGACAGTAATCAAATGCCCTCTTAGCCTTCTTTTGTCCAAACTAAAATATCCCAATTTTCTCAATCTCTCCCCGTAAGGCAGTTGTTCCAGACCCCCATTTACCCTTGTAGCTCTGTGTTGAGTGCTCTCAATTTTCTATTTCTCTTGAATCGGGGAGACCGGAACTGGCCACAGTATTCCAGGTGTGACCTCACTAAAGCAGAACAAAGGGGTAGAAAACCTCCCTTGATCTGCCAGACACACTTCTCTTGATACATCCCAACACAGTATTTGCCTTTTTTGACCATAAGGGGTCAACAGCTTCTTGACCATTTTTAGTTTGTTATCCACAAGAACTCCAAGATCCTTCTTCTTAGGGGTGTTCTCTAGCTGGTCACTACTTGACCTGTATTGATGCATCCCATTATTCCTTCCCAAGTGATGGATCTACATTTTGTTTCTGTTAAAACTCACTAAATTCCTCAGCCTAACTCTCCAGCCTGTCCATATCTTCTTGAATAGTTGGAACAGCCACTAAGTGAATTGGCCAGTCCACACAGTTTGGTATCATCAGTAAACTTGCTGAGTAGAGACTTCATTAATGATACTGATGATGGAATAAAGACACTGAACGGCGCTGAACCCATGTCTGATCCCTGGGGACACTGCTGGTTACAGGTCTCCAGCTAGACACTCCACTACTTTCTGGGCTCTATTGTATAGCCAGTTCTTGATCCAGTTCCTAATATGATGTTAATTGCACATTTCTTAAGCTTGTTTAAGAAGATGTTATGGAGAAATGTATCAAAAGCCTCCCTAAGATCAAGGTAGACCTCATCAACTGGTCTATCGTCTACCCATCTGGTTACAACATCATAGAACGCTATCACACTAGCCAAACATGATTGGCCCTTGGTAAATCCATGCTGACTACTACTGATTAACCTCGTATTCTTTATATTCTTACCAATGACTTATAGAATTAATTGCTCTGTCACTTTTCCAGGGATGGAGGGGAGGCTGACTGGTCTGTAGTTGCTTAGATCTTCCTCTTTATTTTTCCTAAAGACTGGAGTAACATTAGCTTTCCTCCAGGCCTCAGATATCTCTCTTGTTGACCACAATTTCCCAAAAATTATAGGGAGTGGATTAGCAATGGTATCAGCCAGCTCTGTCAACACTCTTGGGTGCCTCTCTTCAAGCCCCATAGATTTTTATGTTCAGTTTGTGCAGCTGATCTTTAACTCTCTCTCCTCATCAACTGTCAGAAAATCATCATCTTTTTTACAAGTTATCTCATCTGTCTTCAGGGGCTGGAGTCAAGAGAGCTACTCATAAGAGTAAAAATTGAAGCAAAAAACTTTATTAAGCAATTCTGCCTTCTCTGTGTCTTCAGTTATCAGGCTGCCACCTTGTTAAGCTGTGGGTCCACACTTCTTGTTTTTACTATTAATTTATATGCTTATAGAATCCCTTCTTATTCCCTTTAACTTCCTTAGTTAATTTTAACTTGAATAGGGCTTTTGCCCTTCTTATGGCCTTTTTACATACCCTGGCAATTTATCTATCAACCTCCAATGTAGCTTGCCCCTTCTGCAAACTGTAGGTTTGCCTCTTGCAAGAGACTTCCTTGAGAAGCTCCTTACTCACCAACCCACAGAGGTCTCCTAGCTCATCTACCTGATTTATTTTGTAGTGGAATACACTTTGGGGCTTGAAGAAAGTGGTGTTTAAACACTGACCAGCTATCTTTAACTCCTTTACCCTCCAATATTTTAACCTAAGAGATTCCAGCAAGTAGATCTTTACGGTGTGGAAAATTACCTTCTAAAAAATCCAAGACAGTAATCCATCCTACTTATTACCCTGCTTTTCACCCTGCAATTTTCACCCTGCAATATACTAAACTCAACCATATCGTGATCACTACCATCTAGAGTATTTCCAACCTTAATATTCCGAATCAGTCATCCTTTCTTTGTTAATACCGTTCATGCTCTTGCTTCCAGGAATCGGGGGAGAAAAATATAATAAAACTATGCAAACTCTGGTGGCAGGGGTAATCCCGTATCTGATTTTGCTGCACAACTCTGGAGGTCTCATTCAGCCAGCTAAGAAGGGGTGGGTACCAGTAGTGTTAGTGTTTAACATTCGTTCTGCAGTACAGGAACTATTGAATTAAGGTTCTTCTTGGTGTTTGCTGCTTTGACTGCAGCATAATGCTTTTTGGTGAAAGGCACTGTGGAAGAACAGCAGTGGTACAGAAGCATGGAAAAATCTAAGAATACCCTGAGAGTAGCTGGAGGAAATGTAGACTTTCTGCAGGGCTCTTCCACACTGACATTTGCACCTGATAGTTCTGATGCTAACAGAAACCCTAGAAATGTTTATTTTAATCTCTGGCAAACATCTATGCATTGGATAAGAATGAAAAGTTGATCTCATGCTTGGTAGAAGTTTGGGAAGAGCGTATACATGCCACTTGTCTGCATTTCGTGCAGTGCTGGCTGGAGGCTGCAGCAGGCAGTGCTGGACTTGGTGGGAGAGCTTCTGGTCTTGTAGGCTCTGTATATGCTGCAGTGAGCACAGTTCTGACCCCTCTCTGCAGCTTGATCTGTGGTCTGCAAGCGCTGTGTTAGAGGAACCTGTAAGAGGGTTGAGGTTTGGACATATCTTTACCTCTTTGGATAGGGTGCTATCAGAAGAAGGTAACACTAACTTGTGGGTATCCAAGTGTTCTGCTGGAAGACACTTCTGGTTATAGAGTTTATTAATTTTCATTCTGGAGCCTAATTGTCTCCTGATAAAGGAAAGCAAAATAATGGCATCATTTCTACAACTCATGGAGAGAGATTAGGTAACAACAATCCTGGAGATTTAACTACTGGTAGTAAACTGGAGGACAATTTTTTTTTGGTATTGAGTGTCTGCCACAATTGCCAGTGCATGTCTTAGTCAAAAGCACTTTTATTTTTCCTCTCTATCTTGGCTGTCCTGTATCACATTTTGATATCTACAAGGTAATAAAGTCTGTTTTACTGTCAATTATTACAAATTACTATAGGTATTCCTCCGATACCGTGCCTGTACTTTATACTGTGGTTCAGATTACTTCCATCAGTAGCATCTCATTCTTTCTTCAGTCAAATTACTTACAAACATGTAGGATTTAAGTGTTTTTAGGACACAAAATTCTATAATGCAGGTTCATTTATTCTTCTGTCTTGTGATCATGTGTTACCTAGATTTGCAACAACGAAGAAAAAAAAAAGTGGTGGTGCCAATCTACTACGTGTCACTGTATGTATGTATAGCACCTAGCACAGTTGGGAGTATATATTATCGACACTGCTATGGTGTGAAGGGACCTTATTGCTCCAGGCACTACACAGGCAGACAACAAAATATGGTGTCTTCCCCAAAAGCTTATGAACAAAATGTTGCTAATGATCAATTGATCTCTACAGCAGATCCCTGTAGGGGACCAGTGGATCAAAACCACATGCATAAAATTGTGATGTGTGCAGTAATTACAGATATTTATCCTACTGATGTTACGAAAGGGTTTGTGTTATGCCTATGCAAGGTTTAGGGAAGGCTGCATTTTAGAGTATTTGGGAAGACTCTGCAAATATAACTTAGTGTGAATAAGAGGACCTAGAATGATGAAGTTACGGTCTAGCTAAAGGTCAATGGGTCAGGCAGAGAGGATGGTCCAAAAAGACTAGTAAAGGGGTTGGCATGCATCAGTTTAGCAACGGATAAATGGATAGTGCTAGCCATGCTGAGCTTCCTTACCCATAGAGAAGCCAGACAGATGCTGAGACTTTTGCCTGGCCTTTTCAAGAAACTGGAATTGAGGAGAAGTATGGTACAAAGAAGATGAAGAAAGGATGTAGTGGAAGAGGTTAAAGAGGATCTCTGTTGTGGGGAGGACGAGGCTTTCAGAAGATATTGTGTAGACTGCTCAGGGCTGAGGGTGGAAAGATGGAAGTTTGTGTTTCCCTGTGAAAGCTGCTGCAAGACTCAAATTGCTGTCTCTTAGGCCAAGAGGGTGAAGGAGTGCAATATAATGAAACTATATTGTATCTTTACCTGGTGTTTGAGGGAGAAAAACATGGTGTAGTGGCATGGAAAGACATGTGTAGAGACAGTGTTGAAGGAGTGTCAAAAGCTCATGTAAAATATCTTAAAGTAAGGTTTGTTTTCCTTGGAGGAGCAAAGCTCTAGAAGAAAATGCAAAGGAATTGAGGAAGTAGGGAGACAAGAATTAAAATATTATTCAATAATGTGGGCAGAATGCCTTTGGAGAAAATAAGGTGGGAATGGCCAACGTTTAAGGAAAAGGATGCAATCAGGGCAAAGACACTGAGTTAAAGCAAAGAATGCAGCTTGTGACTATATTAAAATAAATATTTGCTATTTTGCCTTTTTTCTCCCTCAGATTTTACACTTGGCTTTTGTAGGATCTGTGAAGTACTTTTAAAGACATTGAAATCATTACTGTTTCCCAATAACAGTTAAGGAAGCAGTTCAATGTGTTTGTTGATGGTTTTAACTATGTTTCATGGTAAAATTTGGGAAAGAGTTGTAAAACCTCAACCTGCATCTCTCATTTTAGCATGAATATATGAATTTCTACATATGAGTAGGAGAGCTTAACGCTTAAATAAGAACAGAGAGAAGGGAATGAAGACTAAAAATGTAGATTAAATAAATTCTCTATGAATCAAAAAGATTCAGATGTGAAATCTGCAAAGGCAATCTAGTGCAGTGTAAATCAAATTTGTTTAAAGTTCCCAAGTTGGAATTGCACCTGAAAAAGCTTAGCCAAAATAGAAATACACGTATTGACAGAGTTCAAAAATTAATTTTAGTTTAAATTAGTGCAGCTTCTGGTTACAAACAAAAGGTGTGTGTTAACGTGGAAATTGAATTCGGGCATCTGGACTTCCAGTAGAGCACATATTCCTCAAGCCCACTCCTTTATGGTATGAAAATCAGTGCAGTAGTAGAAGATGTAGAGCATAGTGACACAGGGAAGTATTAATTTTTTTTAATCTTTGTCATGCAATATCCTATTGTAAGAAATGCAGATAGAAGGAGCCAAAAGAAGTCTTTCTGTCCCTTGGAATGTCGAAGGTTAGTGGCCAAGTATTGATACTGTAATTCAGAGAACTGAGCTTTTGGTACCTTACAGACTGTTGGCTTGTAAGTGAATGAGTTTCCTTGCTATCTTTTCCTCTCCTCATGATGTGAAAACTTGTGATAAGGAACAACACCTGTATCTATAAATTGCTGCTTTTCCTCTTATGTGGGCAGTAGGAGGCTCAGATCTTTCTACAGCAAAGTTGACAGCTGATAATCTTGCTGAAACACCAGACTTTGGCTGCTCCCTTAGTTCCCATGAGATCAGATGCCTATTCTCCTTGCTTTAGGGGATGCTCTATTTGCACAGCCTTAATCATCAGCACTGGTTTTGGCCAGTGCACTTTATGATGGTGACATAGTATATTTATTTTGAATGTGGAATTGGCCCGTGCCTGATTGAACAATGTACAAATAAAAGATAGAGAAATCAAAACTGGTTTGGCTTGCTGGCCAACATAGACAAGTATAAAAAAAGAACAGCTGAACCATTCCTGCAGGTAATTCTCAGACTTTGGTGGGTGATTAAACTTCCATGTGTCAGAGAGAGGAGAGGGCAAGACTCTTCCTAGTAGTATTATGTGCATTTTAGGAATGATGATTGTGACTTGGAAGCATGAATTCTCATACAAGATGTTCTTCTTTGACATTCTGGTTTTATGAATATTAAAATCTTTATAATCTGGTCAACAACTCCTGGTATTCATTTGCAAGAAGCTGATATTTTCATGTTGTTCTGTAGGAGTTTACAGAGACATGGTAGGACTGTGGAACAGCGTAGAACAAGAGCATGAACAAAACAGGTAGTTGTACACAGTCCTCTGCTGTAATCAGTCTTGTTCAAAACTTCAGGTGAAATAAAAGGACTGTGATAGCCACTTCCACAGCTTTGACCTTGTTGAAAATAGTCCAAGAAAGAATAAGTATCTTACTATTGCTTACTACGTAGGCAGGCTGCTTTCAGTATCTATCTCAGGGAAAGATTTCACTTGATGACAGAATTATCATTAAATCGTGGATTTTGTTGCTGGGAGTTACCCCAGACTTCAAATTCAATAGAGAATAGGCTTTATGTTGCTGATAAATTAACTGAATTTGCATCTATTTTCTGAAATAAATGGAACAAGCAACGAGAATCTGTAGTAAATATTTACTAAAGACCTTTCCTGCTATACTTTTGGAAACAAGTGAAAAATGAAACATTCCTCAGTGCCTGACTGAGTGCAGAGATACAGTGCTTATTGAATGCTTTAACTGCAGCAAGCCACATAGTCCAACTACACCATCTCTGCTGGTGTGGCGAGGAACTTTCTGGGTCCTGAATATGGTTGTGGACAGTACCCATGAAGGATACCCCAGGGATTCTGGGCTGAAAAGTATTTGAGGCATAAATCTGGAATAAATAAAAATCTCAGTTTCACATATTTTCATGTCTATTTTTCTGTTTCAAAGGCATATGATAATGTAGCTAGAGTAGTGAGATCACTGCTCTCCCTAAATGGGGGGGCGGGGGATGATGCAAGTATATTAATCATAGGAGCTAGTAGCAGAGGGCAGCTATCTTCCTCAATAATTGTTCAGTGACATAAATGATTTTTATGGGTGTCTTCAGGGAGGATTAAAAAGTCTACTGTTAAAGAACAAGGGAGATATGGATGTTTTGATTTTGTCTTTCCCACTGTTACTCCTACCCAAGATAAAATGTTAGCAGCAAATTTATCTCTGTTATGTCTTCTGCACGAGTCAGCTTGGGTCTCTGCTTCAGACTGTTTGGTATTTGGTAATCCCCGTTGAAGTTAAAGCTCCATTTAGCTTCTGACTGACTGTAATAGCTGCCAAGGTGTAAAATACACAGCCCCTGTGCAAGCACTGCTTAATTGATAGGTAATTAATGGGTAATTAATGGTATAGGCCCTGTGCTGTGATTGCAAATCAAACTGATAATGTAAGAAATCACTATAATGAAACAGTGAGTCATCATTATATTTTAAAATTCGAGAATTTCACAAGCAGGGTCCCTTGTTTAGAGCCAAGGGGAAAAATTACTCTGGCCATGCTAAACCCATTGCAGAATGCAAAGGAATTCTCAGGAAAAAAGATTAGATATTTTGTCTTGGAATAGAAAATGGAGGTCATACTGAGAGAAGGAAAATGTTTGTTTGTTTCTTTTATGTGGTCTAAAGTGGAAACCTTCCAAATTTGGGAAAACACAGTAATAAATCTGCAGCCACTTAGAATTATGTGGTGTTACAAGTGAAGACAGCTTCAAACTTTGTTTCTGCAGCAGGAACAAAACTTGGTTCCTTCACCTCAAATCAAAGCTGCTTGAGCTCATTCCTATTGCCCGTTCATACCAGTGCCCTGAGGCAGAGACCGGCTGCCTGTGCCCCTGCCTTCCAAGGTATCACTCTCCACAGCTGATGTTTTTGGTACCATTACACCTCGATCTTTTTTTTTTTGTGATTTTTTTTTTGTTGTTTTTTGGGGTTTTTTTTGTTTTGTTTTGTTTTTTTTTATGAAGGAGTAATGCAGGTATTGTAATCGGCATCTGGGCCAGTCAAAATCAGAGGTCCCATAAGGTCTAGGTAGTACCTTATGAGCTTTGAAATCTCCAGCTATGGCAAGAGACACATCAATTGAATTACAGAGGGTAACTGACATTAAAATAGTTCTAGTTTTGTCACCTGTGTTGCTCTCTAGTAACTGTTCAGTAATTGGACAAGAGGGACTGGTTTCAAGCTAAAAGAGTATATTTAGATTAGATCTTAGGAAGGGTAGCAAAGCACAGGAACCGGGGTGCCCAGCAAAATTGTGGATGTTCCTTCCCTGGAAGTGTTGGATGGGGCTCGGAACAACCTGCTCTACTGAGAGGTGCTCCCTGCCCATGTCAGGGGGGGTTGTAACTAGGCGATCTTGGTCCCTTCCCATCTAAGCCATTCTGTGATTCATTTTATTGGTACTTAAACAGTGGCTGCTGTGAGGTTCCCCTCCCTAGTCCTCTCAAGCCTGGGAGAACACCTCTACTCCCTGGCAGCTTCTCCTTTGCGTTTCTCTCTTGCATGCTTAATATTATCAATTCATTGCTTTTTTTTTTTATTTTTTTTGTCTTGCTTGGGGATTTTCTGCCCATTTTCTCTGTGTTGCCAAGCGGTTCTGTGTTGTAGCTCGTTAACTGCCAGTGTGTTGGTGTTGCATATGGTAAAAAAGTGTAGCTGGCAATGTAGTATCACCTCCGCAAAATGAAAAGATGTGAAACCCCACTGAATTCAGCCTTGAAGCTACTCCAGCAGGGGCGGTCCAGGGCAGGAACCCTAAGGGTACAACTTAATAAGGTGCTGTGTTGCTGGGGAGCCAGATGCATGGGGCTGAGGTCAAGCGAACTTCTGTGCACTGGATGTTGCTCCTTTCCACTGAGGATTTTAAACATCATTGCTGAAAACTCACTGGGAAATGGGGGATTCTGGTGGGAGCAGAACAGGTAACAAGGGTAGAAAGCGATCTCCTCTTTGGTGCTGGGTGAGAGAGAAGGGATGATGACTGCTGCTTGTTAAGAGAACAAGGCCCCCAAAACCGAGGTTGTTTTCCTCTACAGGGACCAACCCTAGAGAAAAGCAGAAGCCTGAGGAGGAGGAGGGGGAGGTGGGGTGAGCGGGGCCCAGCCTGGCAGGCGGTGGATGTGCCAGCGCCTCGGGTTGTCGTTTGCACCTCGGTCACGTGTGTGGAAAACATTGCTGCTGTTGTAGCTGGGTACCGCTTGCTGCGCGTGGGTGCAAATGGCAAGGCGAGATGTGGGACGGAGCAGAGCTGGGCCCAGCTGCTTCTGTTTATGCTCTGCGGGAGGGAAGCAGACGTAGAGTGACTGTGGCTTGCCTGAAAGTCATCCGGGGGCTGGTGTCCATGGGGAACTGAAGGCAGTCCAGAGACTTTCCACTGAACCTGCTTGTCCTCCCCTCTCCATGGCCAGCCCCGTGTTCTTGGCCATGGAATCCATTTCACTTTCAACAAACTGCTATCCTCATCCCTTCATACTGTGCTCTGGAGGTCCTGGCAGAGTTCAAATTCACTGCTCTTCTTTTTTCCATCTTGCAAACAATAGTAAAATTCCTGAAAAGGGGATGTGCGTGTACATGCATGCAGGTGTGTTTGGGGAGGGAGGCAACTGAAACTGTGAAGCAGTGGTAAAAGTAAGTAGCCCAGGTCCCACCATGATGTTTGCCCCAGTGACTCTTGTGAGGCCATTGAAGATTTGTGGAATTGCATCTCAAACCCAAATTCCACTGTATTTCTGTTTTCAAGCCCTTTTCTGTGTCTCTGTGGATCAAAAACCTATAAAGATAAAATAATAAAATAAAAAAGGTCTATCCCATGTAGTTAATGGTTGCAGGAGTTGTAGTCTGAAGATGGCCCTGGTGATGCTTTGGTGTAAGCATGGTACATCTGGAATAGATGTGCAAGGGAAGTGGGAGAGTCCCAATGTCTCTTGGTTCAGCCTTTTTCAGTTTCAAATTTGAATAGGACATGTGGTTCCTGACACATGTTGTCTAACCAGCTTGGTTTTATGTGCTACTTCAGTCAGGAAATTAATCAGGAAAAAAGATAAGGGAATATTATGCTATTCAGAGTAAATCACCACGTTACACAATGTTGCTCCCATTGCCTAGGTAAAGCTGTTTAAGAAAATGGGCTGGCTTGAGGGCTTCCTTCTGATTGTCTAATTAAACTTCCAACCTTTGCAATTATGAAAATAACTGTGTGGTTAGAACTACTTGTATATGCTATAGGTAACTCTTGAATTAGCTGGAAAGAGACTAAGACATTTTCCTCGATCTTATTCTGCTACTTCTTTCTCTTTTTTTTTTTTTTAATGCACTTCAGGTTTTTCTGAGATTACTATTTCAACTCAGGATAGCACAAAGTCGTATAGCCAACTGGGATGATGGCTGAAACCAGAGGACCACTTGTTGCAACATCCCTTTTGCAGCAGTCATACACAATCAGTAAATATGCAAAACAGATGGGTCTTCTCTGTACCCTCACATTTAGCTTCCATTTAAAAACCTTTCATTCTTGTGGCAGAGTTTCACTGGTTAACTGTGTGCTTAACTGATGTTTTCACTATTCTCAACTTTTCTGGCCTGTGGATGTATTTCCTGAGTGATATGAAAATCTAAATTTGAAGAATATTTTTTACCTGGGAACATTATAGCTGTTACTTGTAACATCTATATCTTTTAATACAGGTGATTAATCCATAGTTCCCAAATATTGTCCTATTTGTCTCATTTCAGTCGAAGTCAACAAATTCCCCCACAGTGGGTATGTGTTCTAGTCTCTCATAACCGTTTTCTTCTGGAGCTATAAATACTGGAAGCATTGAAAAAATTTGCACAGTGCACCTTACTCGGTACACCTGTGCGCTGTGCAAATTCTGTCGCCATAGCCATGAAGGGTTTCTTTACAGCAAGGCTACAAAGGCAAATGTTAGAGATCTTTGAAAGAATTGTCACTTCTCTTAACCCCCTGGTTCATCATTGTGGGTGACTGTAAAATGAAGAATTAGCAGCAGAGGCTGCCTCCGGTCCTCTGGTACATCGGAAACACACTTTGTGCTGCTCTAAGTATTTCTTGTCAGGCTCTGTTAGCACCTCACCCTCAGCTGTTGTTGACATGTGAGCACATCCCTTTGTTAGCTTGCTTGTGCCTTACACTGTCATCTTTTTTCTCCTGTTTTATCTGATCCTCCTTATAAAAACAGAGCTACATGATGAACAGCTGGATGCACTTTGAGAAATCTGCTGCTGCCTGAATGCTACCTGTTTGTGAGATTGGATGGGAGTGCTCAGCTGAAGAATAGAATATGTCTTTTGTGATTGATCTGTCAGGCGTGTTTGATAGTGCGGAAAAAGTAGTAGGTGTTGTACGTACAGAAACGTTCAGGCTTGGACTCTGTTTTCAGTCTGAAAGATGAAGTGTGGTTGAAATTTGAAGGGAGAGAGGGACTTTGCATAAGCAAGTGGTAAGTGCAGCTGAGTGGCTTCTCTGGTGCATTTGAGTGATTTTTATTTTTTCTTCTTTTTCTTTTTTTTTGTTTCTAATGATGCTGATTGCAGTGTGGTAGCCTGTGGAGGTACTGACAGAAGCAGGGATCTGATGGTGAAGGTGCGATACATGTGGTATTCAGCCATCACTCAATGCTTCGCATTCTTGTGAGAAATCTGCTTTAATCTGGGTCTGGTTCCAACTGGCAGTGCATAACAACAAGGCTTTCCAGCCTTCTCCTCCCCCGGGGTTTCAGTCCTTAAAGATGCAGGTTCTGATAGCATGTTTTTCTTTCCAAGCCAAAATTTAGTTAAAAAATTGACAAGCGCTTACACTCAGCAAAATATTTAACCTTACTGCTGGGCTGGAATTAGCCTTTGACTTGTTTTCTGCTATTTCATGGTTAGCAGCACTAGAACAACCAGAAAGTCACTTAGTGTCTTCACTCCTGATCTCTGTGTTCAAGAGCCCCAGGAGGTCACACTGTTGTCACTGTGGCTTTTATGAGATCTTTCTCTACTAAAATGGCCAACTATTTTTTCCGTTGTTATTTTAAAGACCATTTTCTCTAAGGGTCTCCAGTAAGCAATAGGTAAGGGATCACAGGCTCTTGGTACAGGGGTGCAGTCTTTACTTTCCACTTCTAAGATACACAACTTCCATGTAGTGGTGGTTGCCAGGACCAGTTCCATGACTGAGCAGGATTATGTAGGAAGGAGAATATGCCTTCACGTATCTACTTCAGGGTGACCTTTATTTTGACATCATCTTTCATATATCTGGCAGAGTGAAGATAATATAGACTACTGATTATGTGTCTAGATGCGTGCTCTTACGAACTGTTTATGCCCTTAGCCACTGAAATGGCCTGTTGTCAGACTTTACTATGTGATGTGCATGATATTGGGCAAAGTATCTTTAAATGAGGCTAACACTCAGGGTAAGCCACTTTCTTTCTAGCCATAGCAACCAAACCAGTATCACTTTGTGCCAAATGCTGTTTTTTCATGTCCTTTTGCAGATGACATAGTCCATGGCTTTTGTTTTATCAAGAAGCCTCAGTAGTTATCATTGATTGCGTGGGGTTATTTCAGGGTTTCTTTTGTGGCCAGCATGCAATAGCACTTGCCCTTGCCTGAAGACTTGAGTTGTTGCTGACTTTTAAGTTCCTTCTAAGACACAAATTTGTAGTACTGTAAGAAATGCAGTCTTGATGCCTCTAAAACCCTATCTGGTATCACAAATCTTTTGATACACTGAATATAGGAGTAAGACTGTCTTGGGCTAGTTGCTCCAAGCACAACTGGAGGCAGTTAATGTTGACTGTTGCAACCTAGTCTGCCCAAGGGTGAAGGGATCAGCATTTGGAAGGTTTCACAGGACCCCTTTGTGATGTGTTGCAGAGGTGATAGTGCTTCACCAGCGTTTCCTTGTGAACACAGTTGCTGATGATGGTCCCAAATACCAGGAATTAACCTGGGTACAGCTGGGTTCTGACAATGCAAGGATTTTGACACTTTTTGTAGCTTGCAAATTACAGTGATGTTCAATTCTTTGCTAATCTGAGACCAAAAATCCTGTGACACAGTGGATGATATTTCCAGGCAGAGAGACTCCAGGTGACCTCTGTACAGTCCTTGTAAGCCTCTAGATGTGTTATTTTTGTACATGCTGTTCAGCTTTCTCCAAAGAGAAGCTACAGGCTTCTCTTTTACTGTCTAAAGCATTCCTGATTTAGGTTATTTTTCCATTTACTTTAAACATATTCTCAACCCATTTAACAGAGAAATGTGTAATGTTTGGGGCAGACCCAGTTTGCCTGTGGGAGAAATAGTTATTTTAAATAAAAACAGTCTGATTTTTTTTTTTTTTTTTCTTCTGGAGGTGATGAAGACCCGCAATTCTGATTGACTAGTTCACCAATAGATAAAAATCAAAATATCATCAAACTTATCTATTTACAAATTGTCCAGGAGCAGATTGTGAAATTGTCAGGTTTGTCATGTAAAGTTATTCACTAATTTCTTCAGGGAATAATTAGATCATTAGACAAATATGCCATAGGCAATCTGTGTGGGAACTTGTGTAATTAACCAATCCAAAATGAGTGATAAATTGTATATCGGTAATTTTCACACTTAGCAATTTAAGATGTGTTAAGTAGTTTTGTCGTCAAGTTAAGGAACAGAAACAATACATTGTGACTTATATAACTAATTAGCATTCCTGATTTTACAAACAAAAACAATGTGGAATTTACCTTGGGTGACAGTTTGCTCATGTGAGGTATGAGAATATTCATGAGTGCAGAACTTTGCACTCACTTTTTGCAAATGCTTGAACGTTAAAGAGGTCATAAATCTGGTTAATCAGAAATTTGCCTTTCAATTCTAACAAATGTTCATGGTATGTTACTAAGGGGGGAAAAAAACCCCATCTCTTTTCTTTCCCTGATATTGGCTCAGCTTCTTGTAAAATCCTCTTGACAGCGCCTACTGAATCAGAATTGTGTTGTACTAAGAAATGGGCCTGTGCACGTTTTGTAAAGTATGGGGTGATTCCTTTGTTCACTCAATTGCTGAATTTACGGTGTGATGTTAAATTATGACTTTCATTGTAGATGTATTAAGGGGGGGAGGGGGGAGGATGGGCACGGTTAGAATAAAAAGAATATAGTAATTTGGAAAGGTTAAATTGGGAATGGATGGAAGTTATCAGGAGAGGTCAAACTGTGGCCACAAGTAGACAAGAAGGGCGCAAGGTTGGTTACTACATTAAAAGACTGTGATCAACTTGGTATAGAAGTGTCACACTGTAAACGGATGAAGGCTTGGGGTGAATATCAGAAAAAAGCTCTGGATGCTACCATCCATTATAAACCTTGTGATAGCCACCTAATAAGGTGGCATATGTGATGGTTAATTGGGGAAAAAAAAGTTAAAAATATACAGACCTGAATTATTTGTGTGTGTGTGTGTGTGTGTGTGTGTGTGTACATGCACACGTCACAAGGGAAGATTAAGTAGATGACCTTTTCCATACCTGAATTTGAGGTCCACAAGCTCCATAGCTGTGTTTTAGGCACAAAATGGTAAACTACTGTTATTTCCTCTCTTCTCTGTGGCACCTTTTAGATCCAGAGTGAGCTCATCATTATATTATTAGGTCAACCACCATGCAACACTATGTATATATAACAAGGTGGTGTGTACAATCCAGGGCTACTGATGATATCAAGGTCTCTGGAAGAACAAGCAGCTGTCTGTTTTTCTACATTATGCTGATATAACAGGAACTATGAATGATCCCTGTTTTTTTCAGAACACATAATTAAATGCATAGACAAATTAGTGACACTGTCCAGTTGCATCAAGCCACCACAAAAATTGGCAAACATACCTGACTTGAACCTTTTAAAGATCTGTGGCTTAGGTTTCTCTTTTTATTTTTTTTTAGCTTGAAAACAACGTACCGGAGTGCCAGGTTGCTTTTAGAGTAAAATGTGTTTGTGTATAGGCCATGAAAACTAAAGATAAAAAATCCACTGCACCACTGGAGAGTCAGCAGAGGGAGTGCAAGATAGGAAGCCCCTCTTGTAATATCTGAGTGGTTGTGTTGCCGGAAGAGGGAAATAAACAAAAAAGACGTGTATGAGCTAGAGTTGTGGGAATGATCTAGACCTGAAATAAAATCTTGTTGATAAAATTAACATGATGACAGCAATACCCCTTGATGAAAGTTGTGATACCCCTGCCCTTGAAGGCATGTGAGCTTGATTGAATGCATTCTAGAAAATGTAATACATTTCTTGAGGTTGCCTAGGCTCCTCTATCTCTCATGATTTTAATTGTTCTGCAATATTTTGTGCTCACACCCTCTAGTCCACCAAATCATGGTTACTTTGAACCCCTTTAGTTTTCTGTATTTTGATTTCTGACTTTCTGCTAAAATGTTGTGGATTCTCAACATTATTGAGATGGTTATAAAGTCAAGCTTAAATTGTGATCTCAGTGAATTTAATGTGTGAAAAAGCCATAAGGCAAATAACAAGATTTCCAGGGCTTGAAAAGTCATGATGGTGCTTAAACGCTTTGAGCTGGCAATACTAGCATTAGTTAAAATGACATTTAATGAGAGTGCATTTCTGGGCAACTCCACAGAATCTATTTTACCCCTGCATCTTGTAGGGTTTTTCTCTTCAGCTGCAGAGGAAATATGTAATAAAAGCCTGAAATGGTATTTTTGCATTTGTGTTTAATTTATCTGTTCCAAGAGCACACATTTACTGCATACAGCAGCATGTTTCTTTCAGCCATGGCTATAGCTGATCAACTCGGAGACCAGTCATTTTCTTGACTGTGTTTTAGAAGGATGACCAGAAGTGCACTTAAAATTTAAACCAATTGGCAGTTTTCATTAGGGAAAATGTTCTGTTCCTCAAACCTACACCTACAAAGCAGTGCCATACTAACTGGATGGTATTTTAAATAATTGAATGTGGTTTTGTCTTGTCTGGCAGTTTAGGAATACACAGCATGACCTTTTTTTACTTACCAATAAATCTGCATCTATGTTGAAGATCAAAATGAAGATAAGTGGTTGTATAGGAGATACTTGTGGGCTACTTACATTTTTGTTCAGTTTTGAATACTGTTCTTTATCTGTACAGTAATTTACTTTGAAGTACATACTCAGAAAGAAATGCTCCTTGAGATTAAGGGAGAGATGATGCTGAAAATCTTGTGTTGGTTTGTGGTTTGGTTTTGGTGTTTTTCTTTTCTTTTTTTTTTTTTTTAATAACATAAATCAAAACCCCAAAGCCCCCATCAATAACAGTATCTAAGGTCCACTCTACTCCTAAAGATGACTCGCTGTAGGACACAGAGGTGTGGCTTTTATCTGTCTGGTATGAGCTATTGTGCTAGTAATTCCTTGTGCATTTTCAGTTTTCCTTTCCAGTATTATGTTACCCAGTTTATTTTCAGTGGTGGTTTTTTTTTTCCCCTCCCCTCTCCCCTTTTTAAACTTCTGTCAATGTGTTATGGTAATGCAGCTCTGCTTTCCACTCATGAGGTGCCTGCATTCATTGGTGGGTGATACGAATAAGTAAAACCTGTCTCTTGGTGCGCGTTCACAAGAGTGTTGAACTGAGATTGCACTGACATCTGAAATTCTGGCAGTTTGTAACTCCAAGTGCTTACACTTTGTAAATCTCAATCGCGTCCTTAATGTAGATTTTGTTTCATTCCTTGCTAAAGAGTAAAAAAATGTAAATTTAGAAAAGACTGTCACTCTCCCCCTTGGTCTTCGAGTGATTTAAGTCATTCCTTTGTCAACTGATCTAATGTGTTTTTGCAGTGATAATGTCTGCTTAGTCTCCAACATCTGTGTGCTGGACAGAAACTGAGATTCCTAGATGAGACTTGGGCACACTGCATCGTCACCATAGCACAATGACATAAATGCATGGCTTTATGCAATAAGTACAAATGAGACTGATTTGAACTGAGCATTGTTTGAAAGCTATAATCAAAGAAACCAGCATCAGGCACATGATTATTTGATTTTATCAAAACTGTCCTCTTACTTGAAGAAACTGGGAGTGAGTCTGTGGTGCCATAACTGGCTCTGTTACTGTTGACTCCTGGGCAAGGTCAGATGTGGGTGAGAGTGGCATAACTTGGCTTTTGCTGGCATGGTCTGAGTCACAGCACTAGCTTCATGCATCTTTCTCTTGCTTGCACAATCTGAGATCTGTGACTATGACCTCTGTGAAGAAACGACTGAACCATGTCCTGGGTGAGCGTAGCAGAGACCAGTGAAGAACGGAACACTTCTCCTCCTGATTTGTCTGAACAGCTTGGTATTGATTGTTCCTGTGGGACTGTAGAGCCCTTTAGGTTTGTTCAGGAGTTGAGTTTTGATGCGACTTTAGCTTGCATTATTAGGCACAATATGTTTCCTTGCCTTTGTGCTTTTTCCACAGATATCTAGTGCCTTCTTCCCACTCTTGCATGCATGCACTTAGACTTTTTATCAGCTAAAGCAGCATCAGTGTTGCTGAGCTGCAGGCTGTGTGTGAATATAGTTTTATTTTGGTGGTTTTTTTTTTTTTTATTTAGAGCAAGGGGAACCAGAGCCTCCATGCCTCTGACCCTGAAAAGAGCCCAGAGGCTATCAGATACCTGTGAAACGATTGTAACTTACAGAAGACTTTTTTTCTGCATTGTTGTGTAGAGAGGCTTGAGTTAACATTGCCGCAAGGGTCTTTCTCTGGTCTAGACCTTGGAAACAAAGACTCTTTCCCAGCAAAGAGCTGATGAGCCTCAACATGTCAAAACGACGACTACCATTTGCCCTCATACAGCATCACCTGCTAAATAAGGAAGGGAAAGTTCCAGCTACAAAATTATATGGTTATACAAATACAAAATACTTCTTACAAAATAAGAATAAGATGCCAAAATAAACCACCGTTCTCTGTAGCGGAGAAATGGAGCAGCTGCTCTTGGGCAAGATGAGGGGTGTAGCTGTAGATTCCAGATGTCAACCTCCGTGCCGAAGAGCAGCGATGGAGTAAGATGGTTTCTGTTGTGCAAACTATATGGTCTCTAAATAAGTATAGGGCTCTGCTACCCAATCTCATGCCTTTCAGAGGAGAGGCTGTGCTTGCTTTGCAAGCGCTCTAAGCTTCATGGTTTCAACGCACTGGTTATGTGTCTGTGTGCATCTGGAGGGAGAAAAGACTGATGGTGGTGGGGTTCAGCTTCTGCAGTGGTGGCTTGCAAGAATACAGCTGTGAATGTTTAAGGTGCTGCAGGAACAGAAAGCTAGAACAAGCTGCTGGTGGCAACTAGGGCTCTCTGCTTAGTACAGTGGGGATTGGTCTCAGGTTGCAGTCTCTACTTGTATCCCCAGTAACTGTTCAGCTTTGCCTAATCCCCTCACTGTTCTAATTACTTTCTACATTTCCTTTCTTTGCATAGGAAGTAAAAGTAGGTAGAAATGCCTACAATTTAAATCATAGGATCATTTAGGTTGGAAAAGATCTTTAAAATTATTGAGTCCTACATTTAACCTACTCTATACAGTAGTTGCAGACCTTTGGAATTCTTCATTCAGTGTCTCTCTGTAAAAGGATTGGTTTAGTTCAATTGAAATGGGCTTAATTCTCCTTACAAATAGAACAAACACAAGGAAAAGTTGCTTCTGACCAAACCAGTGTCTGTCATTTCCTGTTATATGAGCGTTTATTAATTTTTACCAAAAAAGAAAAACCAACTCACATTTTAAACTAGACCCCATTTTGCTGTTTAACTCTTTTTCCCAAACCTGGATCTTATTTGAAAGTATGAGATTAGCAATTTGACTGGTTGAGGTTGTTCTCAATTCTTTTAGTAAGTTTGACATGCAGTATAAAACCCTATTGATCTGAAATAAATTCATAAATATATTAGTTGTCAAGAACGTTGCCAAGTCTTCCTCAAGTAGATTTCTGAGTGCCGACTGCATTTGGTTCTTATTTTTAGGATTTCTTTGTATCAGAACAGATTTAAGTCTTAAAAATGAAGGATGACTTCTTGAAGGCCACCACCATCATCTTTGTTAGCCTAGGCCAAAAGACAGCAGTTGTGAGTTGTGAGATCAATGACTTGTGCAACAATACATTTTCTTGTGTTTGAATAATAAAAATTGTTGCAATTACTTTTAATTAACTTAAGCAAACCAATTCCTCAAGAATGCTCTACTTCTCTTTTCCAAATGAGAGGTTAAGTGGGCCAGCAGAATTTAATTTAATTGGTAGCAAGTCACCTTACTGGCTGAAGCTTGTATTGTGTTTGGAGCCAATGGTGGGTGGATAATCTGATGATCTAGATGAGGGGCTTTTGCGGTGGTGCCACCAGCACACCCACAGGTCCTTCCCAAGAAGACCAGGTGGGAGGAGTGTTCTCATGTGCTTTGACAACATGCAACCAGAGCCAAAGACCCATGAAGGGTGCTCTCAGTTTTGGTGCGTTTGAGTCCTCCTGCCTATATTTGAAGAAATGTCTGAGAGTGGCAGGATATCCTGGATGTCTGTGCTGTTTTGTCTTCAAGACTTGTACCTTGGCATAAGTGGTTCTATCTTTTGATCAGACAACAGAAGCTGTGCCTTGCTCTTTCAGGTGCAAAGTTAAACAGTGCAGGAGGAAATGCCGATGGCAAAGTGCTCAGCTCGTGTGGCCAAAAAAGCATTGTATTTGCCAATACGTATAGCATGAATTGAGCTCTGTCCTTGGCTGAAGAAGTGCAATTGTCTTTGGACACCACATTGGTGCCTGTAGTCATCCGCAGAAACATTAATGTTTTGCCAACACAAAAAAAGCTCTGAGTGGAGCTGGTGCTACAATCTAGGTACGTCAGCACTCTCTGCTGCTTACACTGAAGAAAGCTGCTCATGGTTGACTGTAGCCAGCGTGATTTGTGGGGCAGCCAGCTGGGGGCATCTCTCTCTGTCAGTCTTCACCCACTAGCTTGTTCTTTTCCAAAAATCTGCAAGAAGTTTGTAAGTTTAGTGGGATCAGGTTGTGCTTTACCTTCCTACTGGATAGGTAAAAGTGAAACTCTAGGTTTGGTATTTAGCCTGTCTGCAAAATCAGCCTCAAGGACCATGGCAGAGTTTAAAATTAGGTAGAGTATGTAGCTGTTTGTTGATTTAAAGACTCTTAAAAAGAAAAAGAGGGAGAAAAAACCCCCACCTTGTGTAATTGTTTATTTTTTGGCACTTCTTTCAGTCTGAGTTGGAGCAGTACAGTTTCATTGATCCACGTGAAGATTGTTGACACATATAAAGGCCCTGCTGTCATATTCCTGTCAGATACTCTGTCATGTCTTTCTGCCTAACTAGTAAAATGTCATGCACAACACAACCTTTCCTATACAGAAATTTGCCTTGGGCAAATGTGCTCTACAAGTGCCTAACAGCCCATGGGATCCAATCTCTGCTTTCTTACTGACTGTTCATAACCTTTCTGTGCACTTTGAGACTTTTCAGACTAATTCTTGTGCATATAAGAGTAGTTAAAAAAAAAAATTCGGGAAAGGGGCTCTGGTCAGGACTGGGTATGGGGACCCAAGTGTCTGTTATGCTGAACCTACTTTTCAGTTGCTTTTCCACACTATTATCTGTAAAAAAAGTATCTGTGGTGACTGAAGAACAGAGAAATGTTTAATGTGGTGGTGTCTGTTTGCCCGTAAAAATAACCCTTTAGTTCAACTTGCTATAGAGTCTTCTTCCAGGTTTTGGAAGGCTCCTCTGTGTGACCCCTAAGGTAACAACAGTGGAACTTCATCATACCTGGCTGTCCTGCTTGGACTATCCCTCGCACTGAGATACAAGAAGCCAGCAGAAAGCTTATTTGATGTTCAGTAGTAATGCAGTAGTTTCCAAGGAACTGTGGATTTCTGTGGTCTGCCACTGTTGGTTGATACACCCAGAAAGCAGCATGCCTTTCCTGAGCTGCAGTGGGAGAGGCTTATTCTGTGGACCTGATGATTTGGTCTTTCCCGTGGGACGGTCCACTTGGGGCATGTTTGCCAAAAGTCTTGTGAGGTCCTGGAATAATTACTATTATGGAGATCATTTTAGAGTGAAGCAGGTGCTGTGAGGTGACATGTGAGGTTGGGTGGAGATGTGATGTCTGATTAATCACTGTAGTTAATTAAATCCACCTCTGAAAGTGGAAAGAGGTGGAAATGCTGGCTGAGGAGGCATGAGAGTGCAGCACTGCAATCTTTGCTTATGTGAGCTTCAAAGTGTTGCAGCTTGTTTGATAGTGGTGTGTCCTTCCAGAGGAAAATCTGTCCCCAAATTCCAATTGTTTTTTGGCCTGGGTACTTTACAGGATGGCATTAAGGTTTTTCTGCTGTGAACTGTGGGACTTGACAGAGCTTGAAGCCACAAACACTGATCTTCGGCTTTCAGCTCCTGCAAGAAACTCAAGCCTGCAGGTCAGGGCTGGGCTGAGATGGCCTGGCAGTGAAGGTGCCGGTAGATAACGAGATCACATTTATCATCAGCCTTGCCAAAATTGCTCTTTTCACCCTGCACTAATTCTCTTAAGTATTTTTACAGTATGCTTTAGAGAGATGTAAATTAGGTAATTTTTGTGTCTGCAACCTCCACTGAAGTCATACCAGAAGTAGCAAAGATACTGTCAGGAATGGAAGGGAGCTGAATGCAGCTCCTCTGGCATCTGAGAGCCCCAACAACCTGCCCTGCTCTACCTCAGGCAAAGAGCCACCTTTGTGACTAAAGCAGATCTGGGACCCAGGCATTCAGCTCTCTCATTCCCAGCTCTGCCTAGAATTCCTTCTGTGGCCTAGGGGTGGCTGAGCACAGGAGTGACCTGCTGGGGTGGCTGCTCTCTGTCCTGATTCAGTCCACATGTGATGTGCTGGCCAAAAGCATTTACTTCAGTAGTGTCAGTGGATGGGCCAGGACTGCTGGTACTAGCAGTCAGCCATCTGAGGTGGAGAGAAGTTGGGACACAGCTGGAGGCAGACTAGGGCACAGCTGAGGCTTTGGAAGGACTCGGGGTCACATTTGCAAGTAGGGCAATGTTGCTTCCTTTCTTTCCCCTCGATAAATTAACAAATCCTTCAAGATGTTAGTGATTTCAGTGAATAACACCTGGATTAACTGGTGCTGTTGGCTTCACTTATCTTTGTGCAAGGCAAGCAGGAGAGCTGAGGCTGTCCCCAGGAGTTGGGAATGAAGGATTGCCGTGCTGCGTAGCATATTCCAAAGGCAATAAAAGAGAAAAGGCTTTGCACTGTTCCTTCTGTTTGTAGTAACTCTGAAAGCATGGAGAAGCTTGCCCCAGTCTCTTGGTATGCTGTAATCCCACAGAGGTGTTTGCGATAGTGGCCTTGATTATGTGGTACCTCTGACCTCTATAGACTAGGGTGCTGGAACACATCCAGCCCAGGATGGCTCCACTGGCTGAGGGGAGAGGTCAGACAGCCTGGGGACAGAGGGAGGAAAAATGTTCACTGGGACAACTGGCATCTGAACCGATATGCTTTCTTTAGTCTTGGAAAAGGTTCAGCGGGCTTAGCTCCTCTTGAGACAAACACTCCTTAGAAAAATAAGTTCAACCACGGGAAAGTGCCCAGACATCACATTTTCAAAACAGAATGTGTCCATTTGCTTTCATGCATTCACAACGTTTTAGTCAGGCTGTCTGTCTGAAACTGTAACTGTGCTGTTACAGCAGGAGACTCGGGACTCTCCATCTTACTGTATAATCCTTGTGTTTGTTCTAGGTATATCTTAGGAAACAACCAGAGGCCAGGGTCTCTTTCATGAATTGCTTACTAGTCTAAATGACAGACATGATAAATGAAGATATAATTGACATCAGAAAAGGGTGGAGCAGGATATTGCAGCTTGCGAATTCATGGTTTGTGAGCTGAGCTTAGATGCACCTATACTCTATTAGGTCCTCTGTTTATACCAACAGGGGAAGCCAGATTCTCATGTCTTGTGAACAACAAGCTCAGCACAGGGCCTGCTCTTTGATGTTTGTAGGCAAAGGGATTTCTCAGGAGCAGTTTGAATGAGGTGAGGGGCTGATGTGTGCTGACTAGAGCTTGGAAAGCTGTTCCAAGCATGAGAGAAGGTGTGGGAGATGGTGCAGAAATGCCTCTCTGATGAGGGAATGAAGGGGAATGCAAGGTCAGTGCTGCAGGACTCGCTGGGGGGTGGGTCAGGTCACATGTGGGACTGTGGGCAAATCCATTAACTGCTCTGTGCTTAAGTTTTACTGCTCTAGTGTGGGGCTGGTAATGTAATATACTTGGCTCCTGTGGTAACTCACAGTTGATAACAAAGATGTCCAGAGTAAACACAGCTAAGCCTGGATCTGAGTATGCATTTGAGTTTGTGCTGTTCTTCCTTTTCAATGCTTTTAGAAAGTTTTAGAAATACAACTGAAGTCAGGGGGCTCAAGAAGCCAGGCTTTCTATCAGCATCTGGGGGCTCAATTCCAAAAAAAAGACCAGTTATTATATTGTTCTACTTTATTAACTACTTCCTTAAGAGATTAAAAGTAGCTGTGAAAATGTGTTATCACAACAGTGGAGTGTCTTACATGCTCCTGTGGAAAGGAAATATACACTACCCATACACTTCAAGGTCTGTTTGTGGTGGTACCCCCTTCTCACAGCGATCTGCTTGTTGTAGCACCTGAGCAGGTCAATTATTGCAGATAACACTCTCTGCTCCACAGAGGAGAGTTTTCCAAGTTTAGTACTAGCTGGAAGAGTAGATACAGTAGCTGTGTATCTTCAGTCCTGGATCTGCATAGGATAAAACTCAAGTACTGGTTGCCTGTGTAGCTATAGAGGGGAGGAACAATTTCAAAGTCTTGCCTCATGCATCCATATCAAAAGCTGTTTTTTGTGTGCTGCTGGGATGCATGTTGGTTAGTGCACTTGAGGCTGTATGATATCCTTTCCTGGCTGTTCATGCCCTGAAATGATCACTGCTTCCATTTACCCTTTTTTGTGGAGTTTCAAGCAATAAATGAAGGAAGCTTGCTTCCAGGACAATAGAAAGTTTAACTGTTCCTTCTTGGTAGTTTGTAGGGTGGTAGATCCTGTCCTGTCAAATTCAATACCAGAGGATGTAAATATGTCAGATAATTCATCAAATGTTTGAATTAGATAACTTAATGTACAGCTTTGCTGAAAAATAAACATTGAGACAAGAGTAATGCCTTTACTGAATGCTGTGTAGCAACACGTAGATGTCTTTTCTAGAAGAATAGAAGAATAAACAGGAATCAAAATGGATAAAGCTTTTTACATATTGCTAAAGAGGATCAAATAATTTATGGCAAAATCTAGCTTTGTGGTTTTTTTTCCCCTTTTAAATCCTCCATAATCCAGTCCTCACGTCTATTTGCAACTTGTTAGTATTTGCCAAATTGCTTCTGAACAATATTCAGCCAACGAGTTGCTCATGAGGTCTCTGCTCTGTAAATAGCTGGTATTTGTTCATGATGTGCTTGACTGGGTGCTGAAGTCAGTCTGTCCTCTCTTTCTTGCTGAATGAATGGCTTAAAATATTTGAGCACAGAGGAATAATGGAGCAACACACACTTAAACTGTGTCATTTGATAATTTATATTAATGAAATATTTGGGTCTGGGACTGCTTTCACAGGCAGTAATCCAGGCAATCCAGAAAAGGGAATGAGTGTAACTGGACAGATTTCATTGACTTTGCTTTCCCCATTTCCTGGTTTATTGTATCCTGTTCAACTTCATGGAAAAAAAGTGTTTGAGCTTCTGGTTTCTTTTCTTTGTGGGATGCAAGGTGTCAGAATGTAATGGCTGAATTCCTGTACGGATTTCAGTTGGTCAGGTAGCCTTCCTGTCTGTACTGCTAAAGTAATGCTGCACAATCTTCCCTGGCTGTAAGGCTGGTCCTCTCTGTGCAGGCTTGTCTTGAAAGGAATGGAGGTGGCCTGAAATGCATTGACCTAACAGTGGAGTACAGTGGAAAATTAGCATGCTTATACTTGATCTTGCTTTCTGGCCTTATTTGACGCTGTAGGTATAATGTATGTGACTTGTCTTTTGAAGTGCAGCTAAGGAATTGATTGCTTTCTAACTTGGAGAACTACTTGGGGTGGGCTGTTCAGGGTGGGAAATATTTTGGAGTTGATTTAATAACAGAATCACAAAGTCATTATAGTTGGAAAGTACCTCTAAGATCATCAAGTCCAAACTTCAACCTAACACCTCCACTGACTACTAGATCATGTCCTTAAGTGCCACTTCTACTTACCTTTTGAACACCTTCAACAGCCTGGTGGTGAAGAGTCTAACCACTCTGGTGTGAAATAATTTTTATCTAATTCCAACTGGGATTGTAACACTTTTGCCAGTAAAAACAATGTTAGGTAAACAGGAAAATACTATGGACTAAGTATAGCCTTCGGGATATCCAGTGTTAAAGTATTTCCCCAAAGTTGGATATGGATAGATGGAAAAAGCAATCTATGCTACTGAAAACCTTGAGGTGGATCAAGACAAAAAGATACATAGGATCTCTTGTCCTTTAGGTCACCCCTGTGTGGTCATGAGTGGCAGACTAATGCGTGTGAAGAATATACTTATTTATATCTGTGGTTTTACCAGAGGGGGTTGTCAGATTGTACTTGATAAAACTTGAAAATGTTTCTGCAGTTGTGGCACTTCTGCTTTGCTGAAAGGAACAACCAAGCAAATAAGTGATGACTGATTTTCACTGCCTTGTGCAAAAATATGTGCAAGTGTGTGATTTCAGTAGACTTCCCTACCACTGCAAGTGAGATCAGCACCAGTAGCGCAGACTTTTTGGGAGAGGGAGAAACTTGGCTAAGAAGTAAGAGAAGAGTAAGGAAAAAAGTTTATTACTTAAGTATATTTTAGTGGAACATAACTGAATCTGCAAGTATTTTATTGTTGCATTTGTATTGACTTATGTCCCTTGCTTTATCCTTGTTTTTAAGAATAACAAGGCAGTGATTCACCACCAATATGCTGGGATGCCTCACTTTTGTATTGTCTGCCTTTGTGGACTTTAAGGGCTGTATTTTCAGCTGGTATAGTGTTATGCTGACACCATCTGAAAATCTGATATATCTCAATTCCCTTTTTGTCTGCATATTTTAACTTGACATAACATAATATTACAGATGTACTCTCCCCTTCCTAAACCAACAACAGCATGATTGGCTCATAGATGACTTCTCTAACAACAGCTTCTAGACCTACGGAAGCACCTGTTTCTGTCTTCTATAGGAGTCCCTTGTTCCTATAGTTTTACGTATCTGTACTGAAATGAAGTGTTTGAATGAGTTCATCATCTTGTGTGAATAATTCGTACAATAACCCTGCATTTACTATCTGACAGTCCTAGGAGGATCTCGTACACATCTTATGGTGATTTATCTTGTATATCGTAATTTTATGTCTGTGAAAGTTTCAGTACTGGATGTGCATTCAGATGTAGAGAACTGCTCAGAACTGCCTTTTGCAATTCTTTTCTCTACCATGGCTAGTTACGCTTTAGCTGGAAGATCTGTGCTACTCATAGTGGTGCTGTTACAACTTTCTAAAGTCAAAATGTCATACTGGGCCAACTGCTGCAAGACGCTTACTCCTTTGTAAGTAGCTGTATTGATCTTGTCTCCTCCACAATGAATCTGTATATTTTACATGCACTTCTATCTACTTGGAAAACTTTTTGTGTTTACATACAATTGTTTTCAGTCTAATCATATTGACAGACGTTCATTCAAATAACCACCTGCGTTGTTTTATTTTCTGAACCTCTGTCAGGTTTATTGGGCTTTTTGATTGCTTTCTTTCAGCCTATGTTACTCTGAATAATATACAGGCTCCCACCTTCCCATGGTGAAATTGGAGTGCTCAGCTCGCTCCCTGAAATACCTGCACATCAAAGCATGCAGCATGGGGAATAAATGGGAGGGGTTAGAAATCTGTGTTCGGTCAGGAGATTATGATCTGGTGGCAATTACAGAGACATGATGGGACAGCTTGCATGGCTGGAATGTGGGCATGCATGGCTGTGTCCTTGTTAGGAAAGACAAGCCAGCAAGGTGAGGTGATGGAGTTGTATTGAGTTCTGTCCTGGGACAGATGAAGAATGAGTAGAGGGTTTATGGGTATGGATTAAGAGGCAGGCTGGCTTGAGTGATATTGTTAATGGGTGTCTATTACAGGCTATCAGATCAGAATGAGGAAGTTTATGAGGTCTACTATAGGCAGCTGACAGCAGCCTCAAAATTACACGTTGTTGTTGTCATGAAGGATTTTAAATATCCTGATATTGGCTGGAAGACCTACTCAGCCACTGTCAAGAAGGTTCTTCCAGTGCATTGATGGCAAATTCCTGATGCAAATGGTGGATAAACCCACTAGGAGAGGAGTGCTGCTGGATCTTCTCACTAACATGAAGGGTCTGGTTCCAGTAGTGAAGGTTGAAGGCAGCTTTAGTTGCAGTGACCATGAGATGGTGGATTTCAGGATCTCATGTGGTAGGAACAGAATACTTGGCAGAATCACAACCCTGGACTTCAGGAGGGCCAACTTTGGCCTCTTCAAATAATTGCTGGGGGAAATCACATGGGACAGGGTACTGCAAGATAAAGAGGCCCGAGATAGTTGGTTAACGCTCAAGGACCACTTCTTTCAAGATCAGAGCATCCCAACTAGTAGAAAGTCAAGAAAGGGAGCCAGAAGGTTGATGTGTGGTTAAACAGGGAACTGCTGGGCAAACACAAGAGGAAGAAGAAAGTCTATAGGCCATGGAAGGAGAGGATGGCCACTTGGGATGATTATAAAGCTCTAGTCAGAGCATGTAGGGACACAACTAGGAAAGCCAAGGTCTTCTTGGAATTAAACCTTGCAAGAGAGGTCAAGGACAACAGAAAGGGCTTCTTCAAGTATGTTGCAGATAAAACTAACACTAGAAGCAATGTAGACCCACTGTTGAATGAGGTGGGAGCCCTGGTGACAGAGGATGTGGAGAAGGTGGAGATACTGAATGCTTTCTTTGCCTTTGGCTATACTGGAGGTTGTCCTGATGGGCCCCAGACCGCTCAGGCCTCAGAGGAAGTCAGGATAAAAGAGGAATTTGCCCTGCTTGACAAGGACTGGATTAGAGGCCAGTTTAACAGTCTGGATGTACATAAATCCATGGATCCTGATGGGATGCACCCACGAGTGCTAAGGGAGACAGAGGAAGTCATTGCTAGGCCACTCTCTGTCATCTTAGTTAAGTCATGGGGAAACAAGAGGGGTGCCTGGGGACTGGAGGAAAACAAATGTCACTCCAATCTTCAAGAAGGGTAAGAAGGAAGACCTGGGTAACTGCAGATCGGTCAGCCTCACCAGTGCTAACTTGTTCTTGGTTCAGTCTCTCTAGGCACATCAAGGACTAGAGGGTCATTAGGGACAGTCAGCATGGCTTCACCAAAGACAAGCCATGTTTGACCAACCTGATAGACCTTTATGAAGATGTAACCAGATGGACAGACAATGGCAAAGCACTGGATGTGGTCTGTATTGACTTCAGTAAAGTAAGGCTGAGGGAGCTGGGTCTCTTCAGCTTGGAGAAGAGGAAGCTGAGGAGTGACCTCATTCATGTCTATAAATATGTGAGGGGTGGGTCTCAGGAGGATTGAGCCAGGCTGTTCTCAACGTCATCTGGTGATAGGACAAGAGGCAATGGGTGCAAGCTGGAATATAGGAGGTTCCATATAAATATCAGAAGGAGCCCAAGGGGGTGTGGAGTCTCCTCCTCTAGAGACATTCAACACCCGCCTGGATGTGTTCCTGTGCAATTTGGTCTTGGTGATCCTGCTGTGGCAGGGGGATTGGACTAGATGATCTTCAGAGGTCCTTTCTGATCCCTTATGATTATATGATTTGACAGTCTCCCACAGCATCCTCAGAGCCAAACTGAGGAAGTGTAGATGATCAGGTAGTGAGGTGGATTGTGAACTGGCTGCAGGATAGAAGCCAGAGAGTAGTAGTCTATGGTCTATTTGGAGGCCTGTATCTAGTGGAGTCCACCAAGGGTCGGTATTGGGACCAGTACTATTCAGTATATACATTAACAACTTGGATGAGGTATTAGAGTGCACTATCAGCATGTTTCCTGATGACACAAAGCTGGGAGGAGTAGTTGCCATTCAGTAGAATGAGAGCCTAGACAGGCTGGAGAGTCAGGCAGGGAGAAATACAATGAAATAGAACAAAGGTAAGTGTAGAATCTTGCATGTGGACAAGAACAACTCCAGGTACCAGGGTGCCAGTATAGGTTGGGGCTGACCTGCTGGAGAGCAGCATAGGAGAAAGGGACCTTGGGGGTCATGGTGGACAGCAGGATGACCACAAGCCAGCAATGTGCCCTTGTGGCCAAGAAGGCCAGTGGCATCCTGGGGTGGATTAGAAGGGGTGTGTTTAGTAGATTGAGAAAGAAGTTCTACTCTACTCTGCCCTGGTGAGACCACATCTGGAATATGGTGTCTGGTTCTGGGCCTTTCATTTCAAGAAAGACGTAGAATTGCTAGAGAGAGTCCAGTGCAGAGCCACAAAGATGAGTAAGGGTGTAGAACATCTCTCTTATGAGGAAAAGCTGAAGGAGTTGGGTCTCTTTAGCTTGGAGAAGAGGAGGCTGAGATCTGACCTCATTAACGTTTATAAATAAGTAAAGTGTGGGTGTCAGGAGGAAGGAGCCAGGCTCTGCTCAATGGTATCCAATGACAGGACAAGGGGTAATGGGTGCAAGCTGGAACATGGTAGGTTCTACATAAACAGGAGAAGAAACCTCTTCATGATGAGGGTGACAGAGCCCTAGAACATGCTGCCCAGGGAGGTTGTGGAGTCTCCTTCTCTGGAGATGTTTAAAACCTGCTTGGGCATGTTCCTGGGTAACTTGATCTAGGTGATTCTGCTCTGGCAGGGGGATTGGACTAGACGATGTTTTGAGGTCCCTTCCAATCTCTAACGTTCTGTGATTTGCTACCCTCCCTGAATATTTATCTCTCTGTGTACTTATCCTTCTGATTGATGCATTTATCCTTCTGATCTTCTGGAGCCAGTTTGGTGCTCAAATCTAAAATGTAACAGCAAAACACGTGTAATATGCATATTTTTCAGATAGCTGTCTTTTAGTGCTTTTAGTTACATGTAATCTGGACCTGTTCGCTAACAAATATTTTTTTAATGTTTTTTGATGATAAATATTCTCTATTGCTCACAGAAAAACTGGAAATACACATTACACATTACTAATGGGAACTACCTCTGTGTAGTTCACATACATAAGAACAAACTGTAGCAATAGTGTAAGCTGGTTGCTACAGGGACATGGTAAAATTGTCAGTAACACTACAGAAACAGCAGAAATGTTTTTCCTTGTGTTTATGAGTAAACAGACTTTGTGGCCTCCTAATCAGCTCCTTTTAACCTCAGACTTCCTTTCATACCTTTTGCATCTAGCTTTTTCTTCTCACTCATGATTATCCTTGTCTTTCAAAGCAAAACTTTGCTAGTACTTCTTGGCTCTGGAGCTGCCTGCACCAATGCCGAGTGAGAGTTTGTGTCAAAATAGTTCCTTTAGAGATTGCTGATACACATTTGGGTAACTAGTTAATTTTGAACCCTCATGGTAAACACTAAATAGATATTCCTCATGTAAAGGTTCTTGTGCTATCTTTTAAAATTCTCTTATTTTCAGAAATACCTCATTACAAATGGGGGGGGGGGGCTTCCAGCAAACTGGAGTCATATGTAATACAGTTTTAATTTCTGCACATTAATTAAACAAGTGCTCAAGGATTAAATCATCCTGCTCCCTGATGTGATTTGGTGGTCTAAAACAAAAATGGGCTAATATTCCCCACCTGGGCTTTTACATTTCCCTCAAGTCTTACATAAGCTGTGTAATACAACGGGATGCTGTGTCACTTATTCCAAAGGTATCATCACCAGTGGAGACTTGCCAGGTGACTTCATCCTCCCACTCAGTTTTGCCTCTGTCTCATGGTTGTGTTTAGGGAAAGGAGCATACCAGCCTGTCATACTTGTGCACCTCGCTGAATTTTCTTTCCATGTTTCTTACAGAGGAGCCCTTGATGATTACTTGCCCTTTTAGGAAAGCTGAAAGGCCTCTGTTCCTAACTGTTGAATTTCTATCATAAAGATACCTTTTTTCTCTGACTCCTCTGCCTTTCTTTTATGTTCCCCCTAAGAAGGATTCCTTGGTATTTTCTCTGCTAAATACTGGTTATTTCTAGCTGGGTAGAAATTTCTCCTGATTCTTTTTCCTTGTGGTCACAAATCTGTTTCTTGTATCTTCAGTTCTTGTACCATCTGTCCTTCTCCCTGCAGCATGTGTGGCTGTAATTTGGGTAACTTATTGTCCAAGAAGTCCTTTTTGTTTTCTCAGATGCTGTGCACTAATGACGTTTCAGTTTTAGACTGTGTGTTATCCTTTCTTTCACTGGCCAGAAGTATATTTGGACTACTCTCTGACTGGAAAACCCGAGCACAGCCAAGGAGAAACTAGAATCTATTCCTTGCTCATCTGCTGTTTTCTTACAGGGAAGAGTGAGCCTCTTCTATCCAGACTGCCCCCCAACCTGATGGTTAAATGCAGCCCCTTCCCCAGAAACTCAAATAAGCTTAATATCAAAAATTCAGTGACATTATTTTGCAGAGGTGCCAGGCGAAGCACAAGTTTGTTTCCCTCAGCACTACTTTTTAATGTGTTTTTGTTCATCAATGCATGCAACTAATGTGAAGAGGCAATTCGGTCTCAGCAGACATTCTACTGAAGGTGAAATACTGATAGGTACTTCATTTAATAAAATAGTAATGCTGTGCAGCTGTATGCTGTCTCTCTCACAAGGATCTCTAGGTACCTGAAAGAGTATTAAATAATTAAACCTGACAATCCCCCTGTATTTCATTAGTTCCATTTCACAGGTGGATTAGCAGAGGTTAAGTGACTTGACCAAGGTCAGGATCAGGCCTTATTCCTGTGAGGAAAGCCTTTTCTTCATAGTTTGCATGTGGGTGGATCATCTGGTCCTGCACTGGGTCCCTGTAACAACCTAGGGACTGTGCTTGGAGACAGAGCCAAAGCCCATGGCAGAGTGGGGAGGAAACTGGGGAATCCTGGCTCTGTTTTCTTAATTTGTTTCCAAATGTCCAGGACTAGGATAATCCATACTAAGTGCGGTGACAAGACTGAAGGGTTTGATTTGCTGAAGCCACAGAAATATATAACCTGGTGCCCGAGAGACCTGTAAGCATTTGCTTCATATCCACTGACATCTCCTGTCCAGTTGGCTCAGCAACTCATATATTTGTTAAGTTATTTTGCACCATATGTATTGAAAATGGCAACCTGGCCAATTACAAAGGATTTTGAGTTTATTCTGTGAGAGATTTTAAATGGAAAGAATCCAGCAGTGAGCCAGGGGGAGGAAATACCGTATCATTTCCAAGGAAAGCGAGGGTTTGATCCTGCAGGCAGCTGAAAAGTGCCAAATTAGTTGGGTGCTGAGTGTTCAGCACCTTCTTGGAGATGCTCAGGACCTTGCAGAGTCAAAGCTCTGTGGTATAAGGTTAAGCATGAACATTAATGAAATGTTATCTCTCTACCAGATGGAACTAAGTGACAAGTACTCTGGCTGTCAAGCGCAGAAAATTGTGAATCTGTCGCACATCCCCTGACAACAGCAAAGCAATCTTAAAACTGACTTATGCAATAGGAATAGCACCGCAACAGGGCATCTTATTCATGTGGTCAGAAAGCTGACCTTCGGTGGCAACTATTAGCCCCTGGGTTTGTTTGGTTTTGTTTGTTTTTCTGAGATGCATCTAGCTCTCTGATCAGCTGCCACATTAGAGGATGTTTTTTTCAATGCAAAAATAGCTACAAGCTAAGGCTCAACCTGCATAAAAATTACATGTATACTTGAAATCTTTACAACTGATTATTCCAGATAAGAGCAGATACTCCATTCTCATCAGCCTTCGGCTGAAAGGTGTAACCGCTATGAACCTTCTGCTGTCAATGAAATGTCTCCACTGTCTACCAGGATACAACAAAAACATTATGTTGCCATATCAGAGCACAGCAGAACTTTCCTGGAGCCCTAAGGGATTGCCTCCTATTTTACAAACTTAACTAACTGCTGATAAATGAACATTTTTTTGTTTTATATGTGCATACTCTGCATGAATGATCATGTAGTATTATCTTTTCATCCACAACTGAAATACCTTCTGTATAGAAGTGGAATGCAGAGCCTAATGGGAATCCACAGGAGAATAGTTATATATTTGAGGTGAGAATCAAGATGAAAAGTGGAGTCAGGAAAATAAAACAAGCTTTCAAAGTGATCTCAAAATCTGACTGCATCTCTTTGGTCTAACCTTGTAGCTGCAAGCTGATAGCAACAAAATGAAGTCATTCAGAGGAAACAGCAGTTCCTCTGGAAGTTTGGCTTCTTGTGGTTTTCAGAATCAATTTACCTTTGCCATGTAATTTACCTGCTGTTTCATTTCTCACATGGTCTTGGAAAATGCCCCTGTCTGTTCCTTCAAGGAAGGGCTCATTTTATCATAAGGTTTGGATGAATGGTTAGAGTGGATTTTTTTGTATAAAATATTCATTATGAACAAACTGTGAACTTGTGAATATGCATGATTCCCCTTTAATCTGTTTTTTGAGAAACATTTCCTTTAAAAAAAAAACAACCAAAAACAATGCAAAAACGGGCCTGTTCCAACTGACCAACAAGACTTAGTATCAGTTGCTGAACAATCTGCGCACAAGCTGCCTAAGAGGCATGATTATTTTTCATGTAAAGAGTTTGTTGAGTGACTTTGAAGAAAACCATGGATATGACTGTGGATGACTCACAAAGGACTGAAACTTAGTGAGTAAGTTATGTGCTTTACTGTGACAAGAAAACAGTCTCCAGCTAACGAGTATTATGTTATTAAGATAAGTCTGGCAGAAGACAACTGAAAAACTTCAGGGTGCACCAGATAACGCCTACCATACCTGGGAAGCATGTTTGTTAGTTTAGTTCCCTTACAGCAGAGGTGTTCATTGGGTTAATGCTTGGACACCTGCTTTTATGTGGTTGGAGAGGTGAGCTATATACTTGATGTGAGCATATCCTCATTGGGCGGCTGCTGGGATGACTTCAAGTGTTTCTACTACTATTTAAAATAATAGCAGCCCGTGGGATTCTTCTGCTGCCATCCAGGATGTCTGTGAAATTGTATGGAAGTGTTGATCTGTGCCCCCTCTTGTCACCTCATTCAGATGATGCTACTTGCTATGTGTTACTTTTGAGTGGCTAATCCCCTCATTGCTAGATATCCCTAGAATATTTGTGTGGGAAGTGGCTGTGGGGAAGAGGAAAAACACTCAAAGTTTTTGTCTCATGAACCTGTCTAGAAGCCTCAGAAGAAGCAAGAGTTCACCGTATTTGCACAGCCAAGCTTAAGTTGATATACATATATGCAATTAAGATCAGAGTTGATGGGGAAATACTGGGAAGCTTTTCCCAAGTTTGGCTCACAACAGTGTTTAGTGAGAGTTGTTCCAGGTAGTGGTTATCACAAAGATTTCTAGGGACTCGGTTAAGACAAAGCAAACGTGTTGGTGATTTTTAGAATGTTAAGTTTGTGTCTGAGGTGGCCAAGCCTTTTGAGTTACTGCAGTACATTGAAGATCATGACTCTCAGATACATGGAAACACTGTTTGAAAGAATAGTGGAGAGAGGACTGCAACACTCTTCAATAACAATCATCTTGTGTTAATTCTTGTCTAGAACGTGCTTTATTGTATGATAAGAGTATGGTGCTTTCCAGCAGGTTAGTATCTAGAAAAAAGTTTTTCATTTGTTTAAGTAGTTGAGGCAGTGAATAAAATATTGTGCTTGTGCAGTTGCTGCTGGTAATAAAACTGATGGTTCAAATGTATGCATTTGCATTAATAAAACAAGACTACATGGCAAGTAGTGGCAGCTTCTGCATTGGTCGTAATTCACCACAACCCCAGTTTAGCAAGTTTTAATTGGTGGAACTTTAGCTTTCTCACAGATAACTTCCAACTGTCTCAATTTCAGTAGATGTTCATGCTGTTGGAAGATACTGAGCTATCAAGGAGGTAAAACTGAATAGAACATGCTTCTGAATATATAACTTGCAGCTTAGGTAAGCACAGGGTGAGAGAGAACTACTCTGATGTGATAGGACCAGAGATGTGTGAGAACAAAGATTTGTTTTCCTTTTCCACAGCAAGTAAGAGACAAACAAACAGTCTAAATAAAGTCTGTGTCTGTGGGCAGCATGGGTCAGTTACGTGGGAAGTAAAAATGTTCCTTCGACTTCTGAGTGCTGGGCAGTTCTCTTTCATTTCTGAAAGGTTCTGAAAGCTTTCTAGGTTGAAGTCAGTACTTCACAGTTACGGAATAAAAGATGACAGGAGCAGGTCTCCATCTTGCTTGCCAGATTCCGGGGTGCCTCTTGTCCCCACTGCACCCGTGTACTCTTGTCTTAAACTTCTGTGTCATGCTTGTTATGAAGTGGGTGTCAGCTGGGGGAGGCAGGGATGTGCTGAAAAGCCATGAGTGTTTGTGAAGTAGATGTTCAAGGGATAGAAATCTCAATTTAAATGGGAAGGGAGAAGACACCCTGAGCACATGTAATGAGGAGAGGATGTTACAAGAAAGGAAGTACATCCACCCTCTTCTCTAGGGCGTGCCCACAGCCTTGCATTCAAAATCTGTCCAAAAGCAGAAGCTGTCAAGGAGTGCTGGAGCTTCATGTTACTACATTTTTTTAGATGGCTCTTGTTGCTTAGTTTTGAAATGCAGCCAGTGCTGGAGTAGGTCGTGCGGTTGCAACATACACATAATTTTTGAGCAGAATATCGCCTGTGTGCTAGGGAAATCTAGCCAGAGTTGAAGCAGCTTGGGCATCTATGCTTGCATCTCTGGGCTCATGGAAGTAAATGAAATATTTTACTATCGCAAACAGCTCAGAGTGATCTTCAAAATGTGTTGCAGGAGCACTGCTTCACTGCTGGCTGCAATGAAAGGAGACTGCACTTCTGGAAGCACCCCATCTTTTCCATTTGCATATTGACCCAGCTTAACTCTCTCTGGCAAGGTCAGGAATAACCTAAGTTCAGAAAGTCTACCTGCCAGCTTTAGTTTAGTCATTCATGGTTTGCTGTGAAAGAAACAACCTGTTCGGTTAGGTGGTAAACTTATTTTGGCAGGGAGGTAAATTCACAATCCTCACTGTCAAATTATGGCTAGAAAGAAAGAGAAACCATCTTTGCATTCCAAGAATTAAACTCGTTAATGTATGTAGTATTACATTTTAGCAAAGTAATCACAGCTGAGCCTCCAAAATGTTGTCTTGAATGCTTGAAAAATTTAGTGAAAGTAGAAATGGAAAAGGGCTCTGTGGTATCCTTTACAAGAGAAACTGCCAGTAATTCTCTTATTGGGTCAGTAATTCAAGATGTTACATTTTTCCATTTCTATATAATAGACACATGCACATGTATGTGTGCATGAGTATGGGGGGTAGGAATGTCAAGATGGAAACTTCCAGTAATTGTTCTGTATTTCAAGCTATATTGTTGTCTTAACTGGTATCATAAATGCTCAGTTTATCCCGAAGTTTAGGCTTTTGAGGAATGTGTGTGTGTAATACATAATACGGTGGTTCTAAGATATGCATAACTGCTGAATAGTTATATTTATAGCTATTTTTTTAAAAAATAAGACAAAAATAGCAAGCTCAGTTCCTGGTTCTGACACTGGTTTTGGAATTCCTGTGTGACTCTGTGCAAGTTGGAAAGAGGTCTCAGATTTTTGAGTCCCTTAGTGTTTGGAAGTAAGGTGCTGAATGTTCCATGGGTACATTTTTGGCTTAAAATATAAGAGATATGTATTAAGCAGTGTGCACAAATTGGCAAATATGTACCTTTGTGAAGGCTGATTTCCAAAGGGGGTTTGAGTAGGGATATGTGAGAACTGAGAACTCCTTAAGTTTCTGTATGTACATGTGAGAATTATTTATCAGAGAAGTTGAAATGGGTATTTCGTTTTTGTTTAGTATAATTAAGCCCCTAATATTAATATATAATCAAACATATCGCTTAGGGGTTGACTCTTCTAATTCTCAGCCCCAGCCTGAAGATATTGTCTCTTTCTTTCCTCTTTTTTCTTCTCAGTAGCTTAAATAGGAATGAAAAATCTTTTGAGCTTCAATAGGAGATCTGTGTTGTTGTTGTTCTTGTATAGTTCAAAAGCAGTTAATTTTTAAGACCTCAAACTTGGCACATGGCCACTCTCAGCTGGCAAATACACCCTTGCTATTTTTGCTGTGTGTGATTTTTAGTTCATGTGGAAGCTGCTGCCAAACAACTTTAGTCTAATTCTCCTGCCTGTTGCCTCTTCCTATTGCTCTCCAAGTGCTCTCATGTGTTTTCACCCAGTTAATGAACCATCTGTAAAGTGGTTCAGTCCTTGATGTCTCTTCTGAATTGCCAGGCCATAATGGCAACTATGAGCTGGTGGCTTGCATAGTGATGACTGAGTCAGCTTGGCTGGCAGTACAGCACTTGCCTCTGACCCACCAGGAGCAATCATACCATGGGTAGTAAAATTATAGGAACTGCAAAGCTAGTCCGTTCTGGAGCCATGCTCCTCAAGCTCAGGTGATCTACCTTTGCATTGTTCCCTTCTGGTATCCACTGGTAGAGAAAATGACATCATTACAATCATCTAATTTAGTCTGGCATTCAGTCTGTGTCTTGAAAAAAGATTGTCCTAGCTTCACGTGTGTGAAAGTAGGCGCTGCCATTGTTTGTGAGTGACAGGTGGGAGTTCTTCAGTGAGAAGGTTGGATGAGATGGTAATTGGGGGAGAATCTTCTGGCTACTTAACAGAAAATCTGTTTTAGAGTAGTTTAGGAAACAAAGGCAAATTCTTTACTAGATTTGAAAGCAAAGGGTAGTAGCAAGCTATTCAGAGGTAGACAGCAGATACAACAGAGTCTGGCTTGGCAATATGATTAAGCAGTTATTCTTTCAAAAATGCCTCTTTGAAAGAAAATGTTATTTATTTATTTTTAGTTAGATCTAGTATAATGCCATGAATGCTTTTTAATGAATATTTTCTAAATTAAACTTCTAGAGAAAATGCAAAAGAAGCTTGCAAGCCTTTCATATTTTCCCCTTCTCTGTCCCCTTGTTTATCAGTAATAGAGAAAATTTGTCTGTGAAAAGATGTGCAGAAATACGAAACAATTTTTGCTCTATCATTTCTCTGGAACACTTCAAATGGCAAATTCTTCTTCTGTGTCGCCAGACTTTTTATATGAAGTTATAATAGCATTTGGAAAATATGGGCAAATACCATAGTATATTACAAGTATGTTTTCTGGTTTCACCAGAAAGAGTTTGAGAATTGATTCATTGCTGCATGTGAATGACTAGTGTGTTCCTTTCCAGAACTCTTACCTGTGTGTGATCCTCCATGCTTCCTGGCATGGCTGGCAATGCTTAGAGTGTCAAGAGTATCTGGAGATTGACATATTGTGTAGGTAAAAGAGACAATACTCAGGAAAGATAGAAAAGTAGCTACTGAGTGACAATATGCATAAAACCCCATAATCTTGGAATGGAGGTGTTAAAGCTTAATAGTGTTTTTGAACCTGCTCTAGGCAGGCCAAAGAAGTATGGAAATACAGGTGCTTACATGTTATGTACGTTGCACCTCACAAACACAGAAGAGTGAGTTTGTACTGAATTGGTAGTAGGTTGAGTTAAGTAGACAGCCCTGGCAGCGTAGCCATAACTTGCTGAGAGTGACAAAGCTGAAATTGGCAACTGCAAATTAAACACACCAAGGTTTTTTGATATGGTTTTGTTTAAGATAACAAGTGAGACATCTACAGAAACTGATGTGAATTGTCTAGATTCCCAGACACTTTTTGCATCAGTCGAAGCTTGCAAGTGCGTCTGTCTGCATATGTGATCTTTGCTATGGGTGTCTGGCACAATCTGATCCTCAGAAGCCATCTTTACTCCTTCAGCACTAGGGTCTTTGCTGATGCTGTTATTTAGGATGGTAGGGTTTTCAATTTTTTCAGTTTTAACAGGAGAATATGAGAAAGATGGGGTTTGGTCAAGCATGTGCAAATCCTTAGACTTAACTGCAAGTTCCTCAGTCCCTTCTGTGCATACAAGACGGAAGATTATGAAAATTATGTGGGTTGCAGTCCTACTGAAGCTTGGTTGATACTTGTATCTCTAATCATCTTCTCATTGGACCTGTGTTCTGTGGTTCCTTTGCTTCCTTAGCTCTTGGCAGAGGAGGTAATGAGCTTGTTGCAGCTCAGTGCTGAGCAGGTGATAACAATGAGGATTGTTCAGGAAGAATGGGTGGGACCTTTAGCCTGCCTCAACTTGTATGATGTATGTCCTATACTATTACATGACCTAAAGGCTTTCTCTCAGTCTGAAAGAGGAATTAAGCCATTTGAAATCAGCTACCTAGGCAGCTACTTCTTCTAGGCAAGTGTGTCTTTGTGGATCTTTAGTGTTCTTGAACAGCAAATGCAGAGTGAAAATGAAGGAAGGCAAAGAAGTGAACAGTGGACCCACGCCTATGATACGTAATTTTTGAGAGATAATTCATGTCCGCATACTGTTATCTATAGGTGGCGAAATAAAAGCTTCATGAAAAGCTACTGGAGAAAAAGTAATTAGAGTGAAGAATTTGGAGATCAGAAAATAGGCAGGATAAAGGGAAGGGTGGGAACAAGCAAACAAAGAATTGCAGAGTATTTTTGTCATGTTGTTTTGTGCTAAAGGCTGTATGGCCTGAGTAAGTTTGAATGAAATTTCAGTTAGCATTGCTGAACTTGTCAGTGTGGGCTGCACATTTAATAGGACAGATTTATGAATTTAACTCATGCAGGTGGTTAGACCTATGTGCCCTTAGCTATGAAAAAGCTAGTAACCTTGTGATGAATGCCTCTGCACCTGCTCAGTTGAAGGTCATGATGTGATAAAATTCATAACACTCCTGATCCCTGAGGAACCTGTGGCTCTTTAGGATAAATGCATAACTACTACTATGTATAATGTCTGCATTATCTTTACTTTCAGCTCCCACACCAACTGTAGATAGTACATATGGTTTTAGTCAACCTTAACCACCTTTATAGTGATAATAAGATCAAGGTTTCTAATTTGCTTTTTGTTCTTCATTCAGTTTGCCTTAAGCAACTTCCAGTATGAAAATTTAGATAGATGCATTTAAAATGTAGTAGGCTGATGACCTGAGCTTTAGGATTAGCGATACTTTATTTTTTTCCCCTGTGTATGTGTAATTGTACAAGACTTTATTCTTTTGCTGATATTTACAGGGCTTCTGTTTTTCCTCTGTGTATTGTCCTGTTGCAGTTTAAAATAAACAATTACAATTTTTCTGGTCCTATCTATTGCACTGAATCTCTTTATGGATCAGAGAGACATCTCATTCCTTTTCAATGCTAATACGAACATGTATTTTCCACTTTAGTAGAACATAGCTAAGCTGACAATACTCATATTAGGCTTTAATATTTGGAAATGTTACACACATTAAATCCTGTAGTCAAGTTACTTTTTCCCACATGTACAGATGAAGAAACTCAGTCAAAGTAGTTAAGCTACTTGCCAAACCACACAGTCTGTTAAAGACAGAGATGTGATTGGACTTTGTGGTTCCAAATCCATGTTCAGACTAGTTGAGTGTATTGAACCTCTCACTTCTTTTTCATAATGTATCAAAAAATTCGTTGGTTTCTTTGTGAAGAGTAAAAATGTCATTGACAGAAAGACCATTTCATTTATCTCAGCCTTGAGGAGAATGTGATTTTTTTTTTTATTTTTTTTAATTTTGTTTTAGAACTGAATTTTTCATCAGAAAATTGTATGCTGACTTTTATACGTCACAAATGCCATATGGACTCCTAAATATGGAGAGAGAATAATTATGAGCCCCTTTGTACTGACTCACTTCTGATTTTTTTTTTTTTCCTAACTTCATTTTAAGGATTCAAAAGCTGATTTCTAACATGGTGTATTGGTACTGTTGTTAGATAATCTTAGCTTTTTAACTGAATACAGACAGGCAGTGCCTTATGATTAATTACATGTACAACAGGTGTTGATCTTATTGGACCCAGATTATGAAGTTCTCTGCTATCCAGGTGGTCTGTTTTAATATAAAAAAAAAGACCAGTAGCATAATGAGCTAGAAATTGAACTAACAACCGGAGGGGGGAGTTGGGGGGGGAAGAATACTTGAATGCATTAATCACCTTTAATAAGCTTAGCCAGCTCAGCACAGCTAATCAGCTGGGAAGTCCTTGCTTTGAAGAAGCATCAATTGTTGTATACCCAGTAGGGTAAATAAAAGATAAGCCAAGAGCGGTGGGAAGGGTGTTTGTACATCTAAAAGCTTTCAAGATTTTCCAAATATAAGGCACCTGGTATGATGGTTTGAAAAATTATATTAGTCAAAATGAAGATGCAGTTACCTTTTGGTAATAAAGAGATACGTCATTCAGATTACTGCCACGCTAGTGCATCTGGAGATATTATGGAATACTGATGGGTTTTGCTGTATAGCTGCTTTTAATTTTCACACTTTGAGGGGAACAATGGTTCTAGTATAAAGCTCTCTGAATGACTCCTGTTCATCAAACCTGAGCTCAGAAATTTGGTTCTATTCTTATTTAACCTGTGCTGAAAAATCCCTTCCCCATACAATATTTTCCATTTCATATACATAATTTTTTTCTAAATAAAATTATTTGGCAGTGAAGTCTAATGTTTAGCATTTTAGCATAGCATTTATTAATCTTTACCTAATATTATAAGCATATTTGCTTCACTTGACCCCTGTTTTGAAACTCTTGTGTATATGGTAGCAGTGACTGTCTTAAAACAACTTGTGCTGTTGTTCTATGGCAAGCTATTGGGTAGTTGCAGTGCACAGAGACATAAAAAAATGCAGGGTCCAATGATTGAATCAACTTTTTCTTGAGAACCTCATCAGTACTTCTGTGTTGCTGATATTTTGAATTGGAAGCAGGTTTTTCTGAGTTTGCGGATTAGGATTGTGCATATCTCAATAATAATGCAGTCTCTTTCATGCAGATTCTTTGAGCAGCTTCTCTAGAACTGGAAAGGAAGGACAGGAAGCTCTCTTAATACCTGTAGCACCCTGGATATGATTTAATCTGATTATTTCTGACACTCTTCCCCCACAACTGCTTACATGCTTTCTTTGTAACTTCCTTCCCAATACTGTGATTTTTTTTTTGTTTTGTTTTAATTTTTTTTTCCTTTTGGCAGTTGAGACAGGTAATGAACTTGGAGGGTTATTCCCCTGTGCTTTACTGTTATATTGTTACTAGTGAGCAAATCAACTTTAAGTTTTCTAATTCCTTGCTGTCTTATGATTTTTCAAAACAAATGAAGAGATTTTCTACAGACTACAGATAATTTCAACTTGAGTCTGAAACCAGACGAGCAGTTTCAACATTTGTACCTTGTGTGTAAAAGTAGGGTTGTTAGGGAAATCTAACCATATTACACTACTATCACCTGAGCTATGAATCCTTGTGTGCTGATAGGATTTGTAGTTCGTGTTCTGAAGGATTGTCTTGGAAGGAAATAACATAGAATATGCCTAGATATAAAAAAATCTGTCTGGTCTGATGCTTTGAATTAGTAAGGTGCTGTCTACAAAGGTGACCACAACTGTGTAGAGACACTTAATTGAAGCAAGTCACTTGCACCTTCACTTGATATATTGATTTAACTTTTCTGGTATGTGGGAATCTCACCGTGGCTCTTACTGTCATGACATCAAGGCAAAGCAATTACTGTTATGGTTTCTTCCCACAACTTCCATTCTGTTACTGGTGATAGTTGTATTGATCTTGGGGCATGTCTATACAAGCAACTGAGCACAGATGAAGCAGAACATTGATTCATCAGCTGGCTGCCTAAGCGTAACCCTCCTGCAACAAGCATAATCTGATACTGTTGTAATTTAGGGGGTAGGTAACACTTAAGACACTGGCAGCATGTGGGCATGTTCAGAAGCCACTTTTTATATAAAGCTCTTGGGGTTTTCACAGCTGCCTGGCACACAGTTTGGAGGGATCTGTGATGAACTGACTGAGGAGAAAGTGATCTCACCCTGATAGTATTTTCATGTTGGTGTAGCTCATTCTCCAGTAATGTTGTGATCCGTTGAAGCTGTCACATATTCCTTAACATGTTCAGACGAACGTGCTCAGATTTGGCATGCCAGGCCAAGATGCTGGAGGGTGAGGAAAACCTCCAGAATTTGGATGTTCACGGAAATGACCATGGTGTCATACATCTGAAATGAAGTTCTCCTCTTCCTTACCATTTAGTAATTTCCACAATGCAGTGGCACAGTCCCAATTCTGTAGGAAGCTGTCTCAGTCAGGGTTCTCAATCTAAGGTCTCTATCTAGGTTGAGACGGAAGCCAGAGCAAAAGACGTGGGAGGCAGTCCTGTAACTTGTGTTAATGCATCTATGCCAACGACCCTGCAAGGAATGACCTGGATGTGGTGACCACAGATTTGCTCTCTTCTTTAATTAGAAGTATAGGACTGTGTCCAAACTGCTGATGAATGGTAAGTTCTTATTTTGACCATCAAAGTCCTTGATTCATTATAATCCTTGAGGCTAGCGTGCAGCAATTTGCTTTTCTGCTTTGGGAGAAGGAAGAGAAAACAGCTGCTTTCCTCTGCCCTGCTTCAGTCCTAAAGGCTACTGGGATCATCTAGTTCCCTTAAAATTTAATCATGTCATCTTATGGGTTTGTCAAAGTTACAGTAATTGAATCATAGAATTATAAGGATTGGAAAGCATCTTTGCAGATCTAGTCCAATCCTCATACCAAAAGCAAGGTCACCTAGAGCAGGCCACAAATCCAGGCAGGTTTGGAAAGTCTCCAAAGAAAGAGACTCCACAACCTCTCTGGGTAGCCTGTTCCAGTGATTTGTCATTTTCACTGTAATTTTTTCCTGATACTGAGGTGGGACCTCCTGTGCTCCAGCTTGTAACCATTGCCCCTCATCCTTTCACAGGGCACCAATGAAAAGACACTGCCTCATTCTTCTTGACACCCACAGATAGTTGTAGATATTCATAAGATCTCCTCACAGCCTTCACTTCTCCAGACTAAACAGCTCCCAGTTCTCTCAGCCTTTCCTCATAGAAGAGGTGCTCAAGTCCCTTATCATCCTTGTGGTCCTCCATTGGACTCTCTCCAGTAGTTCCCTCTCTGTCTTGGACTGGGGAGCCCAAAACTGGATGCAGAGCAGAGTGGGAGGAAAGGCTCTCTTTACCTGCTGTCCACACTTTTCTTGGTGCACTTCAAGATACTGTTGGCTGGTCACAAGTTGTGACTGGTCACGAGTGCATATTGCTCTCTCATAGGTAGCTTACCATCTACCAGGACTCCAAGATTCTGTCCATGGGATGTCTTTTCAGCAGGAAACCTTGAATCTGTACTGGTTTATGCTGTTTTTCCTCCTCAGGTGCAGTACTTTGTGCTTGTTGAAATTTATTAGGTTCACCTTTGCTCAGCCCTCCAGTCTGTCCAGATCTTGCTAAATGGCAGCACGGCCTTCTGGATAGTCAATCCTCCCAGTCTTATATCAACAGGAAACTTGCATAGAACCTCCAACCAGACTACAGTATAGTCCTATCTGTTTGCTTGTACCCTGTTCAGGCAGCATAGAACAAAGGTGCTAATAAGCAGCACACAAATTTTTCAGAAATCTCAGACCAAATCCAAAGTCTGACCCTTACGCAGGGTCTTTACTCCAAGACTTCATTGTGGTTAGCCCATGACAGGACAAGTTATCCATCTGGCACTTTCCCAGAAGACATCAAGTTCCAATACCACCATCAAGTATTTGAATAAGTTTCCTAGGGATGTGGTAGAGTTGCCGTCCCTAGAGGTGGCACCAGGGAACTTGGTTTAGTGAGCATGGTGTCATTGCGTTGATGGTTGGATTTGAAGGTCTTTGGAGGTCTCTTCTAATCTTAATGATTCTATTATGAGCTGCTGCAGTATATTAACAACTTGAAAGTGGATTGTAAAGTACAACAAGAAATAGATACATATAGCTTTAATATTCAACCAGTATTAACTGCAAATTTTCCAAAATAATATCTGTTCAGAAGGTACCTGTTCAGAAGCCATGGCAAATTTGTGGTTTGTTTTTTTCAGAAGATAGTCACTACAGGTGGAGGAAGAATTGAATATAATGGGCTAATACCTATCACCCTTATCCTTGGAAGTCTCAGAAGTGAAAATGACCTGTAGTCAAGGATATAAACTTACTTGATATTTTCCTGCTCAATTCTGTAATAATGTGTGTTGTATGTTAAGGTAGCCAACCTTAAGATACCTCACTTATTGATGACTTGGCTTCCTGAAGGCTCACAGTACTTGTGAGCATATGTGAAAGCTGTCAAAGCATGATTTCAAGTGAGAAAACAAGATTCTAATGATAATTTGAGTCTTGGCTGCACTCAGATTATTTCAGTAGTAAATCCTTTTTATATATAATTCTTATTAGATTTTTCTTAATGCCCTTTTATCTATCAAAATTGTCATCTTTACTCTGCAGAATAGATGCACAATTGTAGAGAGCTCACAGTATCTTTCTCATTGTGCAATACATTAAATCCATTTTTCCCATGTGTCCTGGCAAACCTGAAAGTCCTGCAGCTCAGTCAACATATAGTTGAATAAAACAGATTGCTAAAAACTTTCTTGAACCTCTGTCCTGCTTTCCAAATTGCCACAGGTTAAGCTGACCATGTCCTTGCAAAGGAAGTTAAATAGTAAAAGTTTCCTTAGACATACTAATAAAAGAGAACAAGGAATGAGGAAGCATTGTTGCTCAGCAGTGATGCAATCAAAGTTTGCAGTCTGCCAATAAGTAAGCTGATACTTTGCCTCCAGTTTTTAAATAAGTATGATAATTTGATGTGTGAAGGTAAAACCAAGTCTTCTAATGAGAATGAGTTTGTAGAGTGAATACTAGCATATCCGAGGAGAAGGTATGACTGAAGAACTTAATGCACTCAAGATGCAGGCAGCAGATAGTCCGCATTCAAAACAAAAATAAAAAATTAAAACATTGAGAAGTTTGGCAGTGCACAGTGGAATTTGACTAGTGATAATTTTGAATGCATTTGTCAAGCTGATGTTGTGACTGTTGAATACCAAATGTATTATCTATAGACGTAAGTAAATAGAGAAAAATTATCTGGGCAACTAGGAACTTGTAAATCTGGCCCAAGAAGTGTGCAATTCTTTTGGAACTAATTACTAGGGATAATATATATTAGACAAGATAGTAAATGGAGAATGTGATGAAAATGTGGTGCACTTCTAACAAAAGACCATCATGCCAGATTAATCCTATAGTGTCTTTGCTGTAATAACTGATCTTATAGGCAAGCCAACAGTGCTAGATCTAACATTTATTTTTCAGTGTAGCGTTTAATGTAGACTACATAGGAAAGTATTAGTTGAGGGAGAAGGCAGGGTTTGATACTGTAAAATTAGCAAAGGGAAGAAAACACTCCTGTTGGTTCCAGGGACATGAAGAGTGGATAAATTCCAAGACTACAGGGTAAAAAGAACTAAGATACTGATCACAACAGCATCTTGTTGATACACTATGAGTTACAAATGTATGAAGCATTGTAATATCTGGGACAGCCTGGGTTTTGAATGACCAGAAGTTTAGTATCCTGTGATACAAAGTGTGAGGTCGCAACTTTGGGAACACTAACATCGGTTCTTGTAAACTTGTGAGCTTATCCACCAGAAACTGAGTAAGAGAAGTAGTAATAGTTTTACTGTTTGGGTGTACAACTACTACTGCAGGGCATACCAGTTGAACAGAGGATCATTGTGAGATACTTTGTGATCTGACCACGGAAAGGCAAATAGAGTGCAGGCAATTATTTACGGTAGATGCATGAGCTCTTAATACTTGTAAATAAGGCATTGTATACACAAAATAAGATGTAACTTTTAGTCACCCATATTCAACAGAGTGGTTTACTGGAGTAGCTTCAAAGGAAGGTTAGTGTAGAGAACTGGAAAAATGAAGTCAAGCTTTATGAGTGGAGCTGAAACAAGTTTGGCTCTTGTAGTAAAATGAAGGCAAGAGAAGAGCCTTAATTGTTGTCTATAAACAAATGACACGGGCAAATAATAACGGTAGAGAAAAAAGTTAATCCAGAGAGCAGTGGTAGTAGCGAAGCAAAACATTAGGTTGGTTGTGAATATGATTATGGTAAAAAAAAAAAAATCTATTAGCCAACAAAACTGTAAAGTTCTGAAAAACTTCTCTAAAAGGAGAACAAAGACAGTGAACTCTTAAGATGCAGTAAAACGAGTCTGTGAGTGAGACTGTATGCCACTTAGCCTGTTTAGAAAGGTTATGATGGATGTTCCTGGTATTCCTATGGATGAAGCTTGTGTTACAATTTTACTGTAAAACCTGTGCATAGCCTGCCCTTATGTATAGCCCCAGCTCACTCTAAAGGAAATGCTGGTTGTGTTTGTGACTGTAAAAGCATATTCTTTACCCAAAACAAACAGAAGCCCCCAGTACAACTAGTATACAACGTACAACCAAAAACAGTGTTTGAAGTGAGCTTCCTGTGTGCTAACCTTTGCAGAAAGGTTAAGATTTAGGTAAATTTAAGACTTGCTAACTCTTTTTTTTTTTTTTTTTTTTTAAAAAATAAGGCTGAGTTGTAGGCTGATACATATTAGCAGACTCAAATCCATAATGAAGTTACATCAGTTCCATCGTTTTAAGCTTGTTGGTATGGCAACCTATGGCTGAAATTGTCCAAAAGGAGTTTTCTTTGCGTGTGGCACTACGTCTCTGTATCTATTGATGCTTGTTGCTAATTTTCAGTGAGTCAATGAATTTGAGGGTTAGTGGCTGTTTTTCTGTTTGTTCCAAAATCTTTTCATCCCCCAAGTGTAACATTTTTACAAGGGGATCTTATTTTCAAAGAATTTAAAACATCTGCTTTATGTTTAATCATAGCTTTTGTGCTGGCTTAACAAGTTGAATTTCACTTTTCATGTTGCACCAGGTGTGGTCTATGGACTTTTTAGGAGTAACACCACAAAAAAAATCTTCTGTCCTTCAACATCAGTATCATTCAGAGTCACCATAAAATGTGTAGCCCAGAATCCCACATGTGGGCTCTGAAGTAGGCTGTATTACAGTGATCCAACCATGCTGGCTTCCCTTTAGTCCCAAAAGGACATGGTTTGAAGGCTCAGGGTGAGACCTGCAGATCTGTATTATGCAAATGCAATTCCCCAATTCCAGCAGTAGCAACCGCATTAATTCCTAATGTGGCTGTTGGGCTTCGTCCGGGTTCAGCCTTGCCTCCCTAGTGTCATTGCTTTTTTTTCGATCCCCAAATAGGTGATGAGTAATTACTTGGTCTTGATTTATTGTTCTGACCATAATAGTTATGTTACAAAGTAAACGTTTTTGTTGGCTCTGTCCTAATGCAAAAATGGTTTCACAACCACCTCTTATTTTAGGTTTTAATTGCTTTGCTTTGCTGTCAACTGATGGTCCCNCACCACCTTGTTTGCTTTTAGAGCTCTCCCGCCTTTTCAGCATGGGCTGTGTTAATCCTTGCACTATAAAGGGAAACTCCTATGTAAATCAAACCAGTGCTCCATGCTCTCCTCCTTCCCCCTGCCAGCTCCCGTATATTAAGTGATTGTTCTCCTCCCTTAGAAATGACGAATGATTGGTTGCTTTACTCTTGGCTTTCAGCATATTTTCTTTTATGGCCCTGGATTCTGGGGTTGAATCTTGATTCTCTGTGTTGACACATCTGGTTGACACCCCCCCTTCCTCCAATACATTATAAATAAATAAAATTTTGTTTGTGTTAAATTGAGCACGTGATTTTGTTTCTATTCCCTCACAGCGTGCTTTTATATACTTGTGAATTTATTTTCCACAAAGGCGCTCAGAATAAACCAAGGCATTTTGAGATTTGAAGATGCAAAAACTAATGCAACTCAGCCCAGAGCAGATTGCAACTCATTTTTTTCCTCTTTTTCTTCTGCTAATGCTGTTTCTTTTTTTGTGCTGCATTGCCTTTTCTGGTTTAGCCTGTGCTCCAAGGCTAGATTTTGATGTCAATGATTAGTATTTCTAATCGGTTGAACAAGGACAATGTCCCTTCTGCTGTGCAGAAGACACAAAAGCCTAGGCACTGATTCTGATCCCCCTCACAGCATTTTGGCTTTGCTGGGCCCTTTTCCCCATGGCTGTAAATCAGGGGAAATTCCACCCATCCCCTGGGTGAACATGGCTAGAGGTTAGAGCTGTAACTGTACGGGAGCTCAGGTTCCCCAAGGTGAGCAAAGCAGAGCATGATGCAGTGCAAAGCTAACACATGCTTGCACTTTGGAGTCTGCTCTTTTGCTGTGGATGTGGGCTCTGGTAGTCTTCCTTCCACGCTGCCTCAGTAAGCTGTGGATTTGCTGCTTTGGGGGAACCTTCCACCTGTAAAGCAAATTCCAGGGCTTTGTTCTACCCCAACAAGGAGAACTTTGCTGTTGGCAGCCTGTGCCTGCTTGGCTCCTGATGGCATCTAAGCGACAGAGGCTGAGGGTGGGGTCCATCTTTCTTTGATATTAGTGGGAGCCTGTAGTTCTTCTGTGTCCCCAGAATGGATCTTTGAATTGGTCATACAGGTTCAAGCTTTGGTTCTTTTATTTTTCCTGAAACAGTTAGTAAGTTAATTTACATGAAATGTGCACCCTGGCAAATGCCATCTCCTAGCTATTGTTTCAGCTAAGCAGCTGTCATTTGCGTAACATTATGCATCCTTCATTGTACCATGCTAATTTTTTGAGGGGCAATTTTTCTACAATGAGCACTGCGGCTTCTAACAGAAACCTCTTTATGGCATTGGCCCCGGGGAGCTGCAAGCCCTGCCAAAGCAAACAAAGGCTTATTGCTCCAACTGGGCATGTCTGTGCCTTTAATACAGCGTGAAGTTCACAGAACACTGCATCCAATCTGCACATAGTTAACACCTGGTCCAATGCCTTCTGGCAATTAATCAAGATATCAATCAGTGATGACAAAAATTAATAAATAACCCATGCTTGCATATTGCACATTCTCAGAATGGGGGAATTTGCATTGACACTTACATCCCATTTACATTTTTTTGACTGTGTTTTGGATGTGTGATACTGTACAATAATTATTGATGTGTATAAATAACTGGTACCTTGAACACTTATGAAGGAGTGCAAAAAGCCATGTTACTTTGTTTCAGTAAAGAAACCATCTCTGACCTCATTGAGTTACAGCCCCACATTTTGACGTAGAGACTCAAAACTCCTCTACTTCTAGGAAATAACCCACCAACGGGGTTAATTTAACTTACTTCAAAAGTAGTTGAGTGGTCTGAGGTTGAATGTGGCATATTCTTATCTTCCTGATTATGAGAATGTTTTTCTATTTCTTAATCCAAATTCCACTTTTACGCTTTGGTTAACTCTGAGCAGTACCCAGGTTTCTTCCCTTTTGAAGTAACTTGGAAGTTAGCATAACTTCAAAGGAAGATCCATTCCTCCCTTCATTTATAATCCATGGAAGTACTCTGGACTGTGTTTAATTTATCAAAACAGAGGCCATGCTTTGCAAATTTAGGTGCGCAGTCATTTGCGCTGGCTGTGCAAAGTTGTTATCAAAGGAGTGACTTGTCTTCCCTGAAAACAGAAATCCCTTGGTAAGACATGACAAAAGTATCCTGTCTTTTGTTGATGCTGGTACTTGTTCCCTAGTGATGCAAAAACCATATTCCTGGTAAAGAATGAAGCAAGTATTTTTTTAATCCTAGTAAGTCTTCACTACAAATGGCAGAAATGTGAATTATAAATCACTGTTGCAAGTGGTTGTTCTTTTTTTGCAGCCTGTAGAAGCCATGGCTGAATGGGCCTAGGGTTCAACATTTGCTGCTGCTTTTACATCAGGACTGAAGCTCATTAGAACTGTGAGGATGGGCTGTTTCTTGTACTTTCACAGCTTGTTTCTGTCTACCTGCTCTGTGAACAAGCAGAACTCAAGTCCTTGAGTGTCATGGCTTTGAAATGGAGGTTCATTCATGGCCAGGTAGAGCCAGACGCAGGGAAGGAGATGTGCCCCATACCAACCTATTGCACTGTCCTGGTCTCTCTTGAGCAATATTCTGGCAATTGGACTGTGCAGTGGTTTTCCAATGTGGGTAATTATAGCATTAGTAGCTTTGGTAGTCCCAGCCTGTGTGGAAATCGGGCCACGACTTCTTAAAACTGGCTAAACATCACAGTTTCACAATGGTCTGGCACATGAAATAAAACTGTATTTCTGCCACCTGGACCCGAAGTCAAGTGTATCCAAAAGGTAACTTCTGAAATACATCTAATTTGGCTTCCACATTATTTGGAGTGTAAAAGTTGCTACGTACTTCATGATTTAAATATTTTTCCAGAACACGGAGACAAGAACACTTAATCTTAGTAGAAAGGCATTTAACATAGAGTAATAAAAATACATCACCTGTCATATGTGATCTTTATATGACCTTAGCCACAGACCAATAAATATTACATAACCACACTAAAAGCAGTTTTTAACATCATATATTTATATTTAATAAGTTGTGATTTTTCTTTCCTTCAAGATGCAATTTTGATGAGACACTTGAAGTGTGATCTAAAGGCAAAAACTTTAACTGGTTATGTAATGCTTCTAGTGGGGCATCACTTAAAGATTGTTTGATTGAAAACACGTTCCATTTATTTTATTGTGTTCCATACCAGCCTGACAGAGTAGACACTGTAGAGTCCTTTTTTAATGCAATTTCCTGTTTTATACCTTATTTCTGCTTTTGACTGTTAGGTAACTCATCACCTAGATGCATAAAATTAAACTTGCTGAATGCTTCCTAGGACGTGATCAGATGCTCTCTGGAATTATCAGTTTAACTGTTAGATTTGCAGTTTCATTCTATAAAAGGAAAAAAAAGCTAGTTAGACTCTAATTGACCATTTAAAATAAGCTGTGTGAGATAGCAATGTAAAAAGGCAACAAAGAAAATATCCAGCTTTAAGTTTCCTTTCTATTAGAAAACCAAATATTACAACTGCAATTATTTTTAATTGGAGGAAGGCTCTAATTTCTTTTTTTTTTCATGTGCTCTCCTTTCTTACTATGGTTTGTGGAGGCAGTATCTATTACAAGCAGATTTGCTTAAAGGAAAAGCTGAGATTACTTTCTGTACAAATACAGGTAATACAAATATTGAAAAGTTGGAAAAACATTCCATTTCCTTTTTTGGCATGCTGTGTTTCCTACACATTTTCTAGAGTTTTATACTGGCTGTTTTTTTGGATTAACATTTTCTGTCCTTAGATGATGCCCATAAATATGTAATATATAGTGAGTTCATTAATCCAACTCCAGAGAAGATCATGTTTACCCCTTCTTTTCTAAGTAATCAGCTTTTAGGCACTAGTCAGCTGAAAGCAAAAAAATATTTAATAAGAGCCTACAGATCTCTGATGTCTGAGATGACTTCTGCTCTTGTGATTAGGCACACTTAACCTAAGAAATATAATTTAATTCCACTTCAAAAGTATACTAAAATATTTGATATATGATCTGTGGTGTATTAAGCTTGATCATAGCCTGACCTTTTAAAGGAAGAAAAGTTTTGTTTCTTTTTTAAAAAGCACAACCGAACAAAAAACAGCTATTTTTATGTGGGATACAGTAATTGTGGCTTCAAAAAAAAACAAAAAAAACCAAAAAAAAAAACCCACCAAAACACTACTTATATAAAAGTGCTTTACTTAAGTGCTCCCATTGTCTCATTGACTTCACAGTCTAGACATTTCTGCCTCTTGGAAAATATTGACCTTATACTTGTTTCTTCCAATGGAGTTCCCTGATTGACTTTGGAGGGTCAGTTACATGAATGAAACCTTCTCAACTACTCTTGCTAGAGAGATCAAATGTAATAAACCTGGATGTGGCTGAATTAAAACTCTTAGCCATTTAATGCACTCCAGTGCAAAGAAAGGAGCAATAGCTATGCTAGAGGGTGCAACTATTCTAGAAAGATTAATACGGAGAAAATATATTCAGTATATAAGGCAGACAATCAACAGTGTGTTGGGTGTGCACCCAGTAAGGGATGTTCTGTAATATACTGGAGGTCCGTTCATTTGTCTTTAAAAGAATCCACCTCTGAAGGACTGGAAGAGATATATCCATGCACCTCTGAATTCAGTTTCCTATTTTAGAGGTAAGTACATCTTCATTTATCATTCTTAGAATTCCTAAACTTAGTATGTTGTTTCCCTGCATTGGTGGACCGTCACACCTAGTGGATAGAGACTTTGCTTCATCTCATGGCTTACATTAATTCATGACAAACTACCACCCAGTTATCACATGCCAGCTTTTTAATTTGACTAAAACACTTCTTCCTCCAAGATAATCCTCCTCATAATCAATCTACAAAGAGCAATCAAACTTTTTAGCCATTGTTTTAATGGACTTGCCACACATCCATGCAGTTGTTCCTTAAAGGACTTCCAGTAATTTGAGGCACAGTAAAAGGAAACATGGTTGAATAAGCCTGCTTCACTGCTTATCTCCTGTGTCTTGAGTGGCACTTGACTGGTTAGAACTATTGTGTGATATGAAGGCCACTACAGAGACTCATTACAATGGAACAGGAGATTGGATTATCAATTATGTAGTTATAAGTGGATATAGCATGACCTCAAAACTGCTTGGTGATTCTTAGTTGGGTACAAAGTAATTGATAAGAATCACCAAATGGTTTAGGTTGGAAGAGACCTCTGAGCAGGGACACCTCTCTTGACCAGGTTGCTCAGAGCCCCATCCAACCTGTCCTTGAACACTTCCAAGGAGAGGGCATCCTGCCTGGGCAACCTGTTCCACCCTCATAGTGAGGAAATTTTTCCTATGGTCTGATTTAAATCTACTCTCTTTTAGCTTGAAACCATTCCCCTTTGTTGTATCACTAGAGCCCCTCATAACAAGTTCCTCTCCAGCTTTCCTTCAGGCCCCATTCAGGAAGTGGAAGGCTTCTGTAAGGTCCCCTCAGAGCTGCCTTTTCTGCAGGCAGAACAGCCTAAATTCCCTCACCCTGTCTTCACAGGTGAGGTGCTCCAGCTCTCTGACTATCCCTGTGGCCCTCCTCTGGACTTACTCTAACAGTTCCATGTTGTTTTTTTTACTGGGGACTCCAGAACTGGAGGCAGTACTCCAGGTGGGGTTTAGCAAGAGAACAGAACGAGAGGCTGACCTGCTGGTGATGCTTCTTTTGATACAGCCCAGGAGGATACTGCTGGCCTTTTGGACTGCACTTGGGTGTTGTTGGCTCATGTCAAGCTTGTTGTCTACCAGCACTCCAAAGTCCTTCTTGGGACTGTTCCAAATCCATTTGCCACCCAAAGTCTTTGTGTTTGGGATTGCCCTGATCCAGATGTGGAACTGTGCACTTGGACTTGTTGAAGCTCATGTGATTTTCATGGGACAGTTTTAAAGCCTGTCAAGGTCCCTCTGGATGACCTCCATTCCCTGTGGCACATGGCCCTTAGTGAAACCATGCTGGTTATGACCAATTATCACCTTATTTTCCTTGTGCCTCAGCATAATTTCCAGGGGATCTGCTCTGTGATCTTCCCAGGCACAGAAGTGAGACTTACTGCCCTATAGTTTCCTGGGTCATCTTTTCTCCTTTTTTAAAAAAGACGGTATGTTTCTTCTTTTCTGGTCATTGGAAACTATAGCTGACTGCCATGATGTCTCAAATATGATGGATAATGGCTTTGCAACTACTTGCCAGTTCCCTCAGAACCTGTGGACTTGTGAATCTTCAGGTTCTTTGTACAGTCACAAACCTGCTATGCATGGTTCTTCCTTCTCTCACTCCCATCCCTAAACTTCCATGACATAGTTGTCATGGTTTGAATTCTTGCTGGTGAAGAACCAAAAAGAAACTTCTGGTCATAGTATATGTTGGCACTGGTATAGGAAGTTCGGGGAGGTAGGAACTTCTGAAAGCTTTAGCAGAAAGCAACTTCTGAAAGCTGCATCAGAAGGTCCCTGTTAGATTTTGCTGAATGCTCTCCAGTGTCATGTGGGTTAAGGAGTTCAAGGTAATCTTAGGTTCTCCAAAAAAGGGTAGCTAGATAGGTGTGTCAGAGCAGAGAGGGTTAAGCTTGTTTAGACATTTGTAGACATCTTGAGAAAAGAGTGCAGGTAATGTTGGCAAGGCATCAATCAAAATGGGACTATACTTAGAGAATCAAGGAATAAACATAGTTGGAAAGGACCTCATAGATCACCAAGTCAAACCATACCCACACCCACAAATATCTAAACACCTTATTGATGGAAAAACACAAAATAATGCCCTCAGTGCCTGACACTGTAGCCTGTCATGAAGGACCATTTCTACATGCTGCTTAAACACCTCCAAGTATGGTGACTCAACCACCTCCTTGGGGAGGTGTACATAAAGAATTTCAGAGTAATAATTAATCTAGAGAAATCAATGGGAAATGAGGAACTCTCAAATCAGACGTCTGCTAAAGATGTTGATAAAGTGAAGAATTACAATAGAGGGTGAGATAAAACTGTAGTTGAACTAAAGGGAAAAGAGATGTGATGATACACCATGTAAAGTCAATGGCACGTGATGTTGCTGAAGTGAAAACCAGGCACAACCAGAAAAGTTGGAAAGAAAACATATGCTTGATGGTCTTCTACAAAGTTTTGAGGGGGAACAAAACTGGATTGTTTATTGACCAAATTATTACATTTCCATGTAAACTTGCTTCCTTATTTACCAGGCTCCTACTAGGAAGGCTACAAAAGACAGCATAGTTGGTCCAACATGGTTAGATAAGACAGTATTTTATCTGCTGGCATGCAGAGTACTTAAAACTGCAAACAGATCTAGTTTATGGAAGAAGTTTGCCGATATTATATATGGTTCACCAGTGTCTTTTGAATTTTTTTTTACACAGGATGTTCTAATGAACATTAGTGTCTCATTATGGGATGCTATGATGTATAGATTCATTGTCTCCCAAAGCATTCTCATAGAGAAGCTTAGAAAATAAGGGACAGAGTCTAGTTGGAGGCTTGTATTTAGTGGAGTCCCCCGAGGATCAGTACTGGGACCAGTCCTCTTCCATGTATTAATGAATGACTTGGAGGAGGGATTAGGGTGCATTGTCAGAAAGTTTGCTGACGACACAAAGCTGGGTGGTGTTGCCCACACCCCAGCAGACTGTGCTGCCATTCAACAAGACCTGGACAGGCTAGAGAGCTGGGCAGAGAGAAATTTAATGAGGTACAACAAGGGCAAGTGTAGAGTCTGGCATCTGGGCAAGAACAATCACAGATATCAGTATACATTGAGGACTGATCTGTTGGAGAACAGTGTAGGAGACAGGGCCCTGGGGGTCTTAGTGGACAGCAGGGTGACTATGAGCCAGCAATGTGCTCTTGTGGCCAAAAGGGCCAACTGCATCCTGGGGGGGATCAGAAGGGGGGTGGTTAGCAGACCAAGAGAGGTTCTTCTCCCCCTCTACTCTGCACTGGTGAGACTGCATCTGGAGTATTGTATCTGGTTCTGGGCCCCTCAGTTCAAGAAAGACACAGAGCTGCTGGAGGGTGTCTAGCATAGAGCAATGATGATGATGAAGGAAGTAGAACACAACTCCCTTATGAGGAAAGGCTGAGGCAGCTGGGTGTCTTTAGCTTGGAGAAGAGGAGGCTGACGGGTGACCTCATTAATGTCTATGAATATGTGATGGGTGGGTGTCAGGAGGATGGAGCCAGGCTCTTCTCAAGGTCATCTGGTGATAGGACAAGGGGCAATGGGTACAAGCATAGGAGGTTCCATATCAATATCAGAAGGAACTTCTTCCCAGTGAGGGTACTGGAGCATTGGAACAGCCTGCTGGGGAGGGGGGGGAAGAAGTTGTGGAGTCTCCTTCTCTGGAGACATTCAAGCCCTGCCTGGATCTGTTCCTGTACGAGTTGGTCTAGGTGATCCTGCTGTGGCAGGGGGATTGGACTACATGATCTTTCAAGGTCTCTTCTGATCCCTAATGATTCTATGATTTTATGAAAATGTGGATTAGATGAGTGAACAGTGAGGTGGACTGAGAATTGGCCGAATGATAATGCTCAGGGGTTTGTGATCAGTGGCAGTCTAGCTGGAGGCCTGTAGCCAGGGGTCAGTACTGGATCTAGTCTTGTATAACCTATTAATCAATGTCCTAAGTGAAAGACAGTGTACTTTTACCAAATTTGCTGGCAATAATGAAACTGGCAGAAGTGGCTGATACATGAGAAGAATCTGCTGCTTTTCAATGAGACCTAGATGGGCTGGAGATTTGGGCAGAAAGAGGAAAAGCATGAAGGGCAAGTAATAATCTCATGCACCACCAGAACAGGTGGAGGGCTGGCCTACTGGTAAGCAGCTCTGTGGAGCAGGACCTGTGGGTTCTGGTGAAGTTAACTGTGAACCAGCAATGAGCCCTTGTGGCCAAGAGCATCAGTGATATCCTGGGGTGTGTTAAGGAAAACACAATCAACAGGTCAAGGAAAGTTCTCCTCCCACTCTGCCCTGCCCTAGTGAGACCACATCTGGAGTACCATGTCCATTTCTGGGCTACACAGTTCAAGAGAGATGAGGAGCTAACAGTGAGAGTCCACTAAAGATCTAAGAAGATGGTTGGGGTCTGGAGCATCCATCTTATGAGGAAGGCTGTGGGGCTTGGGTCCTTTTAGCCTGGAGAAGAGAAGATTGAGAGGGAATGTTATCAATACTTATAATTATCTAAAAAGCATGTGTCAGGAAGATGGGCCTAAACACGTGCTAGGGTGCAAACTGGAATGCAGGATGATCTGTGTGAACTTAAGTGAAAATGCCTTTAGTTTGAGAGTGCCCACAGAGACTGTAGAGTCTTTGGAGAGATTCCAAGCCTGCCTGGATGCAACTCTGTACAACTTGCTCTAGGTGAACCTCCTTTAACAGGGGGTTGACTAGATGATCTCAAGTTCCCTTCTTACCCTCAGCATTCTGTTCTTCTGTGCATTCAAAAATTTAAAAGCCAGGTGTATTATTTTCTTGGTCCAAGGTCAGTTAGGACAGAGAAAGCCAAGAACTGGATTTGAACTCTTGTTTCCTCATGGCTAAGCAGTACAAGAGAATTTCCTCAGGTGTGGTTTTAGCTCTTGTGTTGCTTTACCATGCTAGTGGTCTGCACCGTATGTTGGGAAAGAGGGAAGCAGCCGTGTTTCCTAGCTGACATAAAGTGGCAAGTACTTACTTTAAATCATATGGCGAGGTGGGGAAGGTGGGCAGCAATGTTTGCACATAGATTTCTCTGTGGTTTTTCTGCCTTGCACCTAAATGTGACTTACTCAGTCTTGATCTACAGAAAAAGTTTTTCCCTACCATGGCGAAACACATGGGGGGGGAAACCTTGGGGAAGGCTTGTATCTGTTTTGTGATGGATGTGTTATGTTTATTGCCTAGAATCCTACAAATTTACTGAAGCTAGAAAGTATTAGAATATTTCTGTAGCCTACTGAAGCAGAAGGGCCCAAGTAAGTTAAATTTATATAAAATCCAAATTGTACAGAGACTGACTTTTCCACCAGTGGAGTTAAGGCAAAATTTCCTTCAGTCATAACAGCTAGAGGTTCAAGCCCTTTGATTACTCATCTTTTAACTCAATTGATGTGGTTAGAAACTGCATGAATGCTTTTTCTTCTTATTTCAAACAAGTAACAAAGGCTGAATTAGGCTGCAGTGATGAAATCTGAATCATTTCCTCCTCAGACTAAACTTGCTAAACTGGTACAATCTGGAGAATGATGTAATAAGGAAAGAAACTGTTGTTTGTGTCTTGGTACTGCTCTTGAAAAAATCATTGCTATGTAATACAAATACAGTCATCACCTTTTATATCCTTTCACCATTGCTGATATTGGAAACCTTCCAAATAAGTAGCATTCCAAAATTTGTTACAGTCCTTTTCATAACTTTACCTGTGCAATTATAGGTTAACATTGGCTTCTTTTTCCCCCCTCTGGTATTGGATAAAGTGCTAGAACTGTATAAAAATATTTTCATTAATTGCTATCATGGAAATATCTGTCTTTATTTTTTGTGAATTGACTTAAATCTTCATAAGATTTTGGCTAGACTTCCTTTAGTCATGTATCACTATGCTTTTAATGCTAAAATAAGAAACTGAGGAACTTGAATTATTCATGGGAGACTCCATTTAGGACTTACAGCTGAAACACACAGGAGTGTAAAAGTTCAGAGGTGGCACTTTTTTTTTTTAAGTAAATTGAATCACTCGGGTAACCTGTGGTAAGCTCTAATTGTAGGTGTCTTTGACAAAGCTGATAGAGATGAGCCAATGTTGTATAAACTGAACACTCAAGTTCTTTAATTGCCTGGCACACATACATTCCCAGAAATGTAATCAGCTTAAGGAATGCATCTTCTATTTCTCTTCAGCAATGATTGCCAAACTTATTTATTAGAAAATGAAGAGAGCTTGGGGCAGTATAATTTATATAATTTTATAATATGAACTCCAAATGAAAATCTTCTATAAATCTTGCACAATGACAATTTAACTTTTTAATGTGAGCTTGTTATGTTACATCAGCCTTACAAAAATGATGAATTGCTGCAAAAGAGGAAAGGTAGTCTCTGCATTTAGAGCCTGGCAGCAGGGGTCAGGAGATGCTAGTTCTGTTTCTTATCCTGCCTCTGATTTGATATATCACCATGGGAAAGTTTTTGAAAAAGACACTGGCCTTGATCCTGGAATAGGTGCTTTATGGGTAATCCTCCAAACAAACACTGCTTCTGTGCCTTTCTGACTCTAACAGAGGCTCCTATTCAAATGGAGCTCATTGGATGAGCAGGGCGATGGCGAAGATACCCTCTTAGCACAGATGGAGGAAAAACCATAATACTTCCTTATGTAGCAGGGGAATTCATTTTAGAGTGATCTGAGCTCTTGAATGGGAGAGGCTTGTAAAGTGACAATAATGGATTTTAACTGAAGAGCAATCTCTGGTGTCGGAAACGTGAATAGACCTTATCAAGGTGCATAAAATACTGTGTAAAGGTTTCTTATGCAAAAATCTTTCTAGGGAAAGATTTCCTGAGTGTAAAAAGAGGTAGCTGGAATATTGTATAGAGCCAGGATGATACAAAACAGAAATTTGTGAGCAATTACAACAAAATAAATAATGGGAATAGAGAGACTCTTGGGGGAAATGCTACAGCATCAACCTTGGCTATGATGGGCACTCAGCAGCTTGTTACTTAATGACAAAAATTTTGGTTGTTTGTGTATCCAGGGCTCGATTTGGCATAACAGTATGACTTTTTTGTTCTTATTGAATGCTCCATGCCTTGCAAAGATAAAGGAAATTTTAACTGAAGAAGAGATTAATTTTTTTCTACAGAATTGAAACATAAGAGTTTGTGAAATGTACTTTGTGTCCTATGCTGAAGGTGCTTTGTCTCCTGAAAACCCGTTTCATTCCAGTTACAGGTTCATGCAGTAGGTGTTTCATGTATACCAGGATCCATATTGTTGAACATTCAGCAAAATCAATGTAATTTCTCAATACAACAAGAAAGAATTCTGCTCATTCAGTCAGGAATATCATAACCACAAAGTCCCTCTCAGGAGAGAGTGATCAGCTGTTTGGTGTCACTAGAATTATACTTATGATTAGTCTAGTTTGCTACAAGTACCAGTCAAGGAGTTGTGGTTATGCTGGAGCATATCATTTAGAGAAGTATCCAGTATTGCAGTTGTAAGTGGATCTAGTGCTTTAAAAACCTGTCTTGCTTTCCTAAACTGGAGTTGTCTGATGTTCACAGGAGTGTGTGACAAACATTTGTGTAATGTGGAGTTTTATGAAATGGTGCTTCATGACAATGGGAAGTTGAAAATATTAATTTTGAGGAACATATGGAGGAAGGGACTAGGTAAGGAATGAAATGCATATCACCAGGGGCTGTGAAAACTGAACAGCACAGTGACTAGGGCGCAGAGTCCAATTTTAAGATACTTTGGTGCAATTCCCTGCAGGGTAAGAGTTCAAACAGAAATTTGAGATTTTCTCTTTTTGATGACAGCCTAAACTTCAGGCTGCTATTATTTGGGGCACTTCAGTAGCACAAAGTGGAACCATTCACTGAATTTCAGAAGAATATATAAACCAATTGCTGAATGACTTGGTAGTATATTAGCAATGACAAATTTGGCTTCGTATTGTGCTGTAAAATATATTACTAATGGATTCAGAGACTTTTACATAATCTTCTTGGGTTTGTTTTCTAGAGGGGGGTAACAAAAGAAGTAGAATATTATTATCATTACTACTGTGTTTGCCATGGCCCCAAAACCCAGCTAATGACCAACCTTGACAAGTTCATTTCTGTGGAAGACATTCTCTTACTTCCAATTCACTACCACCCACAGATGACACTTTACAAAATGTCACTGTTACATAATTGATAATCACTCAACAACTGAGAAAATGGAACTTGGAAAGAGGCAATGTTTCTCTGTCCAGAGAGAAAATTCTCTTTCAGCTACTCCATCCGGGTGCGTTCTACAAGTTAGGAAAACCAACACTTTTGTATGGAGGTGTTTTTTCCAAAGCAACCATTTAAAAGAACAAAAGATGAAATACTTATTTAATAAAATGAAGTTCATCTTAAATGTACCTTGCCTTCTGGAGAACAAAGACCTTAAGAAAAAACAAAGAGAACACTCCTTCACAGGAGATGCAATATGATAAAGGGAAATCTTGACAAATTTTAATACTATATTAAAATTGTGACACTGGAGAAAGAAAATGTGAAAGATAGGGTTTTCCCTTAGATAATATATATGGATAGTCCCATTGTAACTGGGCAGTCATTGTGATTGTACACTCAATCATATTAGATTCCTGGTTGAAGGTTGCAATTTTCAATAACTCTCTTGCGGCTCGATCTTTTATCTGTTGCATGGAACACATCTACTTCCCCCGCCCCCCATATCTGGGTAAGAATGCAAAAACCACATTAGAATGGCAGATGTAATTTGTCTGTGACATATCCACCTGATATCAATTAAATTAGTGGCTCATCGGCTGCCATTCACAGAATGCCTGATGGTTGCCTGCAAAGGCACCAGTAGTTAGGTGAAAAAGCAGGTGTGTACAAATATTTTTAGGCACCCTAAGAGTAAGTCATTCACCTCTGTGCAGTGAGCTGCAGCATGAGTGCAAGAGAAGGGCCCCAGTTAGCAGCTCAGATGTGCAGCGACAAGTACTACTGTAATTAAGCAGGGTAGTTACATAGCATTTCTGCACTGATATTTCAAAACTGGCATTCACAGGCACTTCCAATTCCTCTCATTTATTATTGAGGCTCCTCACAGCAGTGTACGGATTCCTTCCACTTCCCCCTGTGCTTGCATTCGTCATATACGTGACACCTTGGAACTGGTGTATGCATCTGTGATTTGTGCTGTGATTAACACATTATCAGCTTCCCCCTTTCTCGTTAGCTAAAAATAGTCCTGGCTATCTCCGCTAGTCTGTCGCTCAGGTGATGGAGATGGAGGCTGCAGGAACCTTCTGTAGCATTTGGCAATCAGGCCCGTTTCACTCATGTGTTTCCCAAATCTTTTCTTGATCACCTGACATGGGGGGTGGTTCAATGTTTTGTTGGGTTTTTTTTTGTCTCTCGCACAAAGAATTGCAAGTATTTCTGATCTGCAGCTTGCTTTTTCTGTCTGCTGCTTTCATGGACACCAACAGCCTCTCTGTGTCTCTGTCATTGCTTGTAATAATGTCTGTGCAAGGCATGGGAGGCTCAATTCCTTCTTCCTGCCATGATGGCTGTTGTGATTGCACCACCCAAATTGCCAAACAAGTCAGAATTATTAAAAATGCCTGAAAGAGCAAAACCACTAAAATAACTGCTTTGTCGTATCTTTTCAAAATTGTCCAACATTAGTTTTCAGAAATTTTCCTGGGATGTTCAGTAAGCAAACAAAGGAGCATTTTGGGGAAGCAATGTATCTTGTTTTCAGATTACACTTGTATTTTAATACACATTCTGCAAACAGAATTTCATGTTGGTGCTAATATGAGGCGATTATAATATTAGAGATCAAATTAGCATCTGAATTAAAACCTCTCTTTGCTAACCCCCAGGCACTCTGCTCTTGAAGCTCCAAAATCTTGAACTATTTGCCAAATAGAGCACTACAGAGAAATGAATGCCTATGGTACAGAAATACAAATTTCTGCCTCTTCTCTCTTCCATGCTGTTTGCTGTCTCCAGAGTAAAAGCTTCTATTTCAGAGCTGTGTCAAGAACCATGAAGCGTTACAGCCTGACCAAGCATCGACCTAGCACTGAGCAAACTCCTAAACCCTGGAGACAAGGCAGTGGCAAGATTAAAACTTCTTTGAAAAATGCTTCTTTCTAAACAGCTGCAACAACAGCACAACTCTATCCTTCCTTATTTTCCTTTCAGTTATATGTTTTCTTTCTGATACGTTTTAACCTTGCAGGGATGTCTTAGAAATTTATGTGCCTACTTATAATCTTTTGTGCCTGAAGTCTTCTGCAAGTAGTGGGCAAGCTTGGCACTACTGCTAACTGCAAGGGCTGACCAGGAGAAGACCCTTTGATCTCTTGGCAGAGCTGGTCTGGGGAGACAACACACATAAGAGAATGCTAATCTTCCTAGGCACAAATTCTTCACAACCTCTTGGTGTGTGTTTGAAAGTTGTTTCAGTCTCTTTGCTCCTCTTTGACTTCTAGATTCACTTCTCATTTCCATTCATCAGCACTGCATCTAGAATGCTTCCAGGCACCCACTGGGAAATATGGCTGTTGTGTTTTGTGCAATTTTTCTTTTTGGTTTCTCTAGAAAGAAAACAATGCAACTTCCTGAAACACATTTAATCTGTTTGTGGGTACTGTGCTTTGTTTGTTATTTAAAGGAAGATGAAATGAATATGGCTTGACATAAAAAGTGTGATTTGTAACAGTTTTCTTGAGTCTGGGAAGCCAAGTGCTGCAGGTGTGTGTGGCCGGGAAGGCAAATCGTAGGTTTCGCTATGGATTTGGAAGAAGCATTATGGAAAGACAGATACTTGGAGTAGAGCTTTACTTCTGTTTGCATGTACTCTGGGATCTAGCTTGAAAAAATTCATAAGGCCCTGAAAACTTTCAAATAAGTTTAAATGTATATGATCTTATGCCCCAGGCATGGGTAGAATTAGTTGCCTGAATTGTAGTGCTTTTTTTTTTTCTTTTCCTTTTTTTCCCCCACTTGTTTCCCCTCTGACCTGTAAGCATGTATGGATGTATGCCACTGGACTACGGAATATTTACAGTCAAATTTTATAGTAGATCTGTTTGCCTTATCTTTGATTAGGGTCAATGCTGCATGGCAGAGCTGGCTCTCACCAAGCAATCTGGCTGAGTCTTATTGAAAAATCTGGCTATTCTCCTTACCTTATATGTCCCTACCAGTTAGGCAGGTTTATCATGTAGCAGTGTATTAATGCCCCCAGGAAATCACTTGTTACTACTAAGGCGTATTTTGCATCCAACTGTATTCTGCTGAGTGTTCAGTTTTGTTATGGAAATGACAGCTTTAATAGCTAATGAATGGGTCCCTATAGTCTGTGCCATGGAAGGCAACCTTGCTATCTTCGTATGGCAAAACTTCACTGTTGGGGATGGGAGACCATCACTCTTGGCATCCCTGAGCAACAAAAGGCACCACAGGGCAACACATAGCACATGGGGTGAACAGGAAAACAGCTAATCCCAGCCAGATCCCATTGCAGAACATCTTACTATCTGGCTAATCAGGATAAGTGCTGAAAAGCTTTGAGTGTGATGTCAGATTTATTTCACGATGAACAGGGAAGATCTCTTGATCCTCAAACACTTCAAGTAAAAGTTAAAAGGGGGGGTGTGAGGTGCGGGGGAGGAGGCGGAAAAAAGATATTGCGCTTTTTTCTTTTTTTTTTCCAAGTGTGATGAACTGTTTTCTCCTCTAAGTGTTTTAAATAGCGGCAGTGTGAAAATTACATTTGCTTTGAATAATTGCTAGCGTTTTTCCCATTGCAGTCCTTCTATCTGGAAGCTTTGTATCTAATATTGCTCCTGCACGAAACTCGGAGGAGCAGTGTGAATGGAGCGGCAGGTCCATTTTTAAAACAAAAAATATTTTGTAATATTTTATTTGCTCAACAGTTCTATGCTGTGGCAACACAGGCTTACACAGCACTTATAGTGTAGGCCCTGATCCAGCAAAGGCTTGTAGTGCGTATGTTTAGCTTTACGCTGACTCCAAAGGGAATATCGTGTGTGCTACAGACTGTAGGTAAGGCCCTTTTCCTGCCCTGAGAAACTTGCGAGTGAGGCAAGACAAGACCCAGGACAACGGTGCACAAGTAGGCGGCTTGGACAGGGAAAGGTTCTGGAGGAACAAAACCCTCCTTGAAGGGAATTTTGAAGATGGACAGGGAAATAAACTGGTTTTTCTTGTAGTAGGTCGGGAGCAGTAAGAAGGAGAGCCTGAGGGTGGTAGGGGGACCTTGCGCTGGGGAGGACAGGGCAACTGCCAAAGGACTGCACTGTCTCTGAGGAGCTGGGATGAAATATAGGAAAGGCCCTAGTGCAGTCTCTTGATTTTAGCTGTTGACTAAATAAAACTGGTTGACACTTCAGGGCATTCATTTTTATTCAGTCTAATGAATACTGTCAAATCCTGAGAACAGCTTGTGGAATTCATACATAATTGTTTCACTGATGAAGAAAGCAAGGCAGGGAGACTAATGATTTTCCCAAGGCCACAGAAGGAACATCGTAATTTAAACAAAAAAAATCTTTCCCAGGCCTGGCTGAACCACTAATTCATCTCTGAACAGAGGGTAGTATTTTCAGAGGTGCTATTTTTGAGTCATATAGGCATCCTTAAGAGCTTAAGTGTCATTGGAAGGCAATGCTATGCGGGCTCCTAAAAGACTAGATTAAGTTTAAACGAAAATTTAAACTCCTAAGACACTCAAAAAGATTCATAGAATGGTTCAGGTTGAAAGGGATCTTAAAAGATCATTGACTTCCAACCCCCTGCCATGAGCAGGGACACCCCCCAACTAGACCGGGTTTCTGAAGGCCCTATCCAATCTGGCCTTGAACACTTCCAGGGAGGGGGCAGCCACAACCTATCTGGGTAACCTATGCCAGTGTCTTGCCACTCTCGTCATGAAAAACTTCCTTCCGACTTCCACTCTAAATCTACCCTCTTACAGCTTGAAACCATTACCCCTGGTTCTACCACTACAAGCCCTTCTAAACAGCCCCTCCCCAGCTTTCCTGTAGGCCCCCATCAGGTACTGGATGGCCACTATAAGACCTCCTTGGAGTCTCCTCTTCTCCAGGCTGAACAGCTCTAACTCTCTCAGCCTGTCCCTGTAGGAGGAGAGGTGCTCCGTCCCTCCAGTCATCCTCATGGTCCTCCTCTGGACACGTTCCAACAGTTGAATATCTTTCCTGTGTTGGGGGCTCAAGAACTGGATGCAGTACTCCAGATGGGGTCTCACAAGAGCAGAATAGAGGGGGAGGATCTCCTCCCTCGACCTACTGGTCACACTTCTCTTGATGCAGCCCAGGATGCGGTTGGCTTTTTGGGCCACAAGCAAATACTGCTGGCTCATATTGAATTTTTTGTTGACCAGCACCCCCAAGTCCTTCTCCTCAAGGCTGCTCTCAATCTCTTCACCACCCAGCCTGTACTTGTGCCTGGGATTGCCTTGACTAGGTGCAAGACCTTGCACTTGGCCTTATTGAATCTAATGAGGTTGGCACTGGCCCACCTCTCAAGCCTGTCCGGGTCACTCTGGATGGCATCCCTTCCCTCCAGCATGTCCACCACACCACACAGCTTGGTGTCATCAGCAAACTTGCTGAGAGAGCACTCAATGCCACTGTCCATATCACCAACAAAGATGTTAAACAGTGCTGGTCTCAGCACTGCACCCTGAGGGACACCACTCATCACTGCTCTTCATTTGGACTTTGAGCCTTTGTCCACAACTCTCTGAGTGTGACCATCCAGCCAATTCCTTATCCAGCGAGTAGTCCGTTCATCAAGTCCATGGTTTTCCAGTTTGGTGACCAGGATGTCATGTGGGTCAGTGTCAAATGCTTTACACAAGTCTAGGTAGATGACGTTGGTCACTCTTCCCTTGTTCACTTGTGCCGTAAGGCCATCATAAAAGGCCATCAAATGAGTTAGGTAGGATTTGCCTCTGATGAAGCTGTGCTGGTTACCAATGACCTCCTCAATTTCCAGATGCCTCAGCAGGCCCCTTAGGAGGATCTGCTCCATGATCTTGCCAGGCACAGAGGTGAAGCTGTCTGGCCGATAGTTTCCAGGGTCTTCCTTTTTTCCCATTTCAAAGACGGAGGTGATGTTTCCCCTTTTCCAGTCAGCGGGAACTGCCGTGATCTTCTGAATATGATGGCTAGTGGCTTGGCAACTTCATTTGCCAGTTCCCTCAGGACCCATGGATTGATTTCATCAGGCCCCATGGACTTGTGCACGTTTAGGTTCTTCAGATGGTCTTGAACCTGATCTTCACTGAAAGTAGTTGGATCATCCTTCACCCTGTCTCCATCTTTGCCTACTGGGACTTGGGTGGAGTGGCTAGAGCCTTTGCCGCTGAAGACTGAAATGGAGTAATTTTTCCCTTAGAGAGGGCCCTATGTCAAACTTAGCCTTCCTTTTGTTACTTATAAATGCGAAGAAGCCCTTCTCGTTTCCCATTATCCCCCTGGCCAGATTTAATTCTATCTCTGCTCTTGCTTTTCTGATCTGTGTCTTGGCTGCAGGAACAAGTCCTCTGTACTCTTCCCAGTCAGCCTGTCCCTGCTTCCACTGCCTATAGACTTTCTTCTTGCTTCCAAGTCCAGGAGCACCTTGTTAATCCATGCTGGCCTCTTGGCATAGGTTATCTGATAGAAAATTACTGACATGTTTCTGTCATGCATATAGCTGGGCTGGATTCTGCTCTGCTCAAGTCAAGCAAATTTGATCTGGTACAACTGGCTGCAAAAAGTCCCTATCAATTCCCATCTTGGTAATTGATTCTAGTAAGGGTTCTGCTTTAGTGCTGTGTTTTAGGAGTCACAATACCCAGGCTTGTCTTCACAGACAGTAGCACTTCCTTTTCTTCTTCTTTACTTAACAGTTTGGAAAACCGGTTCTCGTTGGCAGCATCTTGCTCTCACGTGGGGAAAAAATGATTAACCATAGATGCTCTGTTTAGGGAAACACAATCCTTTCCCAAGGATATCTGTCACTTTCCAGATTAGTCATGTGCACATCCAAGCCTGTGCCTGAGCTACATTTCTGTTGCATGATGCATGCTTCCATTTTAGTCAGGCGGAGTCCTGGTAATATCAAATAAGTATCTGCTTCTAGCTATTTTGAAGAATAATGCTTGGAATCATCTGCTGTTCAGCAGTACATGTGATATGTAAACACATTCACCAAAAAACACTGTATGCATAAGCACTTAGAGGAGCTGCAAACAGTATGCAGTGTAAGTTTCTTGGAGAAAGCGTCTACCTGTTTTAATAGAAATATTGCCCAAATGGTTCATACTCATGATGGCTGTGCACTACTCCAAGTTACTGTGAACAGGGCACAGTTTACTCTTCACTGGAGCAAAGTCCAGTGTAGCAGGAGGTAAAGGAGTTGCAGCAGAAGAGGGCCAGCAGATGGAAGACCCCTCAGCTTGTGTTTGCATGAGCACAACTGTTATTACTGGACAAAGGTTAAGAGAAGCAGTCTTGTCCCCAGCTCTGCAAACACACCTGCCTTTGCTTTGTTGAAGCAGAAATATTGGCTGGAGGCAATGTCCACCATAAGTCGGATGATTTGGAGCATGGACCATGTATATTCAAATTGGAAAAGATGTGGTGTGCTTCACTGCCTTTGTCCAGAGCAGAAGGTCTGCAGGTGCGAGGTGGGACCTGTGGATGTCTCTTGTACTTGGATGTATGGGGGTTCTACCAGGGCAAGCCCACTGGGATTGAGCCTCAAGTGCTGGAGTGAAATATTATGTTATGAAAGGTCTCTGTGTACTGTTGTTTGGAAAAGGATTTAGTGGGCTCATTTGCATCTCTATACTCAGAATGTTTTTGCAACTCATTGCTGGTTCATAGCTGTACTGCTATTGGTGCTACATAGTGGCTGAATGTGGCTTGATGTGCTTCTACATGCTGCTACTCGTCCTCTGGAGCAAAAGAAAGGAAGAATGCCTGTCTGGAAAGGGAGGACAAGACAAAATGTCCCTGTTGTTCCTTGCAGCAGGGGTAGCCTCCTGGCCACCCAAGTAATCGGCAAGAGCTGTGAAGAGGACAGATGCTAGTACTTAAAAGCTAAAGCTGCCTGCAAAATATCACTATGCTCCCAGGCAAAGACACAGCTGTGTGAAACTGTGAACCTTTAACGTGATACCACCTCCCTGCCACAGGCAGTTCATGGCAGCTTGGAGAAGTGCTGAGGGTATGGAGATGTTAAATCCTTACTCTGATGTGCATTATGGAGAAGAAATGCCTTTAGATTCTGCACCAAAACATCCAATGTGGCAATTTTGAGCAAATCTGTTAATGCTAAAAGTACTGGGGCCAGGTGTAAGTGCAACAAAAAATTCCACTACGCTACAGAATTAGAGCCCAAATGGACAAAAGTCCAACAAAGTGGTTATCAATTCCCCTCCTTGACAGGCAAGGGCTGTGCCCTGTAATGAGCATACCAGTTAACGGAACATCTTTGAAGATTCCACATGTAATGATTTGCAAGTTATAGGCTGAGATAACTCAGAGAAAGTACTATATACGTGTCAAAAGTTACTCTTAATACGCTGATGGCTTTACTTTTTCAAGGAATTGTCACTGGAGTAAAATTAACATGCAAAAGATATGGCAAATGTACTAGCAAATTATGTAAATATTTTGCAAGGGGCAAACTTTCAGTGCCAGGCGTGAAAATTCGGTCACAATTCCCATTAACAATTACACAGCCTGCGTGCCTAATTTTCCAGGCACCATGCTGAAAATTCACCCCACATTATGGAAGCAATTAATGGCTTAAAATTCTTTTTAGGCCAGTAAATGTGTAGAAGTGTTGATAGCCTTTTCTGTGTGGCATTTAATGAGCTATAATCTGATAACTAGATTAGATTGTTCTCTCATGGTATCAACAAAGATTGCTTTATATCGTTATTATTGCTATTTAAATACTACAGCAGTGCCAGATGCATGGATCAGAGCCCTGTTGCGCTAGGTGCTGTACAAATATCTGTGAACATGTGGTCTCTTCTTCACTGAAGACAGATATAATAACTACTTTGCTATTCTGGTCTGCTTAGGCACCAGGGAAATGCTGAAGGTTCCCACACAGTATGAATCTATTAAAAAGATAATCTGAAGCTATTTTGGTTTCTCGTATAGAGAACTTTTTTTTTCCCTTTTCAATGCTTACACATGACTTTCATTAGCATTAAATGTGTGTGGAGGGAGAGTCACCCTTAACGTTTGTAGCTCTGTACCTATCCCTTTCATATCAGTTAAATCCCAAAGAATATAACTGTTTAGTAATTGTCTGGTATTTAATTAAAATACAATAACCCCTTCCCAGAGACGCCAGTTGTGAATCTGGTGGCCCAGTCATAAAGATGCTAATTTAATGAATATTCATAAACCATGAATATTCATATAGTGTCAGGGATGTTCTTTTGTACCCTGCTGCTATGCCAGGTCTCGCTGGCACAGCAGACGGCACATGTTGAAGGAGCTTTGCTCCTAGGGGAGAAGAGAAATATTCGCGCTGGAACGGGACATGTGTCTGGGTGTAACTCCAAATGGAAGCACTGGGAGGAGAGGCAGCAGCGGCTGGTAAGGAGCTCATGGGCATTTGACCTGCTGAGCATGATGTACAGTTTTGTCATGGCTACCAGATGGATGCATTTCTTTTTGGGGCTATTAATACTTCTATAGCTCTGGTGAACCCTTCTAGTCACAGAGGCCACAGTCACTGCTGAGCACCACCTGAGTGGAGACTTTCTGCTGGGATGCCTAGTTTCCTTTTCCCTAGCCACTTTTAACAGGTGGAAAGGCACAGCAGGAAGCTGCTCTTTATTGCTGAAAAGAAGGAAGAAAATACAGTCTCAGATAGACATGTTTTATCCCATCACTTGAGATGTGCCGGAACAGTGTCCCTCCACAAAGTTCACAACTCTCTACTTTCCTCACGATGCATTTTTAAAGGAACTACGTGCTTAACTTAGGAATCTCTAACGTGTCTTCTAAGGAGAAGGCAAAGGAGTCAACCTTGTGTTCGTTGCCTCTACAGGTTTCAGTTGCCCCCACTCTTCCAGCTTGAAATATGCCTGAATGCAAAGATTGTGTGTCCCTATGGTGCCTGTGCAATGCCAGTGAGGTGTTTCGCTGTGACTTCACATCATGGGATGCATACCTATGGGTGCAGAACAAGCCTGTTTCTCACCCTGCCTCTCATCACTGCTGTGATGTTGTTCTTGTGAAAAAATATCAGTGCATACAGTTGATCTGCTTGCTTTGACAAAATGTAGAACAGGAGTGAACACTCGTCCCTCTGTCTGGACTGAGATGTCAAAAAGTTTACAAAGCAATGCTGGTGCTCAGAAACACTGCTCCCCGTCTCTTACAGGACCAGTGCAGTTCTATGGCTCCGGCTTTGTGCGAGAGGTCCTTGCAACCCCCCCTGTCAATGTCTCAGAAGTGTTTGCAAAAACTACCAGGGAAGGGAGAAGGGGAGAAAAGGCTGCTGCACTATCCAAGAGAGCTCTGTTTTCTCTTGTCATTTATTTCAGCTAATACACTTCTCTAATAGTCGCCGGCTCCAATCTTTGCTTACATAAACGCTTATTTAAAGCTCTTATGATCAAATCGTTCATCTGGACTCAAACTCGCTTCTAAATTTGTGCATGCAAATTTTATTCATGGGCCCAGCTGTGTTCGTGCCGAATTTGCATTTGTGCATATGTATGTGTTGTTTTTTCCCCTCTGTCAGCATACAACCACAGGCTGCAGCTGAAAATATGGACCTAGATTTCAAAAATTTTAATGACCATACACTGAAAGTTTTAGTTCCTTTCCCTAGAGCTGGCAAACTTGTCTGCATAAGCCTTATCTTTATCCTCTGCTTTAGAGAGCTCGCTAGCGTGTGTTGCTCAAGATGTGTTTGCATGTGGTGTTCAAATAAAAAATGAGACTTTGTTTTGCCAATATGGGTATTGACATGAAAGGGCAATTAACTTTTTGTCTTGATTTTTATGCAACTAATCCTTCCTTCCTATGTTTGTGCCACCTCATTTTACTTTGTCTACTAAAAGTTTGTTTTGAGAAGAGCTGAAACCTATTTTGTTGGGGGGAGGGGGGGGCTTGCATGGCAAGGAATCGGTTCACTGGAGACTGGGAAAAATACTTTTCTACCTCTGTAAGTAGGGCCAAATTTGAGTGTAAATAAATACCATTCACTGAAGGAAACTAAATCAGTCTTGCAGAGCAACCTGGCTATCTGATGTATGGAGTATGAGTAACTCCACTTAGTGCACTAGCAGGAGCGTGAAGGGGTAGTGGTGCTGCAGGTTCCCACCACTTTTAATAAGAAGGGTCTTACAGGAGTCTCTTCCTGGTGGTCTGTTCTCTATTCTAGTAATTCTTTCCTTAATGACTGAGAGCAGTTTCTGTGAGAACCCAGTTAAGTCAGGCTCTGGTAAAAAAGTTGTTGAATAAACTTGCAGACATTTCTAAACTATAGCTAGTTACAAACCTGTTAAAAGCTGAGAATCATTGTAATCTGTTTGGTGTATATTTATCCCACAGCACATTAATCTGTGGATAGTAAAACTCCACCGAGTGCTTCTGAAATATGCTTCTAAAATGGGTAATCTGAAAGGCAGCATAATCCTAGTGGTAGAACAGAGTATGTCAAGAGGATCAGTGTGTCAAGCCCTTTGCATGTGAAGGTTCTTCTGCAAGCTTTTAGTGTGTGTAGATTCTTCTGTAAAGTTTCATGTGGTGTAGGCGATTTGTTTGGAGATGGGGTATAGGTAACACTGTAGATTTTACCCTGGGAAATGCAGTCATAAATCAGAAATTGTTCTGGATAACTGAAGATGTTTGCGATGCTTTTCATCTCCACTGTAAGCACTGAGAGTGAAAGGCACAGAAAGTTGAAGACCCCAGCATTATCCTTCATTATGGTTATATTTCTCTCCTATGAAAAATATTGGATACTTAGTATTTTGCTAGAGAATGAGGTCTTTGAAACGAAGCAAGAGGATGTGATTGCTGATACTGTGAGAGTATGTGAGGGTATTTAACTTCCCTTGGCATCTGACAAGGCTGTGGGAATTTGTGTTGATGATGATGGGTGATATCACAGGATTGTGCAGGAAGCCTGCCTTCCCCTGCAGTAGCAGAGTCACTTTTGGAAAGTTTTAGCTACAGTGGTTAGACTAAGGTTGAATGGTGACTAAATGACGAATTTGGAGACAAGCCTAATTCTGTTCATTGAGCTGCTTGCACAGTTTGTGCATCGTAAGTAATGATATCAGAATCATGGCACAGGAGACTAGGCCACTTCAAACTTTAAGAATAACTATGCATTTGGGTTGAACACCTGTGTTCTAATATGTTTCTTAATGTTTTTGGGGTGAATTGATGATGCCATGGTCAGCAGTAGTCTGTTTATGTGCTGCTGACTTGCTGGCAGTTGCAGCATCTGTGTACCAGGGTTGCATGCAGGGAAGAGTAGAGAAGGAATTCCTTTTTCTGGGTATTCTGTACTGTGCTGAGGGCTGCAGTGCATCTGGGAAATCTACCTTGTGATTTTGTGCCTCAAGGATTTTGGGTGAAAAGTTATTCCTTTGAATAAGACTGCTTATGTCTTCAGTGCAGCCCTTTTCAGTGGAATACGGTCCCGGTCCTGTGACCGACCGTCTTTAGTCACATCAGTACTCTAAAATTTGCCAGCATGACTAATTGGAGTTGTGAGATTGAAAACAAATGATCTTAGGATGTTTTTTACATAGACTACCTGTATCTTGTTGCTTAATAATCTAAAAATATTTTTATAGGGGACACAATTGTATTTTTATTCAACGTTTCTAACTTATCTAAGGATTTTGATGGGATATTGTTACCCAGAGTATCCTTCAGTTTATGCGAACAACAAAAGATAATGTGCAGAAATTGGAATTTCCTGCTTTAGAATCCAGTAGTGCTTGTTTGAAGGAATAGTAGATACAGAAGGGAAAATGACAGTCTCTTTAACATATACTTAAGTATGGTAAGTGCAACGATGAAAGCAGACATAAGGAGTGAGAAAGATATAAATGGAAAGATTAATGACAGCATTAATTTATTTGCATCTATCACAGAGAAGTATTTGCAACATAAAAATGTAGCAGTTTGTGAAAGGCTGTGTAGTAACCTAATTCTCATCTGAGTATTAAACTTAATACACGTAATATTTCTACGGTTTCACCTGACTCCCTTCCTTGTTTTGTTCTCTGCCTTGGAATTTACAATGCCCTTTTGTGTTCTTATTCATGGGGTGGTGAGCAATGCTTTGACCTGTTTTGCACTTTAGACTTGAAGCATGTGCCTTACCTTGTCTGATGAGCACAGCCATCATGTAAAGAAGCAAAAATCATTTGTGCAAGCTGGTAATGCAAATTATTTCTTGGAAAGATTGCAGCACACAGAGAGTAGCGGAGATTCTGATTTATGGTGCAACTCCCTGTTTACTCAGTACCTAGGCATGGGTTCATTTGGGTACTAAAGGGGCGTGTTTTCTCCTTGTTAGCAGGTTGGTGTAGTGAGCAGAAGTCTGCATGTCGCCTGGAGGGGCCATGGCTCTGCAGGTGCACCCAGAGCAGGGCTGCAGCCGTAGCTTGCTGCTGCTACCTTTCTTGCTGCAGGATCCCTTTCAAGTTTCAGGTAGCAAACGTGTAGTAAAGATCAGTTTGATGCCAACTGACACAAAGAGGAAAACTGTGTTTTGTTAAAGCTGTGGGGGCTGGGCAGGAGTTATTAGGCTAACACAGAGTAATTGCCGGAAGCAGAATTTGGCCAAGCCTCTTGGTTCATGCTAGGAGCACCTTGTGCAGTTTATACTGCAGTTATAGGTTTTTGGTGCATTATTGCTTACATGACCATTACTTCCATAAATGAGCATCGCCTGAAAGGCAGCACGTAATTATGCAGTGTTCATCCTGGCACCCTCCTGGACAACAGCTCAATGTTCACTCAGGAAGAAAAATTCACTCAGACCAAATTACCTCTACAACAGTCTGATGATTTTTTTTTTTTCTTCTTAGAAGATTTATATCTGACCACTGTCCCAATGTCAGGGAAAAATCTCACATATTTGCAGTCTGATTCAGTTTGCAAAGAGAGAGTCTATGAAACAAATATGTAGAATTACCTTGGCATGGCTCCATATTTTTTATTATTCAAAAATCTGAGACCAATAGAGGTTCTCCTACTTTGGAAAGAGATATGACAAATGTCTCTTTATGATAAATAATAGTTTTCCCTTTAAAAAAAGGTGAATTTGAGTATGAATTCCAGAAGACCAAACTGTTATGGCAGTGAGGCCATTAGGCTGCAATTTGTCTTATAACAGATGTTGTAGAGTCCTGTCACTTTGAATGTTAAAACAGATGGGGGATATACACTTGAAAATGTACTAGAAGTATTTAATTTCCTTTCCAGCACAGGAGATTGCTTCTCTCCAAGCTCTTTGATGCTCTTCGCCTGTTTGTTAAATCCTGTTGCATTACTTGGTGTAGTTTAATCTCCTTGGAAAGCTTTGTCTGAGTTTGTGTTCTAATGCAATTAATCTTGAATTGCTTTGGTTTTGCTGAATGAGACATGATTCCATTTTGAGCTTTTTATTAACCTCTTTCAAGATCTCTTGTAAAACTTGCTATTGTCACACAGTATAAAACTGCAGAGAATACACAATATCTGGCCCTTATTTTCAGCAGCTTTGGATACCATAAAGCAAATGCATACTATATGTATCAACAAATGTGAAAAAAAAAATCCTGGGTAATGTGTGTACATCAGATTGCAAGACTACCATATATGTTGCAAGGTTATAGTCATTTACCGTAACTATGATTTCTCATCATCTGCAGGAAGGCTCAGCTGACTTCATTGGACTCCATATCAGGTTTTCTAATCCAATGCAGCTGCTTTTTCAAAGTCTGGGGATTATCAAGTCAATCCCCAAATGAACTGGGAAGTTGTTAAGTGAAAATGACAGTCCTGTAGTGGTGGAGGAGCAGGGGTCTAAAAACTTCGAATGATTCTCCTCATGACACATAGTGAGAGACTGGGAGAGCAGGAATTTGCTTTCATGAGGCAAACTAGGGTGCTCAGCTTTCAAGAGCTGAATAGCAGGTATCACAAACAGATCTATGCCTGTTTACAGTTCCTACAATATAATCCAATTTCTACCATGTTAATTCTCCTTTTATAACTGGCTTTCTATGCAAGAGCTGTATTTGTTTTCATAAGTCAAGGGAAAAACTTTCCTATTACCAACACTGGTGTAATTCTAGCTCTTTTGTAAGATGTACATAATACTGTGATAAAATTGGCTGTGTAAGTAGTGTCTTGAACAGCTAGCACAAAGTTCAGCACCTTTAAAGCTCTCTGTGCTGGGGGCTTCTCAGGTCTTTCTCAGTGAATATGGGGAGTGCATTGGCTGTGTCAAATTGTATTCTTTTCTGCTTTGGAAGAGGATTTTATTGTGCATGCATTTACAAACAAATCTAGAAGGAAAGACTCAAGAATGCAAGGGACTGTTCATTACCTTGGGCTTTGCAGCTTCCCTGTTTAAGCCTGGCCTGGGAAGGATAGGAATTACATGAGTATATCAGTTTGTACAAGCTTCTCATTCTTGCTGTTCCTTTTCTTTCTGGGCTAGCAATCCAAATTTCGGAAATCAGTTTCTTTTTTTACTTTTTAAATAACTGATTTTACCAAGGTTAAGCCATGAAGCACTTAATTAATGGTTCTTTCTGTCATGCTACTGGATGATTTTCTGCATTTATGTCTGCCTTGCTAACTTATCTGAAAATTTTGCAATTTTAGGGTAGAAATTGGCCCATACTAAACTTTATTATGACATGGATTTATACCTTAAGTGGACTTCCCTATTGTTATACTAAAGTCAAGTACAATTGGTCTATTTTTCCAAATAGTTGCATCTCTTAGATACAAAAACCTCTGGGAACTGTTCTGATGCACTGAGATTTTGGTAAAAATACAGAACAAGATTTCAAGATAAATCCTGAGCTACCATAACATGGAGGTGTTGAACAAGGTGTCTTTCATCTCTAGTTCTTGTGTGGTCTTCACATAGCTTTTATGGTATCAGTTCTCTGTTGCTGCTTCATAATCATTTTCAGATTCATGGTTACGAGGGGCATTTGGCAGTTTTTTGAAAATGAGAGTTGCTCACAAGTTTTATTTCCCCTCAGCTGCACGTATGGGAATGTGGTATGCTGTGGGGTTTGATTTGATTTGGTTTATTTTATATAGGTATCTTTTTCTTACATAAAACCGCACAAATGAAAGTAGTAAAAGTCCTCGGAAAGTTTGTACTTACAATTCTCTGAAGCATACAAGAAAAACTTAATAACCTCTGGACATTCAGTCAGTCTCAAAAAATTTGTTTATTAAATGAAATATTTATTTTATATTTACTTAAGCTTTTTACTGTCCATAATTCTCTGATGAAATTTTTGTAGTCATCTACCAAGTGAAAGTACTAATTCAGCTATTAAAAATTCACATGGCTAAGAAGTTATGTGAAGTATTTATTAGCAGTTAAAAGTGACTCTGTTAGGAAGATAGCATGTATTTGAAGCTGGTATAATTTGTGTACCATAAAAGGAACTATACAAAGAGTAAAATTGCGTAATGTTACCAAAGACTCATCTGAAGAGGGTGAGATTGATAAAGAAAAAAATTATAGGGTTGGGTTCTTTCTCAGCCAGGTAGTTAAATTACCAAATTTAAAATCAGAAAACGCATTGAAAAACACATCTTTGCAATCCAGAATCTATTGATAGATGGGCACCTAAACTTTAAAGACTACTTGTATAGAAGTCATATATCTAGAAGCAAAATGTCTAATCCTGTTTGAAGCTCACAAAATATGTGATTTAGGATTGAAGCACAATAGGAGGGCAGTTTGCTGGATTTTTTTATATTGCTGGCACAGGCAGAATAGAAAAGCAACAATGTCCATAAAACACTTCTCTGCACTCTAAATATAACAGTGCCCACTGGAATTAATATTTCATAGAAGAATAACCTATATAAAGGGAAAAATGCAAGCAGCGATGATATTGGTAGGATATTGTTTTGAGAAGGAACTGCTCTTAAATGAGTAAATTAATGTCAAATAGCAGTCCTTGTATGAATAAAAATCCAAGAGGAATGTGTTTCATTGGCTACTGGCAGGAAAACTTTTAAAACAGGGAGAGTATGCATAAATTTAAGTTGAATTAAAAAAGAGAGAGAAACTTGTGTGTGTTTCTGTAACTTAGTCTTTTTTGCAACTAACCAGTTCACCTGAGATGGGATGCAATAAAAGGAAGGTGCAGATACTGCCCTGTTGCCTGTTGGGCCCAGGAAGAGCAGGGAGCAATTCCAAGGGAGGGCCATGGGGAGTGGACTGCCTCTCATCTGGCATGTGGAACAGAATGTACTTTAGTGGTTTCCATCTAAATCTTCTTGAGAAAATACCCAGGGTCGTGTTAGGTAACAGCTTTCCTTCCCAGAGGTTCACACACGGGTACTCTGAGGCTTCAGGCTGCTCTACTGACACACATTATGCTGGCAGGGGATTACTGTGGGACAGAGTGTGGGATGCGCTAGGTGCAAAAATGACACCAACCTTTACATTTACTCCACCACCTAGTTCCTATGCTCCAGTTATGTTTCTGAGGATGCTTGGAGCATAAATTTGAAAAGGCTGACAGGATCTCGACTCAGCAAAATGAAATGCATTTTAGGCCAGGGCCAAGATATCCACAAATAGTTGAGTTTTCCCTGGCAAGAATGACCACCGGCCCCCTGTGTGCAACCTGGAGACTTGCTGGATTCCTGATTGGGGCCATTTTGCAAGCAGGAGTAGGTAGTGGAGTAGGAGTAGGTAGCGGAGTAGGAGTAGGTAGCTACCTCATCACCTTTGCAGTTTCTGGGACAGCAGGCAGGGAAGAACCTGCTATGTGAGATGAACCTCACAAACTTTTAACTGTCTTAACTCACTACAGTAGCCTAACAAAAGGATATGAAGAAGGGAACTCAACAAAGATCATTAAGTAGAGAATATAAAAGAAAGGTGAAGACATATCTTGAGGCCTGTGCTGGGGGGTGACAAAGATATCTGATGAAAGTGTACTGAGATTACAGCAACAAATCGCCAAGCTGTGAAGATCAGATGGGTTAGAATTTCTGAAACTAATGCGACTTTCATGTTTACCTAGAATTTTTACTGCTTACAGATGCCTCTTGTGGAAAAGTCATAACTGGAAAAGGATGGTTCAACAAGCTTGTGGAAGGCATTGAGTTTTAGTCTTTGTTTATTTTACAGAATGGTGAAATGCAGGCAGAGGAAAGGCTTTTTTATATTTTAGACAATGAAGGGAAAGTAGCTGAGAGAACAAAGGCAATAGGCAAGTTGGGTGAAATTGAGCATGAAATGAGATTTCACAATCTTTGCAGAGATGGAGGAACAACAATGTAACAGAAATGGACTTGAGAGAACGCTAGCTAAGATTTCTCCAGAGGCAAATTTGATAGTTGAAAGTAAAGGTGAATTAGCTGCCAGAACCTCAGTACCAGGATATTATGGTACAAGCACAGACAAACCCAATGTAAAGATCTAGTTGGCTAAAATATGGGTTCTACACAGATAGAAAAAAGGAAACCTATCAAAGATGACACATGTGTCAGGAAAATAAGTACCCAAAAATCCATGTAGGGATGAAATTGAAAAGGTCAAGGCACTACAGCAACTAGCTAGAGATGCCAAAGTGAGGAGTGTACATTAATAAGAGGACAAGCTGCTAATGACTCTGAAAAGTCCCCTATTTTAATATTTTTTAAATTAAGTCCTCATTAAAAGAATTGCTTGTTTTCATATTAATGGTACTTTAAAACCAATGTAAGAGGGATAAAATCTTAGCCAAAAGAAGAAAAAAATGAGTTATTGAGTTACAGTTTAATTATTTTTTTTTTAAATTGGTGGTGATGGACTTCATTCTAGGCTATTTAACGGTTTGCGTAAAGCAGTCTCAGAGCCATTAGTGTTATCTTTTGAGAACTCATGTGAGATAGATGAGGTACCAGAGGTAAAGAGCAAACATAATGTCTTTCATTTTGAACAAAGGGGGTGGGGAAGAGGAGCCAGTGAATTACAGACCAATCAGTGTTAACTTAAGTCCACAGAAAAATTCTGGAACAAAAGAAAAATCAATTATTTGAAAGCGACTGAAAGATAAGAAAATGAATAGCTGCCAGCATGATTTATCAAGAACGAATTGTCAAACCACTTGAATTTCCTTGTGTAGCAGTCTGCAGCAGACTTTACGGAAAGGGAAGAAACAGCTGAAACTATGTCTTCTGAGTGTACTGAGGTCTTTAAAGTTGACTTATGTGACATTGTCTCAATCAAGGGGAACCTGGGCTAGATGACAATGCTATTAGGTAGGAACAACGCTAGCTTGGGAAAAACAGGTTTGGAGGATAATTTTCAGGACAGTGAAGTAGTGTCAGAACAGAAGGATGTATTGAGAAGCGTTCTGCAGAGCTGTGCCCAGTTCTCATCAGATAGCAATCTAAGCAATGCAGTACACATTATACCAGTTGCGTTTACAGGACACTGAAACTGCAGATCTGTGAGTTCAGAATGGCTTTGAGAAGAGTCTGGAAAAATTTGCTGCAACTATAAAGAAAGTACAGAGGATCTGTAGTTCAGCAAAAATAAACTGCAGGGTTACAAGATGGAGAGCAACTGGTTTTAGGTAACAATTCTTCAGAGAAATATCTGGGGATTATAGTGGGTTACAAACTGAGGATGAAGCAATGTCATGTTATTGCAAAAATGGCAAACGTCTCAGTGGAACGCATATCATTTGAAAGACTTGTAAAGTTACTCTGTCTTTGCTGTGCCTAATACTGGGAATGTCACCCGAAAGCAGCTACAGCTTTGGGGATACCCTTGCCCTTTTAGAAAGATGATGACCACTTGGAAACCATCTAGTCAGGAGCAATGGACATAGTCACCATGCCCAGATAAGGTATTGTGGCTGTCATGGAAATATTGCGTGGATGGATGCTGTTTAGTCTGGCTCAGGAAAGGCTGTTGTAGAGTCCTACCAGTAGTCTTCAAATATGCAAAAAGATGGTGCAGAGAGCAAGACAGGTTTTATTTTGTGTAACAGCAAACGGGATAAAATGATTATTAGGGAGAATTTGGCATGGGGAAGTAAAAAATCAAACACTTTTCTGATAATCTGTGCAGTGAACAGACCTCTATGATTGGAGGCCTTTAAGCAAAGAAATGACACAATGTGTAGTTGATTATGTCTTGGAGCAAGAAGTCCTACAGACAGTCTTCCCAATCCTAATTTCCACAATTTCTCTAATGATGACAGCCGTCCCTCCCTGAATACTTGGGATGGGATGAAATAATTATGGCATTACTGTTGTTATAGGACTTCACACTCAAGATTGCTGCTGCCACTGGTATGGCTGCCAATTTCAAAATAAGATAGAAAGTAATCAATCCGTTTGATCCAAGTTCAGGCTTGTTGCAAACAACAAAAAGCAATAGATTTTTCCTGTTATTCTGAAACTCATTGCTGTGTATTTGCAGATAATTAATCTCCCCATCTGTGTCTTTCACGTACTGTGTTGGTGGAACTTCTAAGCTGTGCAACTAAGTTATTAGAAACTTGATTAATTCAATCCTGAAGCTTTGACTTTTACTGTGGGTTATATCTTATTATCCTAATCACACACACTGCTTGTACTCTTTTTTTTAATTCCTTCACTCTGATTTTGATTCTCAGTACCTCAGATTAAAGCTCTTTACCTATGTGCCTTCTCTTTTGCTGTTCCAGTGCAGATTTGCATAGCAAAGGATATATTTTTGTTTCCCCTGACCTTGTAAATATTCCGGTACACAGCATGCACTTATATGATAGTTTATTCTGGGATGATGAACAGATGCAAAAGTGTCTTCAATTGTCTCTGGAAATTAGCAATGGTCAATACATCCTACAAGCACAATGCTGGATGCTGTGGTGCATGCAAAACATGCATGGCAGGCAGAGCACATAGCCTTTTCCTGCCTCTAACACACTTCATTTAATTTTAATAGTAGAAGGAGATGTGGTATCTTTTGAACATAAATATCCTTGTGGGCTAATGTAAGGCTTAAACAATAGGAGTTTTGCAGAGGAGAATTTGGCTTAACCTGTCAGTCTTCCAGAGATTAACAACTTCATCAACTACTGTTGATATTGACAGTCAGTTGCTAGGCTACATGTTTACTGCTAAATGAATAGGCGACTTGGGGCCAGTGTGAATATTCAACAGATTGGCAAATAAGTAAAACGTGCTGTGACTTGATTTGTTAATTATAGTCAAAATAAATGGCTGTATTGATGACTATGATTTTACACAGCATTAGTCCTCTGAAAACAGCAATTAAGTCTGCCATGTAAACATATATCTTGCCTGTGACAAAAAAAAAAAAAAGGCCTTAAACAACCGAATACACCACTCCAAGCAGTTTCACTAGGAGTCCTGAAGTGCTTACATTAGTTAAATTATGTCCTTGGGTGTTTTTACACCTCTGACTGAAGCACAACATTCAGACAGGGTCTAGATTTTGAAAAGCTTTCTTGTTTGCTATGTGCAGTGCTACTTATGGTCAGTTTATCAAAAGAAACATGATCACACTTGAGGGAGGAAGTTCATGTAGCTTGATTCCAGGAGGATTTTTTTCCCCCTAACATTTTTCCCTGTTATGAGAAAGCTGAGCACAACTTTTTTGCTCCATATACCCTTTCTGGTAGACCCTGTAGAAGAGTTCTTGCATGTATACTGTATTTCTGCATTCTGGTTTATCAACTGGGTTAGCTAGAATTCACTTCCCTTGATCCATACCGTTGTCTTGTTACATTTATGAAATCCTAGTGTATTGATTTGTTCATTCTGTTTTTCAAGACTGTCAGGTGAATCATGTGTTCAGTAACACTCTTCAGCATCACACATGTGCAGACAGTGACACTGTTCTGGGTGACAGGGTGCCTTTTAATTGAAGCTTGGAAAATACAAATTCTGTTCTCATCTCTGTTGTTGATGTCTGTGGTGTCACTTCCAACCTCTGGCTCAGTTTTGCTAACTATAATGAATAGTTGGATTTTTTTTCCTCTGTAAGTAATTGCCAACCTGAACACTGAAGAGGTCAAATATGCCCCAAGTTTCACAACACAAGTTCAAGAAAAGCAAATGTGCTTCTGTTGAGAAACACAATTTTCCCTGAATAGGTCTGTGTTACCAATGTGTGTTTGGCTTGGGGTTGAGTTTGAGCCAGTAATTACCAAAGAGTGAAGAAAGGATATCCCTTAGTTCAGGCCTTGTCCTGATGATCGCTGGTTCTTCTTTGTAAGATCTTGGGTAGTTGTCTTCTGTGATACTCTGAAAATCAGTTATAGGAACCCACACTGATCACAGCTGGTCTGAGGCAGATTGGTACCAAATGCTAGAGTGTAGAGGGAGTTTTGGCTTTTATTTCAATGTGCTGCTGAAACAGAAGCCAACGCAGGTGTTGGGCAGACAGAGTCTTTGAGAAAATCAGAGTGAAAATGGTTATAAAGAAAATAGAAATGGAGTAGAACTGGATAAAATCTGAAGCTGGAGATTGAATTGAGTAGTGGGAAGGCAGCACAAACCCTAGCTGATATAGGGAAATCTTCAAAATGAAGAAATAGCTGTGAGAAAGGTATGTGCGCTAAGATCCATGTAATGTGGAAAACCAATTAGGATTAAACTAAGAATCAAGGAAGCTGATAATCAGCTGCAAATATTGGTTAGCAGCTTTATCTTTGCTTAAGGATATGAGATCTGTGCACACTGTTAGCACTTTGTCATACATCTGCATGATATTATCACCTTTGACACCAGTGTAGGTTATGTAAAAATCTTGCAAAAGATCGCTCATCCCTCCAGTATAATGACAAGATCTAAGCTGTCTGATAAAATGAAAGAGCAAGGTGATGGGAATATGACCACTCAGTGAAGTCTTTAGTGCTCCACAATGATCAAAACAAATGTTTATAGATACCTGGGTAAGCACTGAGGACAACTCAATGAATATCAAGGCTTACCTTGTATGTTCCTGCATTCTGGACCTTTTACAGCTGGATGCTTTTGTATAGCAGGAAGAAAAGGAGGACACAGATGTTCCATAGCATTGAATGATTTCATAAAGTGGATGGGGTACTAGTAGACAGCAAACTTAGTATGAGTCAGCAATGTGCCCAGGGGGCCAAGAGGCCTAATGGCATCCTGGCCTGCATCAAGAATGGTGTGGCCAGCAGGGCGAGGGAGGTTATCTTCCCCCTGTATTCGGCACTGGTTAGACTGCACCTGCAGTATTGTGTTTAATTCTGGGCCCCTCAGTTTAGGAAGGATGTTGAGGTGCTGGAACGAGTCCAGAGAAGAGCAACTAGATTGGTAAAGGGCCTGGAAGGTAAGCCCTACAAGAAGAGGCTAATGAAGCCGGGTCTGTTTAGCCTGGAAGAGAGGATGCTCAGGGATGACCTTATCACTGTCTATAACTATCTAAAAGGTGGTTGTAGTCAGGCGGTGGTCAGTCTTTTGTCCCTGGGCAGTGGAGACAGGACAAGAGGTCATAGTCTTAAGCTCCATCGGGGGAGGTTTAGACTTGATATTAGGAAAAGGTTTTTCACTGAAAGAGTGATCCAGTTTTGGAACGGGCTGCCCACAGAGGTGGTCTAGCCACTGTCTCTGGAGGTGTTCAAGGTTAGTCTGGATGAAGTGCTGAGTGGCATGATCTAGGTGTTAGATGTTAGGTTTACTTGGTTTAGTTGGACTTAGGTTTGACTGGATGATCTTTAAGGTCTTTTCCAGTCTCATAATTACTGTGATACTGGTAGGCTAGCGTAGCTTACTAACACATGAGATTGGGGATGTGAATCTTTTATACATTCAAGTTCATGAAAGACAAAATAGTTGAGAATTGCTAACTGCATGTCAACCATATATGGGTCAGGAAATCTTGGAGCTGAAAATAGTTGGAAGCTTAGATGGTATGAGTGGGAAACAACATAAATAGGATTGCTCTGTTCTTCATCATCTCCAGCATCTGATTATGGCCACTACTGCAGACAAGCAAAATATGTAGATATTTTTTCTTGGCTGTTCTCTCCTACTTGCTTTTTTCATTGCAACCACTGTAGTTCATCTTCTGCCTCAGAGGGGTATTTTGAGGGATTTCTCTCCCGAGAGCTACATTTATGAAATTAATTTTGTCATGTGTTATGTCATAAGTACTGAGATCCTTTCTTGGAAAGCTGACAAATCTTTGCTTCTGCAATTCATGGGAAAAGGGAGACGATGGTGTTTCCCCAGTGATTATTAACCTTAATGATGCACTGGACCAGGCAGTTTCATAACTAGTGTGGTTATGAAAGCATGCATTGCTGGTTTTCCAGTCATCTTAGGGTTCCCATAATGTGAGCTGGTCTGTGAAATCTTCTATGCTGACTACAAACTTCCTTACAGATCCTAATGGGGAAATATTTTTTCTTGGGAGATCTTGTGGAGAGGGGAAGACGTGGCTTCAGGAAAATTCTTTTTTTCAGCAACAGTTTTTTCCAGGTTTTGTGTGCAGTTGTACCTGTCCCCAGGCATTAATAATGAGTGGTCAGTGTGAAGAATCCTCATATGTTCAGGCAGCTGAGACAGGAGCCAATGCAAAAGTCCTTTTCAAGTCTGGAAATGCTAACAGTGTTGTCTGATGATTGGGATGGTTTCTCTAATCAACTCAACTGTTTTGCTATGTTGAAAAATATGCTGATAATCTTAAATAAAAAATCCTCCCACAGCTGGTATGTATTCCTGTGTGGGGGACAGCTAGTAAGCTCTGGGCAGCTTCTCATTGTCCAAGGAAATCTTGCTCCCTTTTTTGCTGATTTTACCCTAGGTAAATTATCTCTGTTTGAAACAAATGCCCAGTCTTTCTTTTGAAACAGTTTCAGACTAGCAGACCTAAGCTAATTACGGGCCACTTGTAAATGTATCAGTTCTTGTTCCAACACTTCAGCATGCTCCAGGATATCATCTAGGTATAACAAACAGGCTGAGAGAAGCATGCCATGTAATACCCTCTTCGTTAGACTTTTAAATGTAGCTGATGTACTGCAGTAGCCAAAAGCCATCATTTTAAATTGCCACAGTCCTTGTCCTACTGTGAAAGCAGTTTTCTTTTTTCCCTGTCCCTCTGGATCCATTTCCACTTGCCAATAGCCACTCTTAAGATTCAGTGTAGTAAACCCTACACCAAGTTTTCACTGGCATTTGGATAGTATTTATGACAATAGAGAAGCACCTACTAAAGGGTTTTGCGTTGTTTTCTGTATTCTGATGCTGTCACCTTTTTTCCTTAACTGGACTCAGCCTGAAGTCTGGATAAAGGGTCTGTTCTCTCTTCTCAATATGTTTCTTCTATGGCTTATGAGGTTTATTTACCACTTCCCTGCTGAAAGAAAGTATGCTCTTTAGGTAGCCAGTTTCCCATGATCACTCTTACATTGAAGCAGTAATGTACAACATGCATGTTTGACAGAGAATACTTTCTAACCAAAAAATCTCAAAACTATTTTCTTATTTCTCTTTAATCTGGCACCCTACCAAGCATACAAAAGTCAATACATTTTCCAAGTATTCATGTACTCAATCCCCATTCTCTTACAGTCTACATTAGCTTGCCACACATACATGTTTTGTCACTGCAGTCACCCTTTCCTCATCACCTTCTGACTATCGTCAGAAGTATTCAGCAAATGGATGGAGATTTACTCTAGTTTCAGGTCCATAAGAACTTCAGCAGCTACAGCTCCCCAGAGAATAGCGTAATTTGAAGCAAGTTTTGAACACTCATCTTTCATTTGCTGGAAAGCTGCCACTGCCTGTAGATTCTAGTGGTATTTCTGCCCCTAAAGGTGGGACGGGGGCACTGCAATAAAAATCTGTGTGACGAAACACACATTTCACCGTTTGTCTTCTGTTTCTAGTGCCAAGACTATATCTCCGAGTTTATGATTCTTGTGCATTTCACATAATTCCTTGTTATGTCCTAAATAAACTTATCTTTTTTTTTTTCCTTACCTTTTTTAATAACTGTTAAGCTACCTGTATAAACTAAAAACGAGTGTGTGATCCTCCTGGTTTGGTTCAGCCTGGTGCTCTCCTTGTGTTGGGAGTCTGGTTTGCAACACCCAATGGTCTTTGCTCAGTAGCAGCATGTTCATAACGGTGCTCCTTGAAGTGTACTGTTTTCCCAGCCAGGATCAATAATGACCATGCTGCTTTCCTTTATTTTTGCCATTATTACCAGTTTCTCTTGCTTAATAAGGTTAGATTGGTCCCTGCTCCTTCTACAAAGCATAATGGTGACATGAACAATATTAGAATTGCTGAAATAAATTGGAGATAGAGAACTGCACTTTAGAGATCTTGGCAAATTGTTGGCATCGTCGTCTTGTGTTTGTAGCAGCTGTTTCCTTTTGTTGTACGCAGCTGTGAAACAAGCTCAGGATCCATAGTAAATTCTACAGTAAACACAATAACTTTTTGTCTTCTGCTGATTTCTATTTCCAGGTCTTACCTGAGTGTCTGCAAACTGGTTCATAGCCAATTTGCCCTTGAGGTCCTCACTGATATTTGAGTGTATCAGGTTCATTCCCACGCAATTCAAATGGAGGGTTTTTTTAATCTTTCCTTTCCTTTCAGAGTGTCACAGTTGCTGATACTCATTCATTCTCATTGACTGGGATACTTTTCAATTCCCTGAGCCCTTTCTGCAGTTTATCAGATAGCAACTTCCAGATTGGTCAAAGCTTTTGTAGGTCTTTCCAATGTTATTTCAAATCGCAACCATTGCAACTGTACCTTCTAGTCTCTTCAGGCATTTTGCCATTGGCTTTCTAATAAAGATTCATCATTACCAGTACGTTTTTAGTGCTGTTTTAACTCCTCCTGTGCTTTACATGTTTGAACTGTGGACTGCCTTTTGTTCTGCCCTGATACAGGAGAGATACCAGCTCATGGGTTTTCTTCTTGGAAACCAGAACACAGGGGTTTTCTTTCTTTAACCCTGTCATAGGAAGCTTAGAGTTTGAATGTTAAGTAGAGCAATTGATGATTGAGTCACTGATCTTTGATGCAATCCTGTTTATTTACAAAGTCCTGATTTCTGTATGTGCCAATGGAATCAAACAAGAGATAATTCCCTTGCTTGCAATTCCCAGCCTCTTTCAGTCAGCACTTGCCTCAATAGCTTTCCAAAGGTTTATCTTGAAGACATGCTGTTGATGCTTTTGTGGCTCTTTTTGATGCTTCCTTTTGGCTTTTGATTGAAGATTCTCCCACAAACATCCAAAACAAGCATTCTGCTACCAATCAAAGTCTTAACCATCTATGCTTGAGGGCTTATTTTTGTTCTAGGCTTCCCCTACGTTTATGCTTTGGTTGTTCTCTCATTGTTTGTGTTATTTTGCTCCATAAATGATCTTAATATTTATTTGTAGTTAGTACAACAGAAAAATAGTTTTTTCTCTCAGTGATTTCATCAAGTTTTTGTGAATCCTGCTGTGATACTTTCTTACTGCTCAGTGGACAAAGGCTATTGAGATGGATGCATACACTGCTGCATGACCTTACAGCGCTTACAATGAAATCCTGTGTCAACTGCCACAAGAGTTCAGCTGTCTCAAGTGACCTTCTAGTTGCTATTTCTCCCTCTGTGTCCAACAGGACTGATACTGAGACTTAAATGAAAAATTGAGACTTTTTTCTTTTCCCCATAAATCCTTCTTGGACCACACAAGCGAAAACACTTCTAGTGTTTTGATGCTTTTATTAAAAGGCATTGGTTTAAAAAAATCTTTAAGATTTTTTTTTTCTTTGATGTTGAACAAGTGTAGAAAAGAGAAATAAAGCAGATTAAATGTAATAAGCAATTTATACAAAAAAGAATTTTGGAGAAATGGTTCACTCCTAATTTGAGACATTGCACCAAACCATTGTTAGCATGTTCTGGGAGAACCCTAAAGTCAAACTACGAATTCTTTCTTAGCAAATATACATGTGTATTTTAATCGAAGCAAAACCACTAAAAATTGAATTCTCAAAGATGTTTATGGAAAATCTGAATGAGACACAAGTCAGTATTTCCCTATGGGATGTGGTCATTGTGCTTCTACACTCTCACAAGTCACTGGAGACAGGGTTTCACTAGCTGTAGTATAGATTTGGAGGTGGTACATAGTGTATGATTACTACAGTTTTGCATAGGTGCTTGTTACTCATTAACCTGTGCTTTAGTACCTGATCAAACCAACTTTGTGGAGTTAGAGTCCTTGGGGTTAGAAATTACTAATCCACCAAGTTACTGTGTTTGCACTGTAATAATAAAGTAAAAATTATGTACTTAATTGGTGTATGTGTTGAATATGCTGAGATAACCAGGCATATGGGATGAGGATGCTGTTTTGAGCTTTTTCACAAACTCCAGAAATGCAGCAGATGATGGAAATTACTATGACCAGGTACCAGAGGCCAGAGTCCTGAAAGCACAAGTTTGATATGTGGAAGTATTGAGTAAGAAATTATTGGTTTCCTGTGTTTTGCCCATCTTCCTACTGCCTTCCACAGATTCCATGCTTGCCAAAAGAGATCCTTCTCATAAAGGGGCACCCCAGGGAAATCATCCTTTTTTCCTGTGTTGCTGGATGAAGAGCAGAGAGGCTCAGGTCAAGGTAGTCAGAGCTTTGGGCTCAATGGGGAACCACAGTATTGCCACGTTCATGCCAACATAACATGCCACATTGCACAGAATATAGCCTTTAATTCTATCAATTTCTTGTTTGACACAGGAAAACAGAGCATGATTAAAGAAATTGTGTCTTAACTGACTGTTCCATATTGTCATGCCAGAAACAATTAGCTTAACTAGAAAGTTAATTTAATTGCAAATGTGGATGGGCAAACTGTGCCAGCCACTTCATTATTCTATGTTATTCCTAATGCTTAGTGCTGTTTAATATGTTCTTACAGTGTACAGTGGTGTAATTAAAAGATTGTCTCTGCAGAGGTTAAGGTTGCTGCTGAAAATAACTTCCAGCCCCAGTTTTACATGTCTTTATCTGCTGGATTTCAGTACATCCTTTAAAAACGTTTTAAATAGAGTTTCCCAGCTTTTTTTTTTTTTTCATTTCTGTGGATGACAAAGAACAAAAGCATAAGGACTGCCAGAGACACGTGTAGTAGTAAGAATTGACCACAGATATTTCACAATAAAAATATACTGTAACTTTTTAAAGGAAGGTATTTTTTTCCTGTTCAGTTCTTTAAAATTCATTTTCAGATACTATGTTTAGTTTCTGTCTTTTTACAAAAAAAACCCAAACAAAACAGATACAAAATTGCCTTGTTAGACTGAACTCAAGGGTAAACACTCAAACTTGGTTGTTAAGATGACAACAAATAATCTCCCTGCTTACTGGCATAGAAATGCGTGAAAACACACTCTTCCAGAGGGTAAATTTTAGGAATAAATTTTTTGGGAAGAATCGCATAAGGAAAAATCTAAAATTTGGTAGTATTTCATAGGAAAACAGGCAAATTGTGATTGCTTGTTCTTGTGCAATTACAATGGATGACACTAGTAGTGACTCAGCAACCTTTTATCTATGGACATCAGTACTCCTATTATTTTACCATGCGTTACTATGTTATATAATATTTTATCAACTGTATTTTGTTCTTGGTTTTAGATTTGATTAGAACTAAAAGTTGCTGTGGAACAAATTCTCTGCTTAAAGAATTTGTTGCTGTCCCTTTTGAATATCAGATTGAATTAAAGAACCATCCTTGTTGGTCCTTGGGCTGGTAATAATTTTTTCATGTGTTTGCTTTACAAGCAGTATTTTATAAAGAGGAAAATGACTGGTTGTAAGGCACGGTATTGAAGACTGTGTGTGGGTTTTGTGTTCCTTACTAAAAATTTTTAAAAAACCACCCAAACCCCAACCAACCAAAACAAACCCTATAAAAATTTGGATCACATTTTGAGATTGAACTGCACACCTTTTGGCAAACACTCCTGCCTGAAAAGCTCAGCTTGAGAAAAAGGAGTGCAACCAAGGTTGAATTGCAGAAAATATAATAATAAAATATATTTGATTTAGCAACATTGCCTGCAATTTTTTCCTTGTACTCTAGCTACAGAATATATCTCAGCCACCTGCTTCAGAGCATCAACCGATCTTTGCTCTCAGGCCAGGCTGCTCTACCTGTGTGTTCTAGGTTTTTGGTGGTACTTATTTGCCACAGGGCACTAAGCCTTTGCTTGCCACAGTATGTGGTATTAGCTGACAGAATATCTTGGACTAAACAGGCCACTCATCTGATCCAACATGTCATTTCTCATGTTCCCATAGAAACTTAGATTAATCAGTCATTCCTGATGCGTTTCTTGTACAATATTGTCTTTTTGATGCTCTTTTGCTGCTAGTTTTGAAGGCAGCCTCAAATTCATTTGAGGAAATTGAGCCAACTTTGTGCTGCTTTTTAGCAGCAGGTACTTTGCCTGTAATGAGGAAATTCTCATTTTACAGAATTCTCACAAGGTAAAGGAAATGTAGCTTCATATCCTTAATGAGAGCATTTTTATTCAAGAGCGCTTAACTGTAAAGAGTACTATCCACAATAGTTAGTGTGGAGAGGAAACCTTAAGTAGAACATGCTATTGTGGCCTTTGAGCGGTTCCCATCTCCTCTATTCAGAGAGCAGAGTTAACTGAGGATAGCAAGAACAAACTGTACATGCGCTTGAGAAAAAGAACTTGACTTGGCAAGTTGGCATAAGTGTAACACAATATATTACTACTTTCTGCTGGGCTTATTCTCTTACTGTCATTGACCAGATCTGTTCAACGGCTGCCATTTTCAGCTGCAAGTAGAAGAAATCCCAATTCCACCCCCAACACTACCCCTTTACTTTCCAAGAAAGTCAGTTTATGTAATCGATACTGGGTCTGTCTAGGAAGCTGTTCTGAAATTTGGGAGGGGGGTGTGGGGGGAAGAGTGAGGGCTGAAGGATGAAGAAGGAACAAACATTAGACCTGACAAAGCTTGAAATATAAAACAAAAAAGCATCTGTGGGGCATAATAAAACAAAGTGTATATACGTGTTGTTCTCACAGAGTATTTGGCTGAGCCCGGGCAACGGGAAAGCATGCATAGCTAACGCTCCTGACTGTGTGAAACCCTTTGTATACTCCAGAGTCTCTGCAAGAGACCTTGATTACAGAGTTTGGCATGATACCCAATACATTTTTTGGAATGGTTTCTTGTCCATCACTGACACTCGTAATGAGAAATTTATACACCATCCAAAGCGGATAAATTAATTTCAAACACTTTTGACTGAGGTCAACAATGGCTATTGGCAGTACCTATTATTTGCCCTTTTATTAAAAAAAAATAAAATAAGAAATTGTTCTTCTTCATGGTGATAGCATGGTAAAGACTGTGAGCATAGTGGAAATAGAATCTTGGCAAGCACATATATAGGTCAGGATAGAGTATTTCACTTTTCACTGTAAGTGAAAGTAATTTTCTTCAGTATGAACAGTTTAATAAATTCCCAGGATGGTTTTCATTAAGAAATTTGCATATTGGTTAATGTGAAATTTTCTGAAAGCAATCGGTTGACAAAAATATTCTGGTTTTACTTCTACTTTCCCAATCCAGCTAACAGAGGAATGAAGTACAACGTAGTTATCCCTTTGAGAACACCATTTAAAACTCAGGTGCTTAAGCTAGTCTTTTAGAGATTATAATTGTGCATATTCTCACGCAGATATGCACACCAGAAATGGGGGAAAGGCATTAAAAAACACCTACACAGAAAAACCTGTGGGGTGGAAGCAAACAAGAAAATTGCTGCATCTTCCTGGAAGATACTAAAATTATGGGGACAATCAGTGAAATTACCAGTTAGTTCCTATTATATATAGCCTGAATTAAATAATTTATTAGCTTCTTTAATTCAATATAAATTCTGGGATTTTGGCTGACCTTTTAATTTTCCTGTATGTTTTATTTTTTACATGTGAGGCATGAGGATTTACAGAAGACAAACCTCATTTAAATATCTGAGTTATCCAAATGAACGAATTTCTTCTAGCCTTTAAAATAAAACTCTGAAAGCCTAAATAATGTATTTATGATACTAGAAAACCATTTTTAATACTAATAAGCATCAGAAGGTGAAAAATAAAAATAGGCTATGGATTGTAAGGAAATATAAAATATGGCAAGTAATCAGTAGGGATTGTGGAATGTGAACACAGGTGATAGTGCATGTACATTTGCAATCTCTTGTATTTCTATTAGCTTCTTTATGCAGGAACTATTTGTGGGTTTGGTTCAGGTTTGCACCTCAAATTTAGGCTGTATTGGAATAGGAATGACGAAAAAGGTATTCAAGATTTTTTTTTTTTTGAGAACTGCCTTGGAGGCTTTTTCCTAAAAAGGTAAATTTCCCTTTTATCTCCCTTCTTACCTACCTGCTTTCTTTGTGCGAGCAGGATTGTCGGAGGAAGGCAATAGTTGCTGTGTGCCTCGGTGCTTTGGAGGTTGGAAGGATGCTTCATGCAGCTGATACGCTGGCTGCACTGTGCATAGTGACAACTGAAATACGGATCCTGGGATGCTGTGCTGGTAGGTCCTGATGGCATCGCATGGACACCCATTATTAGGGAAGAACCAGAGCAGGTTTTCAGATGAGCTCAGACTAGATGATCTAATGGTCCCATCTGGCCTTAAAATCTGTGAGTCTATGAAAGACAGTCCTGCAGTTATAAGCATTTTAGAACTGTCAATTCCAGATTTACTTCAGTGTAAGAGGCAATTGCTTCCATGCTGAAATGCTCAGTTATGTATTATGTACATGGTGTTGTAAATGCTCTGTAAGGTAACAAGATGCCATGTGAGTAAGGCTGAGCAAAGCAGAGAAGCTCACTCTAATAAGAATAAGGTGTTGCTAATATCTATATAGAATGGGTGTTTAAAAAAGATTTAAGAAGGAGTAGAATGCATTTTGGAAAGAAGAAAGAATGCACTCCCCCAAATATGAAGACTACATCTGCAAAGCCAAAGGAAGAAAGAAAGATGTAGGGAGAGAAAAAGGGCAACTAAGACAGCAAGAAATTAGGAAAGATCGAGAGCTGTTAATTTGCAGTATGTGAGGGATAAATACAAGTTGTTTATTCACCCCCTTTATTATTCTAGAACCGTGCCTGTACAGCTGTCATTCAGTGCCTTAGCTGCTACGTGTCGTCTTTAACTTCCGTGCTAATATTCAGCAAGGGGGAGATGAGGGGAAATGTGTGGGGGTTTGTTGTTAACGGAGATAAGACTGCATACCCTAGTGCTCGTGAGGATGCTGGAAGTACAGGTCCTGGGGCAGAGAAGGGTCTTGGCAAGTACCTGGCAGCTCGTTGGAACAAGGCAACTAGGAGGGAAGAGTGAGGAGCCAAAGGAGCTTTTCAGCCCCAGAGAGGGGTGCTGCTGCAGTCATGTGCAGCTCTCTGACAGACATGTGGTTATATTAGAGGCATTCTGAGGGTTTGCATTTTTGAGGTAGTGTGTTTGCTTGGGTTTTTTTTACATTCAATATGAATTTATCATCTGGCTACCAGTTATCTCACATTTTGTTTTCTGATCATGCAGATTAATGTTAAACATGATGATGGGCAGTGTGAGAGGACAGGGTCTGTGCCCCGTTGCAGACATCTGCAGCTGAGATGTTTCCTCAAAGTACTTGCACAAACAGCTCATCAACCTCTGTTCTTTCATGAGTACAGTGAAGTATGTGCTGGAAGTAATTACATTTGTAGGGAAGTGTGTACACAAGTATTCTCATTACAGAAAAAATATGGTTTGTTGAGACATACCTCAGCATTTGAGGTTTTTGATGAATTTTTCCTGGTTCAAGATATCTTTTGTTGAGGGAATAGGGCCATTTCTTCTTAGGTTGCAAACAGCTTTCACTTGGGATGCTGTTTGAAAACATTAATTCTCTAAACTCACAAAATCTTAAACCTTATTCCTTGGTCTGATCAAAGGAGCAAGACAATCTCTTGGTTGTTATCTATGACATGGTATATTGGAGCTTTTTCCTACAAAAGTAATGAAATGACCAGATTTTGCATAATCAAATATTTGTGCTTGTTGTTTATTTTGTAAAACAGTTGTTTTCTCACCAGAACCTCCTATCTTTCCGTTTGATTCCAGTCATAGGGAAAAAAGCTGTGTAAGGTGTGGCAAGGATTGGATTACAATTTCATTAAAGTTTTCCCCAGAGTCAAGGAAAGAGGAAGTTGATTATCTTGTAATTGGTATCTCTCTGGGGTGATGCACTTGTTAAACCCTTATATGTGATGGGACTATCTAGTTACACTGAACAGATTACCTGCTGATTGCTACTTCTGGGATTTACTGATAATGCTCAATGCCAAATCTTTCTGAACTGTGAGTGGAAGAATTAATTCCCACTGCCTTTGTTTACTTTCTAATGATAGCTAATGCTCTGTCTAGGTTTCATTGTTTCCAAGCAGTGATCCTAGGAAATCTATTTTGGAACAGACAGGATTTGCTGGTGTTTCTACCTATTGCTTTGATAGGATAGGGAATTACTTGCTTTCTGGCTGCATATCCTTGGTTTGCTGTTCACTCTTAATAAACCAGACAGGTTTTATCTTTTGAGACACTTTCCCTTCTGTGTTTGGAGATGGGTGTTACCACTAAGGATAAAAGTGGTCACAGATTGATGCAGTGATTCAAGACTTTGTCTCATATTTGTTCTGCTGCTGAGCTGATGAAGAAATTTTTCTTTCTTTTGGCATTACAAACTCTGCCTGTGATATATAATTTTTTTAAATATAAAATAGTCAAATGCAAAAAAAAAATACAGGCTAGGCACATTCTCAGACTTGATGTAAGCAGTTAAGTGCAATTATTTAGAGAGTGGTGGCAGAACTGAAATGGACACAAAAAATTCTCTCTTACAAGTTGACTCCCTGGCACGTCTCCTCCCCTGGCCAAAACACTGCAATTTGTATGACCATGTTGTGGCATACTCTCATGGGTGCTTCTGGTTGCATGGGGCTTTGGTAGCAAATAGGGAGTGGTGGGCATTAATGGGGCTGGGGGCTGCTGTGGGAGGGGAAGTGGGCTGTGATATATTCCTGCAACCAGGAAGAGAAGTGGAACTGGGTGCAGGGTATCATTGCATAACAGATGATGTATTGTACAGCCTGTACCCTCTCCTAAAGAGCAGAGGTGATCATGCCAAGGAAGGCTTGAGCTGCCTCCACAGCAATGAATAAGGGTGGGTTGAGGAAGAGGTAAAGGGAATACGCTGGCTTTGCCATCTTCCCCATTACTCACAGTAACAAGATTGTTATGAGGATGAAACAAACTGTCACTGCAATCGAAGGATAGGCTTTTCCTGCCAGGGTGTGGAATGCCCGGGAGACTTACTCTAACCTGTATCTCCCTGTATGTCCTGAAGTCTCATCTTTCCCAGGTAGAAGAGGGGAAATCTCTTAACATCACCCCTGCTCCCGCAAGGAAGCACTGCCTTTTCCCTCTTAGGAACCCAAACACTGTACTACTCAGTAGCAGCAAGCCCAGGCTTGAGCAGCTATTGCGACTGCATTTCAAGGTAGCAGGGCCAGTGCACTGCTCCGGCACAGGCAGTTCGGACCACAACCATCTCCACCTTAGGGTTTGCCAAAATACAGTTCACTTGCAGCCTTTAAGCACTTTGCAATAAAGAGAAAATGGATCTGTGAAAAAATCCCATAAGATACAATAGAGCGAGGTGTCTTTTTCCTGTTTATGGCAGATTAAACACATTTATCTGAGGTTTTAATTTCTTTTCCTTTCACATCATAGTGAGGATCTTTAGCAGAGAACGGAACAGCCGGGTGATGTATTTTTGGGTTATAACTTGAGAACAAAAGCTCATTAGGACTCAAAGATTTTATATGGATAACACCACCCACGGTTACTTTAGATAGGGTAGAAATGTTTCTATGCTTTAGGGCACAAACTAGCTATTAAATTACTAGGGAACTACAAATATCTACTAGACATATCGATGGGAGTGCAACTAGAACGCTAAGTGCTACATAAAATAATTATATACAGTACAGCTAATATTAGATCATATGAAAGTACATGACAGATCTATGAAAATAATTTGTATTTCTGTATTGGACTTTGGGGGTGGGAAATGGTTTTGTACAGGGAGATGCTGACCCAGCTGTCAAAGGCTTGAAAGCTTGCAACCTCTGCTGTTGTTTTTCAGCATGGCTGTGCCACTGGAATCACTGGAAGAGCTGAGTTTCCTCAACTAGCAAAAGGTCCTGTCTTTACTGTGGTTTCCTGGGGCATAGGGAACCCAAATGAGAGGTTCCCATCTCACAAATAAGATGATCCGTCACACTGAGCAAGCATGTCCTTGATGTGTGAGCCTGAATTGGGGTCGGTGACAAGGACAACTCTGACATCATATGAGTCATGTGAGGAGGGAGGGGTGTCGCTGCCTCCTGACGGAGGGACTCGTCTGTTCCACGCTCTAGCTCGTGAGATGTGAAGAGGTTGCAGTGCTAAGATGCACATAGGGAGAGTGGGAGTGTGCCACTTAGCAGGGCTTTTTTGAGTTTGGGAATCTCATCGGAGCTGCCTCTTTTCTGCTCTGCGATTCCTGTCCCTGAGGCACAGGTAGCTGCTGGGGCAGCACTGGGGTGACTGAGGGGTGAGAGGGCCAGGCCACTGGCCCACTGATGTGGAAGAGCACTGTGGGTCAGTCACTGGACAATTTCCCACTGCTGTGGGACTTCAGTGGTCCACATGTGCCCCTTCAGGGCACACCTGAAGGATAATATAAGAAAAGTTTAAAGGTCTTGTATGATACACTTATAGACACTGCTGGGTTAGCTGCCTGATGTTACTACTAGAAAAGAAACACTTTTGAGTTGATCATATCATTGCTAAACTGAGAAGCTGGAGCACTTGTACAAACAATTTTTTAACCTGTGGTATATTTCCCTTTGTGCATCTGTGCTGTGCACTCTATAAAGAAACATGTCCTTGAAGGAAAGAATAAAGGAACGTGTAATCAAGACCATCAAAATTAGTTCACGCAGATGGGGCAGTTCTACTTGCAAAGCTGTAGAAGTTTGATTTTAGGAGCTGTTCAGCTTTTCTCCACAGTTTGTACAGTGCTCTTGTACAAAGGTGTGCAGCTAGAGGCAGATATGTGTTCACCCCACACACCCCATTCACTGGCAGTTACAATTTGTGTGCAGGAGTGAGCTCAGGTCCAGCTTTAATGCAGTCACTGTGGGAGGGCAATTCTGGTCTTGGAATGTTGAAAAAGTAAAGGGAAGAGAAAAGATATTGCATGAAGGTATGTGAAAGGAAAGGGAACTGGTGGCAAAATGCAAAGAGAAAGCTGACACAGTTCAGTAATGGACTAAGAAAAGGCCATTACAGAGTTCTTGGTGGTTGTTGGTGTGAATCAGAGATGAAATGTAGATGTTGCCCTGGGCTGACTTGAATATTAAGTAATCTGTATACAGAGGGCAGTGATTTGTGTTTCTGCTTGAGATTAAGAAGTGACAAGGTGTAGAGGAAATGAGAAGGATAACACAGATGCTGCTGGGAATTACTGTTGTAATTCTTCTCTTGTGGATATCTGTCAAAACCTGAACCCAGAGCCCTCAGCACTTACATACAGAATAAATGCATCTTGGCTTCCAGTGCTTGACTACTGCCTTCCATTGCCATGTGGGTGCATAATGGAATAGGCTGAGTCCTTCTCCTCCAAATATTGGGGGAAGTTGAGGGATGCTGCACGCACATTTAGGAAGCAGTCATGTGTGTTATCTGCCCAGGGGGGTTTTGCTGTGGTGAGGCTCTGAGAAGTGAACTTCCAGAAGCAAAACATCACAGGGTGAACCTGCCCCAATCCAGCTGCTTTCCCTGTAGCGTCTGTTTCTGCTTTGCACTGACTTTGCCATTAACCATTCTTTGTATATTTCATTATCTTAACATGTAATTTTTCTAACAAATTTTCCTTGGGCATGTTAAGTTGTATGTTTTGAGTAGAGCTGGATAGTATAAATCCCACAATTTATATCTTATCTAAACTATGAAGGAATATCATGGGCCAGGTGGAAAGGTACATGTGCAAAGCTGGGACTGTATTCCAGCTGAATTTCAGAGGCTGTGTGTAAGTGCAAGAATGACAAAAACAAAAGTCAGGTCTGACTTAACTCTGCTACTAAAGCCAGCATGACTACTTGTGCTGCACTAACACCCAGCAGCCCAATTCATATGGGACCCTGTTGTTCTTGGCACTTGTCATGCAGGGTGAGAAATAAAAGCTTCTCTTGATACACTGCAGTCAGCATGGGATGAGCAAGAGTGCTGCTGAGGTGTCCTAGTTCAAAGAGCAAGCCAATGGGAGTGCCAAGGACTTAACATGTGCCTGATAACTGGGTATTTACAGGTTTTATCTCATATTTTTTTTTAAAGCTGTGAACATTAAAGTGTATATTTGCCTTGCTCTGCTGTAGGATCCCTGTTGTATATCTCTACACATGGTAAGAGAGAGGCAACCCATGACAAGCTCAGGCTTCCTCCACTTGGCAAAAGCCACCACACAGTCTGTCACACACAACTTCCTCCTTCCCTGCAGCAGCCCTGTGCAGACTGCTTTGACCTACTCGGGTTGATTTGCATAAAATCCTTTCTTAGGCATTAAGACTGATACGTTTTATCTCCATTTTCTTTAGTGGTTTTTATTTTTTTTTCCTCAAAGGAAGCCTCCTAATCAATATTGTGTCAGCCTGTGTAGAATTCCTCCTTTGTCCCTGCTTCCTCTGATTTTCCTTGTCAGATGTCTTTAGGTCTGGATCAGATACTTATACAGGAAAGTGTTGAGAGCACCACCTGTAAAGTGGTCATAAAACACAAGAGGGGACAACATAGGGGCTTTTCTAGTTGCTTCTCCTCTTATGCGAAATCTGTCATACAAATTCCCTTAAGAATTATCATATATTTCAGTCCTGTATGGAGCCCTAAAATAATCCCCAGAAAAATATAGCTTCTGCTTTAGTGGCTCTCCCAACACTGGTTTTCTTATTAATCTCCCTAGCAATACTTATAAAAATGCTTGACTGTGGTTACGCAGATTGTCTGATGTGATCACTAGCAATTATGCTAATCACAGTCTTCTCACAGTTCTTTCCCATCTGTTTTATCCACCTATGGATACTTACAGTGATATAAATGATAAATGAGGCTCTGATCACATCATGCTCTCATTTGCTGGTCAATATATGACCAAAGATTTTACAGATACAGACAAGTCAGTGGGTGAGGAGTGAGAGGAAGGAAGTTGCCAACTATTCACTTTTTTTATGGAATAGGAATCGTCACACAGGATTGAATATGTTCCCAAGAATGCCTGTGGCAGAGCTGTGCATTGATTGCAAGCCTCTGGAAAAGCTTTTCTGTAAAAAGCCATATAGGCTGCGTGTAAAATAGGCAGTGTGGGGGTCTCTGCTGCCATTTACTGGAACTGGAGGAAGAACATGAGGGAAGACAAGGGGTGGATTTTATTTACCTGCCCTGTTGATGTCATTAGGTATGAGTAGAAAGACAACAAAACTGTATTTTCTTTGCTGTGTGCCTGAAGTACTGCAGTTTATCAAGTGCACCTTGATTAGCGAGAAGATACACTATTTAAAATGTTAGCCCTAAACAGAGAGGTGGTGCAGTTGACTCTTACCATTGAAAGCAAAAGGAAAAGAGGTCTTTTCTTCTATGGGTGAGTTATTCGTGATGGCAGGGGCTCCTCTCAACTGGGAATACATAACTCAGGAATGCAGCAGGAGCCACCTGGCTTGAGAGCAGCACTGTGGTCACTTAGGGTGATTATAAGGCTCTGGTGAGAGAATGTAGGGATGCAACTAGGCAAGCCAAGGCCTCCTTGGAATAAAACCTTGCAAGAGAGGTCAAGGGTAACAGAAAGGCCTTCTTCAAATACGTTGCAGGTAAAACTAAACCGAGAGGCAATGTGGGACCCCTGCTGAATGAGCTGGGTGCCCTGAAGACAGAGGATACAGAGAAAGCAGACATACTGAACACTTTCTTTGCTTCCGTCTATGCTTCTGAGAGCTGTCCTGGTATCAAAGCCCAGACTGCTGAGGCTCCAGAGGAAGATGAGGCAAAAGAGGAGCCTGCCTTGGTTGATGAGGACTGGGGTAGGGATGTGTTGAGCAAACTGAATGAACATAAATCCACGGGGCCTGATGGGATGCATCTGCACATGCTAAGGAAGATGGCAGAAGTCATTGATAAGCCTTTCTCTGTCATCTTTTCTAAGTCATGGGAATCAGGAGAGATGCCTAGAGACTGGAGGTTAGCAACTGTCACTCCAATCTTCAAGAAGGGTAAGAAGGAGGACCCAGGTAACTATAGACC
>VZRI01003164.1:213611-286489 GCA_013397515.1 Upupa epops
TGCAAGCTGGAATACAGGAGGTTCCATATAAATATCAGAAGGACCTTCTTCCCAGTGAGGGTAACAGAGCATTGGAACAGGCTCCCAGGGGGGAGGTGGAGTCTCCTTCTCTGGAGACATTCAAGACCCATCTGGATCTGTTCCTGTGCAACTTGGTCTAGGTGGTCCTGCTGTGGCAGAAGGATTGGACTAGATGATTTTTCGAGGTCCCTTCCGATCCCTAATGATTCTATGAGTGAACAGTGTGCTGCAGTAGCAAAGAAAGTCAGAAGGATGCTGGGTGCATTAATGAGGGCATCACCAGCAGAGATAAAGCACTGGTCAGACCACACCTGAGTACTGTGTTCAGTTTTGGTCCCCCTACATAAAAAAATATGTGGACAGGCTGGAAGTGGTCCAAAGGAGGGCCATGAGGGCAATCAGAAGACTGGATGATCCACCTTCAAAAGAAAAACTGCAAAAGCTGGATACGTCCACACTTCAAAAAAAAAAGGCTTAGGGGATACTTGTCACCAGTAGGTACTAAGAAGATAGTGACTTCCATTTTACAAGGAGTCATGGAAAAGACAAGGGGTAATGAGTGTAAGTTACTCTTAGGGAGATTCCGGTTGGAGTAGAGAAGAAAGTGCTGCACCATTAGGACAATTAAGCATTCGAATAATCTCCCAAGGGAAAGGGTTTATTGCTAAATATTGAACAGTTTTAAGTCCAGCTTGACAGTGTGCTGGGACATCTAATTTAAACTACAGTTTCAGCTTGTTAGATAGGACTAGATTAGCCGTGAGGTCCTTTCCAACCTGGTATTCTATGAACTCAGTGGGATTCCACGTAACTGCATTCTTTCTGCAGACTGATGCCAAAGCTGCCTCTCAACTTCTGGGGGCTAACCAGCTGGGAGGCCAAGATAGCCAACAGTGAGGCTGTGATGTGTCTAAAATTAGTACTGTCACAACAATAAAGACTTTCCTGTGGAAGAGCCTGGATGTCCCACATTAGTTGGAAGCCCCAGCCTGGTAAGAGCCGCAACCCCTGATTGTTGGCATGAGTAGAGGCCTGGGGACACACAGACTGCAGATGGGGTGACATGACATGATTACATAAGGGGGTATTGTAGTTAATGGTGGTGAAATATTTCCACTCAAAAGCTCTCAGTAGCTGAAGAGGGGTCTGTGCTTTCACACTTTGCTGCTTCACTAACCTCTAATGCTAAACAACAAGCGATGAAAGAGATCTTAAAGTAGCACTTGTTTGTAGGATATTGCACTGTTTCATGAAACTGAAACAAAGGTTTATTGCATGAATTGCTGTGGTGAAGGGCAGTAACTCTTTTGGAAAGTAATGGTCTGCTCCTTTTCCCCTTCATAAAGTTTTCTTCTCTTTCTGTGGAGAATTAGTGCTTAGAAGAAATGAAGTGTGACCAGCAAAGGCTGTACAAGAAAACTGCTGGAGTTTTCAGGTGGAGATGGGATTTATTGCTAAGTGGGATACCTAGTACAACAAAAGCATCCCAGATTCATGAAAAATGCTCTAATAACTACTTTTCATAACACCTGACTGTATGCAAACTATGAAATCTTTGATACAGGAAATGTATTTTCATTACATGCATGGACATACCTATTGGATTGGGGCCCCACTTCTGACCTGAGGGCATAGATGCTACCTTGATAAATGGCAATTACTTTCAGAAAAGCTTGGATTAGTCTTGAACACAAAACAAGCAACAGTATTCACTTGGAGATCATGTATGGCCATTGGAGAGAAGGCCTTTCTTTGCTGGGATATTACCTGTCAGAAAAGAACTCTTGGACCAAGAATCTTTCAGGGCGTTATATGACATTCAGCAAAATCACATCCGTTAGGAGATGCTTTCCTGCAGCAGATCCAGCTCCATGTCCCATTTCCGGTTAATACAACACACAAAGGGACTGGAGATTTCTAAGGAAATAAGTTCTTTCCAAGAAGTTGTCGAAACTGTTGAGTCTGGGGAAATATATAGAGATGGATGGGGATATGTCATTCTTAGAGGGATGAGTTATTTAAAGCTAGTCTGGGGTATGATATCCTTAAAGGAATGAGATATTTATTAACAGACTTACATATTCCTGTAATGTTTCCAGTGAGAACAATGAAAACTGTGACTGACTCAACATAAATTTAATTTTTAACTTAGGCTCAGAATTTTCAAGGACACTGAACGTGGGACCTAAATTTGAGCTTTTGAAAATCAGTGTGATTTTTTACTTACATCAGTAGAAAGGAAGATACTCTGATAGAGAAAGCTTCTGAAATCACATCCTAAATGGATATGTTTCACCATACTTTGATTATGTTTCTGATATACTTCTGATGCATATTCTCCTAATGTGAATAGACTGTTTCAAATAATTCCCTTAAAAATAATGCAATTTTTTAAAAAGGTAAATAAATCTTAAACCTCTTTATGGTAGGGAATATGTCATCTGCATCTTGCAATTAGCTTATCACACTGAAGCTTTAATATGTAATAAATAAAAATAGACCATCTTTTCAAATCCATTTGTTAGATCCTGAACTACATCATTAAGTCATCAGATATCATCTAAATTCTTAAAATAGTGCTCAGGTGCTTACAGCAAGCCCTAAGATACTCAGCGGATAGCTAAATCCATGACATATGCCCCACCTGGAAAATACGGCCCTAAACTAGCTATTCAAAATCAAATTTCCATGTGAAGCTTGCCTATTTTGGGCCTCATCTCCAGCTGGAAGACTAAGATTCATTTACCTGAGAGTTAACCCTTTTACACCAGCTGAACATTGTGTTGCTAGATTATTTTTTTCCTGGTTAGCTGTGTGATGATTAGGAAAGCTGGAGTGTGCTTCATCGGTGAGCACTGGGAAACTGCTAAGGCAGAGAGCAAAAAGCAAAGTGGAACTAAGTGGAAACTTGTGTGAAATCTTGATCTTCACAAAGTCATTTGGAGTTTTGCCAACGATAGAAGCAGAGTCAGGATTTTATCCCTTAACTTCTCTAATGTTTTTACTTTTGATGACTTTGTTATGTAAGTCTTTATGATGCATTAATGGTAGATTTTATATTCTGAAGGTGTAGCATTTGGTAAAACGTAAGAGGCAAACTTAATATTAAACCTCTGTTTCTGTTCTGTCTTCTTCAGGCATTAAAGGATGTGTCTGTTCGGCTACTGCTCTGCTGAAGTTGAAACTATCCCAAAACTCACAGTTAAGCAGTTCAGTGTGTGCTGCATGGGACAGCTACAGAATTCAAATTACTGCAATGGTGAGTAGCACTGAGACATGTAATTCTCACACTCAAGTATTAAGGAGGCTGTAAATGTACCTAGGATCAGTCTGAAGATAAAATAAATAGATATAAATATTGATATAAATAGATATAGATACAAATATAAATATGGTCACAATATCTTTTGTCAGGGTTATTATTTGTTATTTGTTTGGCATATTGGTTTGACTTGCAAAATAGGAGTCACAGTCCTATTTCATTAGGCATTATAACATGCTTCAGAAAGACTCTGACATCTAAGATGTGTATGCTAAGAAAGCACCTGCTGAAAGCATGATCGAAGAGGGGTGGAGGAATGCAGTGCAGTTTATGTAGATATATGTATTTATGTATTTATGTTGCACATTGTTAAAGAAGATACCAGGCACCCCAATTTATCTTTTAATTTGCACATCAACAAGTTAATTTCCTACGGAATCTGTATCAGAAATTAGCCTTGAGAAGGGATTTATGGGAAGATTTAAACAGGGATTTGAAATCTTTGTCTACTGGTTGATCACCTTTTCTGTCACTGACAGTTGAACTGTGATTTTTAACTCTTGTGCTTTAGATGAGAGTCTGATCAGGTATTGTGTCTTGAATGTGATGCACAGATATGTCTTTGAATATCATATAGACATATACAGTTCCACCTGATATTCATGTTGATTGGTAGTAGACTGTGAATATGGATTTAAACACAGACTATTGAATGTTGCATACTCTTTTGAATCTCCTTAATAATGCAAGAGCTCTGCGCACACAATGTTACTGTGCAGCTACACAGGTTTAGCTGAATGATTAGGCATTGTTTCATTATAATGTAACTGCTTCTGTGGAAATTATGAAGTAAACAATAAAACATTTGTCTTGTTTAAGGTAATTGCAAGATTTTTCTAAGAAAAGGACATATTCTTTTGATGGTTGCAGCATCTCAATTTAAAAATCAAAGATGTCTCCAAGTCATAATCTGTGCAGTTTTAGCCAGGATTACTTGCAGTGTTCTCTCTGGGCTAGGGAAAAAGAGAGAAAAATGGATATGTTTGTTTGGAAAGGCTTGTGAACATTCACTCTGTTGTGGGATATACTTTTCTTTTCCAGGGTGTGTTTCCTTATATTACTGAACTTGTGCCCTGTGTGATGTTCTGCCAGCAGTTAGATTCCTTGTTTGTTCTTGCAGTTATTCACTTGAAATTAAACACTTGAATTAAATGCTTTGGAATTCAAAATGCACCTTTCTTGTTATCATGGTTTTGGTTTAAGCTGTCTTGGTTTAAATTGAGGCCTCAGAAAGTGTTGAAGATCTTTCAAAACCTATGTAGTGTGGTGTCAAGTATTTGGAACAGTTTGTGAGGAATAAATGTGGCAATCCCTTGCAGAAGTACTCTGCATTAGGTTCAGAGGTATGTATGCTTCCATGGCTAAAGACATAACAGTAGTCACGCACTCAATGCTGTTCTGTCTTAAAACTGTAACCAAATGAAAGACTCATCACATCATTGCTCTTCTAGATGTGTTTCCACACTCACCTTACTCAAAGACAAATCTTGGTGCAGAGGAACCTAGTCAAAAGCTTAATTATATGCTCAGCTATAGCAGGCAAGTGAATAAGCAGGGTTCAGATTGTTTCTTTCAGCTGAAAACCGTATGTGCTGATTGCAACTTTGTTAAATACATAAATAACTGGAGCCCTTCCAATCAGAGGCAGCCAAACCTTTTAATCATATACAGAAGTGTTCCTCGTGACATAATTATTCTATCCAGACTCCTTCCTTCATTGGGAAATATTCTGTCAAACAGTAAAATAATTAGCATGGATTTTAAAATCGGCATTGACATTCTAATGTCTAATTAGGTAATTGTCATTGGCACAGCAATACCTATTAGGAGCATGCAATTTGTGGAAGGGGTTTTGATGGAACAGACTGCAGGTGCAGATGGTCTAACAGCAGGACTCTTACCCGATGTAAACAAAGGTATTTTAATTAGCCATGTGACCCTGATCATTGTTAAAAGGTAAGGGCTGCACATTCAGCTTCCCACCATCTACTTCCTGGTACTTTCAAGGGTAATGTTGAAATACCTCAACCTGTGGTAAATTATGTACAGACTTGACTGAAATTCTCTTCAAATCTAATGATTTTCATTTGGCTTCTGGCAACATTAAGGCTATATTGCAGTTGGCTCAGAAGCCTTACCTAGTTGCTGGTTTATTTTTGGTTTGTAGATCTCAGTTACTAACATACACAAAGCAATCAACTTTTGCTTGGTACGTCACAGAAGACTCACAAGACTTTGAAGTTTAATTTTCAACAAGTGTGTGCTAAAAATACTCCAAAAAGTGCAGAATATCTCAGTTCTGTAAAGTTATAAAAATCCCCATTGCTGATGAGTTTGCATGTAACTCTGATCTTAGTGAAGTTAATGGGGAAAATGGGAACAAACACACAATCCCAGTAGCTAAGAATAGCTATGAAGTCAGAAACAGAAGAGACCTAGTCGGCTCCCTCTTCTGTTTGCACACAGTGAGAAGTGCTACAGATGTTAGATATTCTAGACCATACATTCCACTTGGTACCTAGGACAAAATTTCCTGTAAAGTTTGTGCATTTTATACATCTCATTACTTACAAAGTAAATAAATATGTTGTTTTTCTTCCTGGAGGCTCTTTTATTGATACCTATAGTATGGTTTTTAAATTGTGATAAGGGTATTTTTTTATAATACATTTGACTTTAATAATTATAGGTTTTTAATCACATAAAACCAGATGCATGTGTTTCACTGCAATGATGTAATATGTTGGTATTTAATGTATTGGAATTGTTTCTTACGAGCAAATAGTTGAAGTATTTGTAGAGTTGGGACTTTAAACTGTGCACTCCTTAGTGTATGTTTTCTGCAGTTTTACTCAGTCAGTTACAGATTACTAATATGTAGTGTTGAAATTCAAAGAGTGAATGAAATATCTTTACCTTCCCTCTGTCTCTCCTTTTGGAACCTGTTGGTGCTGTAACACAACACAGGACTGGAATTCCTCACTTAACCTGCAAGCAGTTATGTGTTAAATATTAATGTGTACATATTACTAAGTCAAGAATAGTTACTCTACTCTGAAACAGTTCCAGTCTGAGTGCAAGCATTGGATCTGAGTCTGATTCAGATAAAACATATCCAGATGGTTACAAATGTCGAACTTGGTGCTCTGAACTCATTACCATTGCTGCCATAATTGGGTATAATGGGCTTCCAAGTTTAGCTTTTGTCTAGTTCATGGGAGAAGCAGTTGGGATTTGGTTCAGCCAACAGTAGTGACTGAATGCTGCTGCCTGGGCCAGGACCTGTGACCCCTCTTCTCCTTAGAAGAAGAGCAGGTACCTCCTCCACCAGGGGTGGAAGAATTCACTCTAGCTCTCTGCAGTAGTTGAAAAGAAGGAGCTGTGGCTCACGAAGCTCCCAGCTTGACTGCTTAAAAATGTTCGATATGCTACTATGAGTTGAGGTTACTGAGAACTGCTTCAAAGTGTGGAGGAATTTTTTGTTTATTTTATTTTTTTGTTTGTGAAATGTATTGCTGAAATCAGGAAGCAGTGTGCACAGCAGTCTCCCAAGTCACTTCTGCAGTCAACATTAAGATAAAAGCATGTATTATAACCGTAAATCTTTTGCTTATAAACAATTATAGTACCAAAGTTCTTGAGCAATTGAGATGTATAAGAACCTAGTGAATGAATACACATCATCTTTGAAGACAGCTGCAAAGGCCACTCAGGCATATGATTTCTTTAAAGTATGAGAGTCCAAACAAATTTTTCCCAGTAATATTTTTTTCCCACCATTTTTAGGGTGAGAGCACCTCTTAGGTGCTAGATCACATGGTAGGTCTCTGTTATTTTTTTTGAAAGACTGCTTCATGCTATGATTTTATGAATGATGCTGGAATATGTGGTGGCCTTTTGACTTTGTGCTCATACCCATCCATAGCTGTAAAATGAAGAGTCTATATTCTCAACAGAGGGGACACAAACTGTGTGCCTTCTTTTTATCTTTTTGAATCTAATCTAAACAGAGAAACATTGAGTCAATGTTGACATATAATCTTTTTTTATTATGAGATTAAATAACTTTGGGAAAACTTCATCTTGAGAACTTCATTGATGAATATGAATGTTTTTCCATTTCTTTCAGACAAGTACTTTAAAGATCTTTTTGTTTGAGTGTGAAATAATGTGTACTGGTTAGTTAATGAGTTCAACCACCAAGAGATAATCCTTAAGTGACATGATGCCTGTCTGTACTTAGAAATAAATAAATAAAAGCTAGAAAGAATACAAATGATAAACACACATTATATCTCTCCTACTGATGCTGGGGTTTAATTATGGGGACAATTACCTACGGTAGTCAAAGGATTCGCACATTAATAACATTATATGGGGATAATGTCTTTCTAAGCTGCTATAGCATTTAAAAGCTGGTAATTATGTTGCAATCCAGATTCCGTCTACCCGTCAGTCTTGTCTGGATTATTGCTACATTATGTAATGTGGTCTCTTGTGGGTTTTTTACTGTGTAATTAACATGTGGGTCTGACTTACCCAGTCCACTCTAGCAAACCAGCCTTAATGAGTGAAATAATAATAACAAATTCTACATGATTTCTAAACTTCTTTGTTACTCTTACTATGACGTTTGTGTTCAAGCATACAAAGGCTCAACTAAACTTATATGCATCTCATTCTATCCAATTCATGTTTTATGAGAACTCTTTCTTGGTTTTATCCAGGAAAAAACTACTTCTGTTGGAAGGCTAGTGTAGATAGACAAACTTTCTAACTCTCTGCTCCCCACTGCTCCTTCGTTCTGCACTTTCACAGGGGAGAGATATGCTAAAACCTACTGAAACTTAATCTCTCAAATATCCTTCTTAAATATTGCATTTTGCGTAATATTTCTAACTGTAAAACCTGCCACTGGTCTCTCCCAGGAATGAGTGAAGGCTTTGTGATAATATTTCAAAAGCAAAGGTAATATGAAAATCAAATAAAGATTTTTTTTGTCATTTGTAATACTTCCATTGAATGGAGTTTAATCTAGAAATATTTCTTCAGTGGACATCAGTTTTCAGTGGACGAAGACAGATCAATGGTTTGATTTAATGCTAGTTCCTACTTTTTGAAACTTTTGTGGAAAAATACTGAGGCTAAATTTACTCATAATTTTTTTTCTAAGTCTGACACTTCCTTTTGTGTTTAGTATAGATTACTGTGTGCCTGTGCTGTGAAAAGTGCTACAGATAAGTCTAATTTGCATGATAACTGCTATGCTTTCTGGTGAAATTAGTTAGGGGATTTGCTAGGTATTTGGTTGCTTCATGTCCAGTTTTTCCCATGTTTATACATTAATAACTCAAACAGATAACAACATGCTCTCATTTGGCTTTAGAGCACATCCTTGTGGGTACAAACAACTCTTTTGTTGTCTTATCACAGAATTAAAATGGCAAATATTACCAGAATGTAGTGGTTTATAGGTGGAGTACATGTTGTGGCATAAACCAGCCCAATTCTGGATCACTTGATTCCAGAGGGGATCACTAAATTATATTAGCTCTAAATTTGGTCTTGGATTTTAGGGGTTCTAGTTTTATTATGCACTGCTGCTGGTTATTTTCAAAGCCCTTATCTGCTCATTCTCTGTAAATATCAGTATGTGACTGGAAGCAAAGCTTTTAAGAAGATAATTTCTGACTTTAAAAGTTTTTTTCATGAAACTCCTATCAACCTGCTTAAAGTAATTGATGTACTAACGTAATAACTTCCTAATATAGACACACTTAAATTCAAAGGAACCTATGCCATGTAATCTCTTTCTACATTAAGTATACCTTAGGTAATACTTTCTCTTCAGGTTTGTGGGGGGAGTTTATGTAGTGGATTTTTTTACTTTTTTTTTTAACCAAGCCTTCAGAAAGCTTTCTAGGCTTCATAAATATAATCATAAAATATTATATAAATCAATCAATTTGAAAATTAATGTGGAGCAGTGTATCTTTATTCAAATTACTTTAGCAAATGTGTGTTTGTGTGTGTGTGTGTTAGTTTTGTATAGCAAGGCTCGCAGGAAGCATTTTTTCATTAGAGCAAGGGAAATATTTGGGGGGGAAAGGGTGTAGTGTGAAAGAGAAACAAAGAACTTTTGCCAAAGAACACTCTGGGAACAGTTATGTTACTTTAATTTTATGTTCCTCTATTAGACAACTTGAGGAAGAGGCATAGTTTGCAGCTGTGGAGCAGACCAGTAATATTGCTGAGCAAGAGGCAATATCCTCGATGATCTGTGACAGACATGGCCAGCAGCTGTGGAGCAACAAGGTGTAAAAGTGTGATATACCATAGAATGAGTGCTTGTATTGAAATAACCCATTTCTAGCTACTATGTACTCACAGGACCTTGGAGGTGGTACTACAACTGTGATCATAAAATCATTAAGATTGAAAGACACTCTCCAAGATCAAGCCCAACTGTCTAGCCAATGCCCCTATATCCTCTGAACCATATTTCCAAGTGCCAGATGTACACATTTTTTTAACACTTCTAGGGATGGTGACCCCACCACTTCCCTGGAGAGCCTGTTCAAGTGCTTGACCTCTCTTTCAGGCAATAAATTTTTTTCTAATGTCCAAACTAAACTTCCCCTAACACAACTTGAGGCTATCTCCTCTCATCCTATTGCTAGGGACTCAGAATAAGAGACTGACACCCACCTCTCTCCAATCTCCTTTCACATAGTCATAAAGAGCAATAAGGTCTCCCCTCAGCCTCCTTTTCTCCAGACTAGACAACTCCAGTTCACTCAGCGGCTCCTCATAAGATCTGTGCTCTAGGCCCTTCACTAGCCTTGTTGCTCTTTGGACACACTCCAGCACCTCAATGTCCTTGTATTGAGGTGCCCAAAACTGAATACAGTGTTTGAGGTGAGGTCTCACTAGTGCTGCGTACAGGGAGTCAATCACTTCTGTAGTTCTGCTGACCACACTATTTCTGATGTAGGCCATTAACCTTCTTGGACTCCTGGGCTCATGGTTCAGCCAGCTTTCAGTTAGCAACCCCAGGTTTTTTAATGCTGAGCAGCTCTCCAGCCACTTCCCCGAACCTTAACATTGCATGGGGTTATTGTAACCAGAGAGTAAGACCTGATAAGACTGATCCAGTCTGTCCAGGTCCTTCTGCAGAGGTTTACTGCAGATGGACACACCACTTAATTTGCTTTCATCTGCAAACTTGCTGAGGGGGGGCACTCAATACCCTCAGCCCAATCATTGATAAAGGTATTAAACAAGACTGGCTTCAATACTGACCCCTGGGGAACACCACTTGGAACTGGCTACCAACTCAATTTAATTCCATTCAACACAACTCTCTGGGCTCAGCCGTACAAACACTTTTTTTACCTGGCAAAGAGTCCACCTATCCAAGCCATGGGCCACCGGCTTCTCTAAGAAAATGTTGTGGGAGATGGTGTCAAATGCTTTACTAAAGTATAGGTGATATACCTGGACTTTAGACACCTAGGGTGGTGATGGACAATCACATTCTCTAACTTATAGGTAGCTACAGCCCATCCTTTCTGAAGGAGTCAAAAGCAAAATCTTTTAATCAAAACACACACTGTGGATCTTAACCATCAGACAAACTACAACATATGCAATGAAGATGAAGCTAGGAACTAAAATTTCTGACCTAGAAGCCTGGGCTCAATAGGTACACGCACTCTATGGCATGCTGCAGCTTCCTTCAGTAACCTAGTTCTCCTAAATTTTACAAGCTATAAACTGTCTGTTTCATTCTGCTGAAGGACAACCATGTGACCATCTCCCTCTTCCCTTCCTTCCCCTCCCTTCTTTGTCAACATCCCCTCTGCCTCACTGATGCCAACTACCTTTTATTTTGGAGATGATATTATAAATACTCATCTTAATTACACTCTGAGCAACTGTTCTCAACTTGTTTTTAGCTTTGAAGTCTGTTGCTTCTATTTCAGACAAGAAATTGAAGAGGACTTGTGTACCCAAAAGCTTGTATTCTAACTACAGCAATTGGTTTAATGAGGGATGTTGCCTCTAAGTACCAACTTGTCATGCCCAGTTTCCATGTGACTGTGGACCACCCTGGATAATCAGAGTTGAGAAACTGGAGACGGAGTGGCTGCTTTATAACAGGCACCTCCACTGATAACTGGATGACTCTGACCTTTAATAAACTTCTTCCTATATATACTGTCAGTTTGTTCATACCCCTGTCGCTGCTGTGATGGTGCAGCAGCCTGTTTTGAGGTGCATGTATACAAGGTGTGGAACTGGTGCCTCTCCTACTTAGGAACATTTTTCTTCAGAATTAGTATTTTTTTATGTAGCATGGGATAATCTAGTGTCATCAAAGATTTGCTGCTCTGTCGTTTGATTCTGATCACTTGGTTGGGAGTGAAAGAATGAAGGCTGGCAAGTAAGCTCAATTCAAAGATGTCAAAGGCAATGACCAAATATTGTAACTATTTAATAACTTTAAGGTTACAGTATGATTTATTTTATACAGGGCATTCACTTTGTAATAAATTAGTATAATTTTAACACTGGTCATTCTGGTAGATTAACAATTTTCCTGGAGAATATTCCTACTGAAGATCCTACATAGCTTGTTGAGTTGGATCTTGTGATTGTTTTTATTATAGATATGATAGTACCTCAGGGTTTGACTGTGTATCTTGCCTTTTTAAAATGCATTTTGGCCAACTTCTGACTCCATGATGTAGATCTATATGTTTCACTAGTGGTAGTTTGTAGACTGCTGTTTCTTGTGGTGATCTAATTGCAGATCTGCAATAATACAGTCTAATACTCTCTAGAAGTAGATTGTTTCCAGTTATGCTTTGATAATTGAATGACTGTTACTGAATTTCTGGTAGGAACAAAGAAAAGAACAAAACTTTTAGCCGTATATGCATGTTAGCTGCAGCCTGTTCTTTGTGGTTGGCTATGAAATAGCTGAAGCACTACTGGTCCTAGTTTTGTAGAATTAAAGTAAATTAAGTTGTCATTTGTGAAGATAAAATGGCTGAGTTTGGTAACATATTTGGGTTTGAAATCTGATGATTGGGTGACACCTTGTAAAAAATCAGGATCATCTGACCTTAGAGGACCCTTCTATGAAGATGGGTTGAGGAAGTTGTTTTTCAGCCTGGAGAGGGCTCTGTGGAGACCTTGCAGCAGCCGTGCAGTATTTGGAAGCGTCCTACAGGAAAGCTAAAGAGGGATGTTTTATGCTGACATCTAGTTACTGGACAAGAGGGAAGAGTTTCAAACTGAAACAAGGTAGATTAAGTCTTAGGAAAATCCTCACTATGAGGGTGCTGAGGCACTGGAATAGGTTGTCCAGACAAGGTGTAGATGCCCCCCTCCCTGAAAGTGTTCAAGGCCAGGTTGTATGGGGCTCTGGGCAACCTGGTCTAGCAAGAGGTGTCCCTGCCTGAGGCAGGGGGGATTGGAAATAGATGATCTTTAAAGTCCCTTCTAATCTAGGCCATTCTATTATTCTATATCAGGGATGAGAACGTTGCTGAGAAAAAGAGCTGTATGTAAGGCTGCAGGATGTTTATGTGAATTTTGATGCCTCCTCAGCAAGGATGTTATGGATATCTATAGGTGTCTAGATTTTTCATGATAATGTATGACAGCCATATGAAAAATTTGTGGAATGAGAATGAGAAAACACTGGGCTTATTTTTCTAGGAGCCATCAAGCAGTGGATCTAGTGGCATATATGTAAGCTCTGAAATGGAGAAGGGGGTGTAGAGTTGTTAAGTAGAGTGCTAATCTTATTCATGTTGCCTTTACAGTTTAGCATGTTGGTAGCCTTACCTTTGCCTGTTCTTTAACACTATCATAAGATTTCTAGAAACTTTTCATGCTTTACTAGTAGTTGATTTTGCTCATTAATGTATTTTGGTTTGGTTTTGAAGCAGTTGAGGCAATAATTAAAGTGGGAAAGAGTAAAGGTATCCAGCTTCATTTGGCTATAAAAAAAGTCTTGGAGATGTGGTTACAAAAAAGATTCTTTAATGTCTTATATACTTGTGTTTTTTGAGATAGTTTCTCTATGCAGAAGCGTACACCTATGGAGGGGTATCTGTCTTGATTTATTTAGCAACTATGACAGCCTAGTTCCAGATGTTGAGAGTGTTCTATGGTTATAGATGATGCAGATTTGGGTGAGGTTGTGGTGCCTTGCCAGATCTGATGGCTTGTGTGGTTTATTCTGTCTATTCTTGATATGGTGTTATGCAGAGCAGTAGCAGAAATGGTTGATATGTTTCTTATTTTAATATCCTGATATAATTTAAATGATTGGAGATCAGTTAATTGGACACATACATAATTATCTTATGTGTTATAGTAATACCTGAGGATTCACTAATACTGGGGCTCTGTGGTTCTTGGCTAAGCAGCAAATAACCTGTTCTTGAAAGACTCATTGCTCTGATCTTTCCTATCCTTGTTCCTCAATACTATCTCTCTAGTTTTTACACCCACTTATGTATATAGATCTAAATTAAAATGAGAACTTTTCAGAGTATTGCTTGTTTATTCCATCATGTTACGATACTTACCGCAGTGGAAATTCTGCTTGCTGAGATCTCTGAGGACACCAGGAACACAAACAATAATAGTACTGAATCATGGAAAGTTACGCTTTCATCTATTTAATATTTACATTCTTTATGAGGGAGAGACTTGTCTGTGTTCATACTTCTGCACTGTGTGTGAACATGCTTTTGCTAGAGTTTTGGCATGTTCATTTAGTCTCTTGATGCTTCCATTGCCTCCTGCTTTTACCAGCTTTGCAGCAGCTCATATCCACTGCTGAACAAAGAATGGGAGGTATCTCAGAGGTAGCAGAGAAATATGGACTAAGAATGAAGTTGTCATGAGCCCAGAGAATAAATCTGGTTGTCTTAGTCCTGCACAGGGGGAGAATTTGAGTGCACATAATGGGGTCCATGTTGCAGGCCCTAGTCCTATGCCACAGATACCTGCTGTGGATGGGTGTGCCAGCTTTGCCCTGCTCACACATGAGAGTACCTTTCAAAAATCATTTCAAACTCTTGTTTAAAAAGCAAAAACTTAAGTAGTCCTGACTCCTTTTCAAGGACACCTATGTGAGACATACATATAATACATTAAAATTGATTTTAAAAAAAGAAAATGTTTTCATCCCTTCTATGGACTTCATAGTCTTCCTCATTTTCACATCTTTTGTTTGCATCATGATCATATGAATGAAGATACTGCATAGATTTGGGGTAGGAGAGTTGTCTGGGTTGATTTTTTTCCCCCCCCCCTAAAAAGTATGATTTTCTTGCATAGTTTTGTGACTATTCAGCCATGAGGCAAGGGTGTTCAATTTTTATTTTTTTTCCTGGGCTTAACTCTGATTTATGCAATACCTGTCTAATCTGTATATTTACCTTTTTTTTTTTTTTGCTTCTCCATCTGCTGCTGTGCTGCATATATGCATAGGTGTAAACAGACAATAACAGCCTTGGCCCATAAAGCCAGCAGTGAGTCTTTGCACTGAATGCAGAGAAAATTCGTGATAAATACAACAGTCAAAATCATGCAAATTACCAACTGTAGCATCATAAAGATGTAATTACTAGACCAAAATGCCAAATTTTCAGTCCTCTTCTGATTAGTTGTTGGAGCAATGAGTTATCACAAGATTGCTACTTGTTAATATTGGAAAATCAACAGCTGCTATTCTTTGGTATAATAATATCACTAAATTCTGTGATTGTCATGTATCTAGTTTTACATCAGAGATGATTATGCCCATTAGGATTAAAGTCATTATACAGCAGGATTAGTACTGAGCATGATTTTGGATAATGACAGTGTTAGTGTCACTATAGATTTCAAGTTATATCAATTTCTGTCAATATGCAAAAATACACTGGAAAACCTTTTCATACTAGAAGGGGTTCTCAAGGAGTATGGCACATGCTTTTTCCTGGTAATAGCATTCAGAAGATATTCAGGCTGCAAATAAAATAGGATTGTATAATTTACTCCGCTCATAAGAAGAATATGAGTGCTTTAGCGTCAAAAATTCAAGTGTTGTAGAAATGATTCCATCTTCAAGCAAATGTTGCAATTACTTCAGTCTGTTGAAACTCTGCTTCCTTTGAACAGAAGTGTCCAGAGCAAATACTGCAACAATGAATCTTTTTATCATTCTGCAATCCCATTTGTGATAAGAGGAATTCCTTGGGGATTACTTTAAATTCTGTACATTAGCAGCAGTTCCGTGGGTTAAATCAGATAAAACAGGCTCTTATCAGATTATTAGTCACATTAGGCAATTACATTCTTATCTCTTAGAAATAATTCTTGCAGCCTTGGTGCTTATTTCTCCTCATTAGAAGAGGCTAATTCCTGATTAAGATCTTTTGCCTTCCGTACAATAAACCTTTATATTGGATTTGCTACATAAATTGAAAAATACCTTGCGGCAGAGAGGGACAGCTGCACTTCCCTTTTAAAAATATGCCTCGCTTATCGTTTAAACGCTGGCCGTACAGATTTGCTGCCTGCAGTTGGGGATTTAAGAAGCGAGCACTGTAGGTCTTTGCCTGCATCATATTTAGGGCCCCCCCAGCCAGAATGGTTTGACAGAGCAGAGAAAGCAAACATGTTTTCATTTGTTTTTGATGAAGTTCATTTTAAACAGTATGAAAATCAGAGTAAGGGAAGGATGTTTCATGAATCATTTGCATAATAGCTGTAAATGTACTGCCCTGTGAGCATGCCTTTACATGAGCATCCTGTGCAGTGTAGGTGGGAGGCTTGGTTGGTGCAGGGATGGACTCTGATAATTCATATGTCTTGCTTTTTAATAAGGTTTCCTGCAAACATGGTGTCACATATATAGGGCCATGTTTGCTGGCAGGTATATTTCAAATATAGGCTTGTCTGAACTATAGGAACAGGAACAAAGTTTTTTTACTCTTTTATGTAGTTAACATGAAAGATACATCCCATTGAGTGATTTTCTTAAGAAAAGAAAAGCTCGTGGGAAATGTGCTTCAGAGGAAATAATACATGGGGAAAAAAACGAGAGTCAAATTGCTCCATCGATCTGTCATGTCCGTGTTCTGGATGTTTGTGTCAGAAGCTGGTTGCTGAAACAGATAACTGCCACTTCCCGCTCTTCCAGGAGCATTTGCTTATGCAATCATTCAATGTAGTATCATCCCTACTGCAGTTCCTCATGCACCATCAAGTATAAATATGTGCTTTAGGCTTGGAGGCCTTAGCCCATGTGTGTGCATGCTTGTATGAGAAACGTGAGTTCAGTCAGCATTGCCTCAATATTTTTGTAAAGGATTAGAGAAGATTTTTTCCCCTATTAGAAGTGAGATGATGGGAAATTTTCAAAGGCAAAAATGGCAAACACCTAACATTTATTAAAAATAAATGGGAATTAAGTGTCTGCCAATTAGGCCTATGAAAACCTTTCTGGTGGTCCTTATGATTTGCCCAAATTACACACAAAGAAAACAGATGGGAATGTGTTAAGGATGAAGGGATTGCTTTAGACAAAGTGTTGCTTGTTTGAGGTGGTCGTGAGTGAAGCTCTCAGTGTGTCTGCCTGCAATGTGTGTCATATTAGGTTTGCAGAGCACCTTTTCCTGAAAGTTCTGTGTATTGGTTGTACAAATATTGCTGCATGTATTGCTTCTATTTAGTTTTCATCATTTGCAAGTGACGTTAGAAATTCATGCCCAGTGCCATTGTGTTTGGACACCTATCCAACGTGAAATGCTAATAATATTATTCATGTCAATAACAACTTATTCATACATGGCAATATTTTGCAAAAATTGAGCTTCCAGGGTTGTAGCCTTTCAAAATAGGAAAACTGGAAAACTCTTACTAGGTTAAGAAACTGATGACCTGTGATTCTTTGACCAATTGCAGGACAGGAATCAACATTTTGTACAGGGCTTCAGGTGCTCCCCTGGACTGGTCTGAGCAAGTACTTGAACATAGGTCACCTTTGTTACACAGTGGCTAGAGAGCACTGAGTCTTCCACTCTCTCTGCTCAAAGTCTTGTTAAAGCCATCCTCAGGAAATGATCCCACTCCAACAAAGTGGTTTTAGACAAAAATGTTTGACTTAGTCCTGACTGTGACACAAGCCCAGAAGATATACTGAAGATGCCGCACATCTTATTTCCATGACAGTCAACATGCAAAGATTACATTGCCTAAATATATCAGAAGTGAGAGAAAGGGAGTATTATCTTTATCTAGGTCTCTGAGGTATAAAGATCAAGTCATTTATTAAAATTTCAGGAGGTTTGGGCTAGAGCTAAAAATCCGAACCCATATCTGTTACCTTTGATCCACTCTTTTCTGTGATCTACCAGTGTCTGTGATTCAGGCCAACACAGTTAAAGGTCTGTAGCAATTGTGTATCTTGAGTTATAGAGGATTTGGCTGAAAGCACTGCTCTGAGCCTAGAAGGGTCTCAGTTTGTTTGCTGCCTTAATCTCCAGCTGTGAAGCAGAAGAGGTCTGCAACTACCCTGTGCAATTTCCAGTTGCCCAGGTAGTGAGTATGTGCTGGAATATCAAGACACTCAACATTAATTCTTAAATTATTGTGTGAGGGAAAAGATCTTGGAGATCAAAAGTTTCCACTAGAATGGAAGATAATTTCTTGTTGTCTAATCTGCACTTGAAACATCACTGGAGCAATAGGTCTTGACTCTTTACAGTTATTCTGTTTCTCTGGGTAAACTTGGTTATTCATCAAAACTTTGTTTAACTGTAAAACAGATAAATAGGTTCTGTTTGTGGAATAGTTTTATTATTATCGAGACTTTTACCCTGGTATAGTTCCATTTATGAGGAAACACTGTTGGAGCGAAACTAGCCTAGACAGGGTAAAAGGTCTTGTGCAAGCTCCTGTGCTGAAGATAAATTCTTGGCTCTTACTCAAGAGTCAAGTGTGAAATGTTAGATTGTCTAAGGTGTGACAGACTAGCTTCCTTTTCTTTTTCCAATAACTATTGCTTTTCTCTTCACTGTGATATTTCACAAGATCTATTTCTTTGTTCCTTTAAGGAGTATAATATGAATAATCAAACTACCCGGGTTTGTTAATCTTCTTCAGCTTCTTACAGGTCAGGATTGGCCAATAAACTTCAAACATTCTGACTAGGGCCAATGGAGAAAGTGTCTTCAAAAGCTTTGCTAAAAGATTTTAAAAAATCAGGAGTTGTTAACTGAAAAGAAAAAACTTCTGGGAGTTGCTACTTTTCTGGAAAGTCTGTAAGCTTTATTGGAAAAATCCCAAACCAAAACATTTCAATAGGAAATGCACATATTTCTGCTAGAGTTTTCTCTCCTGCCTCCCCCATTCTCAAGTTGCTAGACTGAAATTGTTCTTTTATATATATCTAAAAATGAAATTTCCTACCATTGGGATGCTGTCAGCTTCAGTGCAGGCGTTCTTGGAAGTAGTGGATATGGATTTCTAGAGCTCACTTAGTAGATTTCTCATGGTAGCAAGGAGTGGAATTGATAGGGCCATAAATTTGGAGCAATTATGAACTCCATTTACTTTTCTCTTCATGGAGAGTTATAAGCCATTTTTTTTTCCCTAAAAACAAGTATTCTTAAATGCTTAATAAGGGTATTTTTGTTCCTGGGCCTTTGCTTAAGGTTTGATGCTGAATGAAAAACGGGCAGCCCTCTAAGAACAGTACAAAGTAATGGTTGCTTTGCTGTAGAGGGATTTGTGAATTTTATGCTTGTGGTTACTTGGTTTTTAACAAGGTCGGTCTCTCTGGGATCAGCATTTGCATAATGGGCACTTGAGACACAAGGAGAATTTATGACAGGAGTAAGAACCTAATAGCTTACCAGACTGTATGCCATGATCTGCCTTTGAAATCACAACAGATGTGGACTAAACTCTGAAAGGCAGAGCTTACACTGACTATATATTCTAATGCTCTCCTGTGATGTTACAGAAGAGAGAAAGAGAGATGTATCATGTCTTCTGAACATTAAATTAATGTTACAGCCTGTGCATGCAGGAGCTGTTGGCTACTTCCCCAAGTTCCTTGTGTGCTATAGAAATAGTTGCTTCTTGTTCCATTGAGCGTATCTCATAACCAGAGACAAGAAAACGCTGAATAAGAAGCCTTGTTAAGGTACTAGCTAAGCTGTTAAGAACAATACTGTTCACAGTGACTAGATGATGACTCCAGGGAAAGTTGTCTGTTAACTCCAATTTCCATCTTCTGTGATCTTAATATACATATTTTCCTTATGTTTCTCATTCTTGTCCACAAGATCATTGCCTGTTAATCATGAAATTATGTCTGTGTATTCCCTGCAATTCTTCACTCTTGGAAATAGTGTTGCCATGTGGAATGTTTCCAGAGCTTTAATTTCCCCAAGGAATGCCAAAACACAACTTTGTAAGAAAACAGAATTATAACAATATTTTGCTTTCCCTTTAAATGTAAATCTTTGTTGTTGTTGTTGTTTTTAAATCCAGAATTTGTAGTCCTAAGTCTCTCAACACATGCAGAAGTAATTGCCAAAATGCAAATTTTCCAGATTAGAATGAGAATGGCATAAATTCAGTGGCAGGCCACAATGATACACAGCAATGTGTGGACTAGCTCAGTGTGGACTCTCTTGAAAATCCTGGAGACAAGCGAGTTTGGAATCAGTAGGTTTATGTTTACTATGTAGAAATCAGCAAATCAAAAGCCTAAAAAAGCCCCAAATCCCACTGGAGTTTAGTCTGTGCTTTAGCACAGGGGTGAGGTCATCCTGCAAACAACCTTCTCATCAAATTTTCTGTGATTCAGTGTTGCATGATGTTTTGTAATGGAAAATGCTTGGCTCCTGAAAAGACCCTGAATTCTGCCAGTTTTGAAGAATATTTCTTGTGTATTGCTGCTATGTTCTTGCTCATTAGAGATTTTTTTTTAACACCTCAAACTTTCCTTTAGGGATTTTAAACTTTATAAAACTAACTTATATGATTTTTAGGTTTGGTTCCTGAAAAAAAATAATCAAAGGATTGTGCCAATCTTATCTGTGTGTGCTACCTAAGCTGTTTGAGGGGGTGATTCTAGCATATCTTGGGGCAAATCCATAAAATATGGCGATAGCTCCATTTTTTTTTTTTTTTGTGACTGATAAGGAGAAAGAAAAAATCAAAAGCTCCCTTCCCCCAAACTAGAACAAATACTTAATCTTTTCGCTTCCTGTATTGCTGTATATTTAAAACATCATTAGTTATATTCAACTGGGTCTTTTCCAATATCACTCACAGAATATGGAAAGCCTCCAACTGATTTCACTAGGTTTTGGCTTGAGGCCTGGTATCAAAAAGTGGACTGAGCATCTGCCTGAGCACTGCTCAGCACTGCTTGAGAAGATGCAGCCTGAACTTTAAGTAGTCCTATGTCCTATGACCTATGATCTACAGCCACATCCTGGGAAGCTGGTTTACCAAGGGGACGAGTCATAAGCTTGACTGGGTTCTGCCCCATTGTTGATTTTCAGCCTCTTTCCTCTTTGCAAACTCTGTGTGTGTGCAAGGCTGAATGTGGTGTGTTAGGACCATACAAACCTTCCAATCCTGCAATCTTGAATACACTGGAAACTTTACCAATAACGGAGGCAAGCGTCTACCAAGTCCTGGTGTATAGAGCAGCACTGTTTTATAAAAATGATAGCTGTATGGGGCACATAGAGCACTGCTCAAGTCAAACTTTGCAGTAAAAGTGATCTTATGATAATTGTTTTTATAGACATGCTTACAAAGATTTTAGTGCCTTTAAACTTTTATTTGCTTAAATGTAACAAAAGTTCAGTTGTAGTCATAGTTGTTTATTTTACAAGGCAGTTATAAGTGGATTTTGCTGCTGGTCAGGTTTGTAAAAAACATGTGCTTTACTGAAGGGAGGTAAAATTCATTCCAGGATTTCTGACAACCTCGACTATTGTATTGAACAGAATAGTTTTTTCTTGTTGGATTGCCCTTTTGTGTGTTTGTTCCTGTTAGCACAATAATAGAAAGAAAAGGGTTTATGCAACTTATTATTAATGGGAGATGATTTATAAATTCTGAGCGAAACTTTGTAGGAAATGCTTTTAAAAATTAATTTTTTTTAGTCATAAAAGAAAAATTGTGAAATATGCAGATTGTTTAACTCTTGGTGAATGACTGTTCAAAACTCTGGAGTTTGGATTTAATTTTGCTAAACTTCCCAAATTTATTGGCTGAGGAGACTGTCAGTGCAATGATGAAGTTGCAAATCTGTTCCAGTTGTATTTTCACTTGAGCAACTCACATGAAATACGCAAAGCATCCTATTTCTGAAATCAATTAAATACATGGAAAAGCAATGCATTTAGCTAATTTGAACAGTAGAGCATTCCTCAAGTATATTTCAATGAAGAATCATGTAGGAAAGAGTTAACAAGCCAAATCTGACTCCTCTTTCCAGAGTGGTATCTGCCTTAGCTCCTGTGTGTCGAAACAATTAAAAGTCAGTAACACAGAACAGGTTTTTGAGTCCTCTAAAAGACAAACAGTTTTGTTTCCATTAAATAATGTGAAAAAAGTTGTTATTTGTGTTACCTGTGGTCTTGTGTGTTTAAACATTGCTTGCTGCTTTGGTTAGCAGTGATATAGATGCTACCACTATTTACAATCTTTCATCTGCAGTACTGCAACAAAGCAAGCAAGCTTTAATGCAAACATTGTTTGTTTGTTTATTACTCATCCCAAACCCCATCTTATCCCTGAACCTTTTGTGGAAAGAAGCAAACATTTCACCAGAAGGAAAACTGTTTTTACCCCTTTAGCCTTTCTCTGCAAGGAGCTAAAAATGAAATCTAACTGGATGAAAGTTATAGTGAAAGGGTGAAAAGAACAGAAAAGATTCAATTATACTGTTCAGATCAAGATTTTAGTATGTGAGATCCGGTTTCACATAGACTTCAAAAACAAACAAAGACAACTCCTTTTCAGCCTCTGGCAATGTGACTGGCTTCATAAGATCAGAGCTCAAATTTACATGGATCTGTATTAGTTCAGGTATGAAGAGTTTCATTTTGCTGATCTTTTGAAGCAAATTCCACATAGCAGCACAAGAAAGGGCTGCCACATCGGATTTGACACCCTCCAACTGTGCCTTATGCCAATGTTTTCGTTGGTTCCTTCCTTACAAAATAGCTCTTTGCCAGTTTTCTGAGGGCTCTATCCTTTCTTTCTTTTCCTTTTTTTCCCTCCATTTGAGAATGGTTTAGTTTGGGATTGTTAGAGCATGTATAGAAATAGCCATGAAGTAGAGGGAAAGGACGAGCTGGCTTGCAAAACCCCTCTATTTTGGTTGAAAAAGTAACCCTATTGGAAAGTGATCTGTTGTTTTCTCTTTATCTGTAAACAGTTTTTACTCTGTGTGCATTTATTAGCCAAACAATGGTATAATTAATAGCTTTTTAATTTTCTAAGGCCTGCATGGGTAAAATAAAACAAACCATCCTCAGCTCCTTGCTTACATTGCTTCTTAGGCTCTCCTAGATCATGCTCTTGTATTAACCACCTCCTCTCCCCATTTGTTTGAAGCTTCTTTGCACGGGCATCTAGCTTCCTGCCATCTGGATATGAGACAGCTCAGAGCGTGTGGCTGCATGCTCAGGACCTGTATGGGAATCCCTTCTTCACATAAGAACTTTAGAAACTGTAATCAGATACAAAAATTCCCATAGAGCTCTATATATGGAATGAGCTGTGGTGGCAAAAGATGCAGTAAAAGGCAGGCAAAACAGCAGCAAACCACCCAGTTTGCTGTGCTCCATGCACCCGACTATGGCTACCAACTGCCTCCTTGACCCAGGTGCAGACCTTGCAGAGATTATTTCTTATGTGCTCACTTGCCCTGCAGTTTGTGTGTAAGCAACCAAAATGTAACCCAATGTACCCAGCACATTTAATTACTGTTAAAACAACACAGCTAAGGCAACATAGAACTCTCGCTATAGTGATGTTGTGGCTCAAAAGCTGCTCTGAGCAAATAGAAGTAACTGACAGCTCCTATATTATGCTGTATATGGGCTCTACCAGCCTCTTACAAGCTTATGTTTTGAAAGATGGATAATGTTCATAGCTACTCCTTGAATTCCTCAGCATCATCAAAGAAGAAACATTTGTTTTGCTGGCATGATGCACTGCATCATCGTCAGCAGTTTTCATACTCTTTCAGATGCTCCTGCCTTACGAGCCTTCCCTCAGTAGGTGGGAAGTGGTTTGTGATCTAAGGGTTGCAAAAAGAAACAAGCTGGTGACTTCATGGCATTTGATAAAGGCTATTCCTACCCCTCGGAAATGGTTGATAAAATAGCCGTACTTGTGATGAACATCTTGATTTCTGGATGAACACTTCATCTTTTAAAGTTTGGAATAGGCAATTGGGATTACACATATATTGGTTCTTAGGTCTTTCTTTGTGAGGCTTCAAAGTTGGAGTTCATTTAGAAATTCTCTGCAAATTCTAGAAATAATATTTCTGTGAAAACGTAACACAAAATATGGTGGCATATGGTTGTATTTAGGTGACTAATACTCACTTGGGGCCACATTCTTAATTTACTGGCTTCACCATTCATGAGTAATGCATCCACTCCTAGCTCGTGCCAAAAAAGCTTTATGCCACCACATGTATAATATTTCATTACATGTATTGCCTTCCCCATTGCTATGGCAGTTACGTGGTTTCTGTTAACAAATATACCATGGTAAATTATATATCTTGTCATTAGCTCTAACAATTAAAATGCCCATAAGCAACTTTTATAATGTTAAGACTCTAAAGATACCATTGTGTCAAGGAGTTTGAGATCACAGTAGCCGCATGTAAACACATCCTGGAATGAAAAGTGCTGTTTTGAAAAAAATGCATTAAAAGTAAGGTACTGATTTTACTTATTATTATTTATTAGACCTTATAAAAATGTTTATTTTCTCTATATGAAATCATGAACCTTGACATTGTCCTATTTACTGTAAATTATTGTAGCTTCTGCATTACTGCATGAACAATGCCATGGAAAACTCCAGTGCCTCTTCTTTCTCACATCCTGAATTTGGTTGCTTTCAACAAAAACTTCATGAGGCTGTGTTAAGTGAGTTCTCCATATGGGAGAGTCTCATCTGCCTCTGAGACTTGGTTGTCGAATTTTTTACAGATGATGTACACTGGCACATCATCATGTTCCCGGGATGGGGATGAAGGAAAAAATAGGGGTTTTTGTTGTCATGTTTAGTTTTTTTTCTTTTTTCAAAGTTAACACTGGAAAGATGAATATTCTTTAAAATGTTACTGCAGAATCAGATCACAGAGCAAGATGTGGGACCTGGGAGATATTTTTAGTGAGAACAGGTTCATGAGTGGAAAAGAGAGATATTAAAGATGACAAAGAGAATTTCATCTCCCCTCCATGTGCAGTGTGCTCTTACCCTGGCTCCATCGGTTCACCCTATGTAAGTGTCATTCATGATGGGGTCACAGACTTATTCTTTTAGTTGTCTGGAAGTTGTAGGTCACATGAAGAACATCTCTTAAAGATCTGACAAAATATTTTAGACAGAAGACATGATTTTTTAATTCTTCAAAAGACAAGTTAAATGTATTCATTGCATAAGAAATCTATAATTTAACAGCAGCTGTGCAGCAGCCTTTCCATGGTATAGTGCAGTCTACTATATTGATGATTTCAAATATTTATACCATCATCCCACATTCATGAAAAATATTTAAATTAAACATGCATAGGAACAGATGCCATTCTGTTCTGGCAAGAAAACCTAGTCATAAACTTCAGCTTATGAAATGTTATTTCATTTGACCCCTATCAGTAGGAACTCATGAAAATTAAACTGGGAAAGGAGAAATATTGCATGTAATCTCTTCTCTCAGTGAACCTTTGAGTGGGTATGTGAAGACAAGATGCTTCCATTAATAGATGATCACAGTTTGATTTGATAAGGTGAAGCTCACAGTTTTAAAATCTAGGAGGTCCTTTCCAACCATTATTATTCTGTGATTCTGTGTGATTCTATGCTGCAAGAATCAGTGCCTCGTAATAGTTTCTTTTCACCTGCAGAACCCACTTGTTAAAGAAATTTTCTAGACCAGATTACAACTTACTCATTTTAGTACATAGCACTTATATCAATTGTTAGAGGAGATCTAAAGTAACTACATTGAATTTGTTTTCAAATGGACTTTCATTCCCACTATACTAAAAAAATGAAATTCCAGAGACAGATTGTTTCTTACAAATTCTAACTGATGTAATGTAATGAAAAAGTTGAACGGGAAACGAAGTGACCTGCAAAGATTGCAGGCTAACCAACCAATCAGCCCAAATCTATTCATGTTACATATTTACACCTCTCTGCATGTAGTCCATATAGGACTACATATGCATTTGACTGGCATATTTGTAGCAAAGTCTGAACAAACAATTGATTCTATCTATTGTATCTAATCTAACTTGGCATTTATACAATCCTTTGAATCCTGTTATCTGATGGAAATTAGAAAAATAAGCGGGTGATTTCATGGTTCTCTCCACTTCTAATAGATCCTGTTTGAGATGTTAGTCTTGGATTTTCTTCTTTTGGCCTTGCATTTTAGTAGTGTTAACAGATTTTATTGTGTATGTCCTCCCTTCCCCCTCCTCAGCTGGTGTAAGAAAAAAAAAAGAGTGGGATTTAATGACACAGAAACAGTTATAATATGCTGCTGTTATTTTTCATCTTGCTCCTCGTGCTTTAGTTTGCAGAAGTTCTGAGGAAAGGGAAGGTTTGGATTCATGCACTGGTTTTGCTTTTCCATATGCTGCTGTCCTGGGAATCAGAAATAGGCTGATAGAAAGGTTTGATCATTCAGGGGTTGAAATGATCTCACAGTACTGAACAGCAGCAATGAACCAATTTTTTAAAAAGAATCACGCATATCAGTCTAGAGCACGGAGTGCTACCATGGTTTAAATGTTGAGTCTCACAAAGAAAGGACTCTCTTGCTTGCTAAAGGAGGTCTGTTTGCCCTACAGAGATGCATCAGTGTTTGAAGAGTTTAGGGCAGACTCACTGAGGGAAAAGTTTCCTTAGGGATAAAGTCTTGCATAAACCACCATAGGTGCCTGAAAGCACAAGTTGCAATAGAATCCCCAAATGATAGAAACACAAGTTACAATACCTTGCAATTTATGCATTAATGAAGGTCAGCCTGATAGTTGGGTAGAACTTAGCTTCTTCTGCTGACTATGTAGTACAGTTTCTGGTAGCATTTTTCTTCAGTCATTTTTATTAGCATTATATGACAAATTATATTGGACATTTTTGTATCAGCAAGGGCAGCAAGATTTCATGGTGAGAGTCATCAGATCCTCCCTTCATGATGTTTTCTGTGAAATGGCAAAAGCAAAGACAGAGAAAGCACAAGAGCTGGCTGCTGATGTGACAAGAGGCTACCTTTATTTTTGTGCTCAAAGCAGTGTCCAAACACTGTTCCTTTCATGGTCTCTTTACTAGCCTTTAAACTTGATACTGTGTGAATCGGAAGTAACAGCCATGCACAGCAAACCAAAATGCATGACTGGGCCGTGCAGACAAACACTAACCTAACTCCCACCATGTCCTTAGTCCTCTGCTCTTTTGTTACCATCCTCAAAGGGCTGTATAAAAAAATGAAGACTTATTCAGTGCTTCACTGTTTGAGAATGGAAGACTTGTCATGTTGGAAAGAAACAGGTACAAGGGTTAACAGACCTGGGTTTAAATCTTAGTTCTCCCCCACTGAATTGTAGCGTGAGATTATTTTTTTTACAAGTTACTTAATTCTGATTTTTTTCAGAAATAGTTAAGTGCTCATCTGTTCTCTGGGACCTAGGAAGGAAGGAAATCTATTCTTGATAGCAAAGACTCTGTAACAAGAGTTAGAATTCCTCAGACAGAAATATTTACTTCATAGTCATAGCTTACTTAGGAATTTAATATTTATTTGAGCATTTGTGATGTATGTGTACTTACAGTATGTTTCTAGAACAGATAAACACACTGGGGCTGTATTTTTCCTTTTCACATCAGCATCTCCTCATCCACTTGCTTCCTATCTACTCCCTCTCACCCCCAAAAAAATTTAAAAACTAGATTTTGAAGGTTGCCAGGATGGCACAATGGAAAAAATGGAAGGCCTTTACAGGAATGTTCTTGGAGATTGTGAAATTTGACAAAATTGTCAATGACTAAAGAATTTAAAATAATTAACTAAGCATAAAATCTACCAAGAACTCTGCCCTAAGAAAATGCTGACCACAATTTGGAATACGTATTAGAGTTTACAAAACAGCATCTTCACTTTGTTGTTTTAAGATAACAGCTCTGAGGTATCATTGGTGTATAGACTTTGCAGAAGCAGTAAGTGGATCAGTTGAAGTATTTATAGACAGATTGATAGTTTTAAAAGCCTATAAACCTCTGTTTATATGTAGTTTACATACAGTACAGTTAGAACATAAGCAGTGCAGCAATGTTCTCATCAGAAAATGCCATGGTTAAGAAAACAAGTAGCTTGGGCTCCTGCATCAGCCGTGGTCTCTCCAAAAACTGTCAGAAGGGTAACTTGTTAAAGGCCTCTGAATGATGGACAGGACCTGTTCTGGGACCCTCCAAAGTGCTTGTAAGCAAAGCAGTCATGGGAAAATGCTATTAAGATGCAGTTGGTATCTCCATAGCTATTTGCATAAATGGAAATTAATAAGCTATCATAACTCCTAAGGGTGGGTAGAAGGGCTGAAATTGGACCCTCAACTATACCAGTGGCAATCTGCAATTGTTGACTCAGTTATGATGGACTTGCTGCAGCTTTCAAGAAAAGTGACTAAGGAAAGAATTGGCTTTATCTCTGGCCTTTTGATAAGCGGTATTTTACTAATATAATGTGTACACACCAATATCCTGTGAAATTCCTGCACGTCACCAGAGGTTTTTATTCATGCCCATTAAAATGCATTACAGTGTGGAGGTTGCTGAAATGTAAATTAAAGACTATGGCGCTCGTAGTTTAACAGCTGCCATGTAGATTGACAGCCTTTGTGCGCCCAGCTGGCAGTGTCAGGTTAGTGGGTCTCTAGTCACAACATTAATCAGCTTTATTAGTGCCACTAATACCAATTTGTAAGCAGACTGCAAGGATCAGACGGCCCAGCTGTCAGGCACTGCACATAGATTATTACAGGATTTCTTTTTATTGTTTAAGGTTGGAATTATAATTAAATTAGGGAATTTAACTATTTTTTACACTCACTGAAAACTAGTAGAGATTTAATAAAAAAAGAAGTTTACTTCTTTACCCCACCATTCTACCATCTTTTCTACTCCCAGTTCCTCACTCTCCTCCCCGCCTCCACCCCAGCATGCATGGAGGAGAAAATGAATTCACTTCACAAAACCTGTTGTAGTGTATCACTTGCTGAGATGAAGAACTTCTTACACTGCAGCAACAGCTCATATTGTGCTAGTCAGGATTTCCAACTGATTTCAACAGATTTTCCTTACCGTGTTGATGTGATATACCCAGTGCATTGGAAGACCAAGGAATACAGAGATTGTGTTTATAATTTGCTCAAAAAAAAAAAAACCAACCAAAAAAACCCAAACCCAGCCTGCCTGGCTCCTACTTTCTCCATAGTAATTACTAATTTCCTATCAAAATGTGTATGTGAGCTGCACAAATCTGAGGACTCTGCTAAATTAAGGTTGTGCAGTAAATTCTGATTCAAGAATAGTAGAACAAATCTGAATACATAGGGATTGCCTAGATCTTCTTTTTGGTGTGGGATATCTTGTCCTTATTACATTACACATCAGTTTCTACACAGTTTTAATTAATGATTTTAAATTAGGCTAAGAGGATATTAGCTTGCAAAGCCTAGCAATGAAGAATGGATGCTGTGGCTCAGACAACCTTCCAAAATCTCTGTGGCTCACATCTTATAACACTTTCATGTCGGCCATACAGATTACATTTCCTGCAACACTAAAGCGGCTTTTCTAATGGGGCAGAAACATGATAGGTTTATCCTTCAGTGTGGCCTGAAAATAAAACTGAGGAGGGAAAAAATGCCTGTGGCATCTACTTAGTGCATTGAAATAAGGGAACATAAAGATAAAATTTCACGAACCTAGCAGACTTATGTGGAAGCTATTTTTGAGGACTGTCACAGAACTTTTCACATGCCCCAAAATGCAGGAAAAACAGAATTACTGCTACAATGTCTCTTCTCCGGACCTGCTGTGCAGACCACACAGGTAGGGTTGTCCTACCAGGACTGCTGCAGAAATGGGCAAGACCTGCAAGACTGTGGCTTTTTATGCTATTAGGAAGTAGTTAGGGTGAGTCCTGTGCCCCACATAGAAAGCTAATAGGACATACTATGTCTCATTTTGTTGGACTTCTATATATCCTAAAAACAAGCCAGGACTGAAATACATGTGAAGAGTTCACACATAGCTGATGCATGTCTGAAGGCTCAGTGTATCTGATATAATGCCCTTGCTGGGCAGGAGTAGAAATGCAGTTTCTCTTTAGGAAAACTCTAGTTTTAACACATGAATTCTGACAATCAAAGCAAGAGATAAAATCTAATCCTATATTTTTCAGGCCAAGTGCCACAGTTATTAATATGTTCAAAAGAAAAATAGGACAGTTTTAATTGACTTAAGGTTTAGTTAAGATTTGTAAGGTGGCATACTGGAATTTTGGGCAATTTCTAGATCTGAGAGAACAGGCTCAGACAGCAAGTCTAAATACAAGGACGACATTTTAGACATGAGACAAGAATAAAACTGTGACGTGTAAAGACTAAGATAATGAAAGGCTTCTTGTGATGACCAGCAACGGTGACCTGCTGGACCTTGGATGACCAGGACAATAAGAAGATGGCCAAGAATGGCTGTCCTGTTACACAACAGAGGCAAGTTATTAGCAGATGAAGTTGCAAAGATTACAGTGCTTACTGCTTTCTGGCAGTAAGCCACTTCACTAGAAGTGCCAACTTGGTCAGTGTCCATAGGTAATCCCAGTGACACAAGGGCAAGACCTTCTCTTCCAATAGGTAAAGAAATCTAGAGAATACTTAAATAGGGGCTGCTTATGGCTGCTTCTGAGAATTTACAGATGGTAGGGAAAGTAGTAGACAGCTGTAAAAATGAAACTCATGCACATGTTTAAAGAAACATGTTTAGGAAACAGTACCTCAACTTCATTTTTAATGAAAATAACTAGAATTTAAAAATGGAATGATGCATATGCATGTGGAAGAAAAGGCCACAGTGTCTAACTTTCTCTTGCATCTGAACAATACAGCTTTTGAACAGGAGGAAAATTGTATTCATAGTGACTGTTAACTTGGATTTTCCATACTGTTTCAGAGTACTTTCTCATAAGCAAACTACAGAAGAAGCAAATTTCTGATGAAATACACACTGTGAACCAGTGACTGGAAAATTGTAATTGCAGATTAAAGGATGGAGGAGAGGAGACCAGGTAGAAGAGTCACAGTTCCAGAAACCATGGTGCAGAAGAGAATGAATAGTTGTGGAAGAAAACACTCAGGGAAGATGAAGTAATCTTTAAATACATTAAAGGGAAAAAATAAACTGCTGTGCCTAAGATAAAAAGTAACAGGTTCAAATTGCAAAGAGAAGTTAGTCATTAGGAGAAAAAAAGCTTTATAATGTTAAGAGTAGTCAAGAATTGCTGGGGAGGTTAGGAAGCCTTCAATATTAGAAGGCTTTACAAACAGGTTGGGTGAACATCTGTCAAAATGACGCAAGCATTGCTGATCTTGTGTTTGGACAGAGGTGAGCTACGTTTCTCCTGAGGCCTCTTCCAGCTGCCTTCTCCTATAAAACTTGATTCTCTAACATCAGCAACATAATGCATGAGCTGGCTGTGGTCCTTGCCTCGCCGATATCATCAGCAAATGCTGCTTGGTGGAAAATAGCACAGATTGTCTTGGGGCCAAGAAGCCAGTGTACTCACTGCCATGCCCCGGGGACCTGATCCACTTGGCATCTAGCTAGTCCCAACCCCACTCCAGCTTGTTTGCTTCTGTGTCCTTCTCACAGCAGCTCTTAGCTGGAGGACATTTCCATGTCTTGCCTTGAGTAAGGAGAAGAGACACCTGGACAGCATGCTTAGCTTTGTCAGTCTAGGTAGCACTTCAGAAGAGCATCCTTATGTAATGAAGTGGGAATCGTGTCATGGGATCTCACAATGATAATACTGGAAAAGATGGTCCATGAGTGTAGAAATATTACTGCTGCTGTCAGTGGAATAGGGGGGCTGATAAATCTACCAGAAAATGTGCAGAATCAAAAGCAAGTACATCTCTAGGTAGTAGAAGTGTAGGATTCAAAAACCTGGAACTATTGATGAGATGAATTCTGTATGGACTGCAGAGCTTTTCTGAAAACTAGTCAGGCTGAATGAAAGGTCTACAGGCTTTTACAAACTCATCAAGCTAAAGTACACCTATGCCAAATTTTATTTCATGTTAAAGTATTTACAAATAATCTTGCACTCAAAAAACTCATTCTGAAATAAATGTTTAGATCATTAAGTGTAAGTATTCAATATTTGATGGGCCTAAATATTTTATAGAATTCTTGTATAAACAGAGGAAAGTTACTAGAACATATATGCTTTAATTATAATGCCTCTAGAAATGTGCTACTTTTATTAACCTTATGGAAATGCAGATAAGTTAATGATTTTAATTAAATGTAAACAACCTTGTAATAACAACCTTGACATCTCTACCCAGAGAGTGATCCTAAAGGCCCAGTGCACTTAAAAATACCAAAGAGTTGCATTACAACCTGCTGAGACACTGCTGTACTGTCAAAATGATGTGGCAGCAAGTGCAGTTTGAACAGTCCTAACCCGATGTTCTGAGTCTCAGTCAGCTTTAAAAATGTATTGTTTCCTTCCAGCTTTATTAGTTCTTTGTGTCAAGAGTCAACTTTCCAAGGTCTCCAAATTCAATTCAAAGCTTTATACTTATTATTTCTGAATTCAATAGATATGAATAGAGCAGAGGCATTTGGCTTATCTAGACTTGCTGTTTTTATGGGGTGATGATTCTGACGCTCTCAGATGCATGGTTCTGAGACACAGGTTCTGTTCAGTGCAAGTTTGCATTTTTCTTCTGGCATGGGATGACTTCTGACTCTTTTTACATGTGACACCTAAACCAGGACACATCCATCGCACATGGCAGAAGTTATGACATTGTCCAGTGTGGGTCCCTCTGCAGTTCAGGATATCAGTATGCAGAAAATCATCAGTCAGTAGAAGCTAGAATCTGATCTGTTTTGTTCATATGAGGAAGAAGTCATTCTGCATGTCTTGCATGACCTCTGCGAATGACACGTCATGGCAAGGACACAGGAATGAAGATATGCTTTATAGACATGCCTTGCCATGAGCATGCACACACAGCTTTCAGTGTGGAAGCAGTAGAGCATTAATGCATATTTGTCCTATAACAAGGATTGAGATTTTGGTGAGCAAGGAGATGGTCCTTTCTGAGTCCTAAACTTGTCCATTTTTTCTGTTCCTTAGATGTTCCACTGCTCTTTCTTGACTCCTTTGAGCCAACCCGAAGTTACATTAACAAGCAAGAAATATGTTATGTGTCTCTCTGCCAAAACACAGAGGGGTCAGTTATGTAAATTATGTACTAACGTGTTCAGCACATAACAGGAGCTGTTGAAGCACTTCAGGTTTACTTACTAATGTGAAAGAGAGTTGTGGGAGAGACACAGGGGTTCTGCTTTTTGAAACTGTCTGGAGAGCAGCCTCTGAGCCCAGTGAGGAACACTCTAGAAGGTCAATACAGCAGCTCTTTCAAAAGTAGAGCAGGAGGACAAAGCACACTGATCATCTTCTGTGCTGAGGAGAAAGCCTTAGGGAGCAGGAAAACAGCATGAGAATGGAAATTACTTGCTTGCTATTTTCATCTGTTTCTTCACTTGGAAAGAAAAAACAACAGTGCTTCTTCTCAAAAGAAGACAGGTTTGGTCCTTCGTGGAAATCACTGTCAGGGACAGGATGTTGGGAAAAATCTTCTGAGGAAGGATTAATCCAGCTCAGGAAAGGGATGAAAGTCAACAGATAAATGGGAGAGAACAAAGCTGATGTTAGTCTCCACGTTTATGTCAAAGACCTGATCTCTACAGTCCCCTCTGTCCTAGTAATGACATTGTTGGACGTAGCTCAAGATGCTCGTTTACTTCTTGTGCATGAGTATAAGGTTGTCCTGAAGTAGGTCATAGCTATGAGTCAAGGAGGGCTGAGCAATGCTAAAGAGATCCCCTCTTGTGGGCACCACACACAGACTTGAGATTATTTTATAGAAATAAGAAATCCTACCTAGGGAGCTAGATTTCTAATCAGATTTCTTTTAAATGTCAGCTGCAGAGTATGTTACTACAGTGGAGCTCAGACTGCAATAACTGGCATTTATCATGGCAGTCTGTGGGTTTGGGGTTGGTTTTTTTTAACATCTCATTTATGGTAGTTTTAATTCTTTATATTGGGCTGTAGAAAATCGTCTTACAGATTGAGAAATGATCGCTCATATATGTATATAAACATAGCTTAGGAATGGGAAATCTAAATTGTTAATCATTTGTGCTCTTTTCTCCATGGAAGTATCAAGCAGCTTTCCTTTGAGAGGGTAAAATACCGTCTTTGCACTCCATACAAAGAGGTTTTCTTTGTTACACCTGCCAGCATGAAAAAGGATTAATTTTAACAGAGCTTAACCTAACCATCTAGGGGAAACCGTTTAAGTGACTCCATGTCTTGATTGCTTTTAACGGCACTGTTCTGGTGACTTCATTTGGTTTTAGAAAATATAAGATAATTTTTTGACCTATGCCACTAAGATTTGTTGGATTTTATGATACAGGCAAGCCTCAGCTGTATTTCACTATGGAAATTATGTATATATTTATTCTGGATTTTTCTATGACATTCATCAAGGAGAGCAAATAAAGCTACAAATGCAACCGATTGACCATTGCTTCATTTTATAAAGCATGAATCCTAATCTCATGATGAAATTTTGGCAAACATTTGCAGAAGGCTTTCAGATTGTGTTCGATAGTAAGAACAAACTTGTTGAGTATTGTTTCTGGGTCAGATTACTGGCATTTTCTTCTCTTTTAAAGTATTTTAAAATAAACCTGTCTTCTGTGAAAAATGCAAGACCAGGATTTCTGCCCCAAGGGACAGAGTACTGGAAAGAAAAATGTTAATTGAAGTGGGAGTTTAACAAAAGACATATAGTAGGTTTTTATTATCTTGACACTTTTTGTAGCCATTAACGTGAGCAAAGAGAAATGCATAGTGCTACCATGAGCTCTAGTGTCAGACATTCAGAATGAATAAAACTGCTCATCAGGGTAGATGGATTGTGAATTTCATCCTCTATGAAAAGGTACCACAGAACTGCCCACTGAGGTCTCTGAGGCAAGGTCTGATTGGGAGCTTCTCACCTACCAAGCCCTGGGGACATGGACCATGTGAAGCTGTGATGCAGGTACAGAGCCACAAATAAGAAAATAACAGGATACTCAACGTTGTTAACTTGATGTTTTTACTGCCTTTAACGTGCTTCTAAAATTATCAGCCCATTTAAACTTTGGCATAAAATCAACACAAATCGGAGAGAAGTGTATGCTCTTTAGATTCCCAGTACTGAGGCAGAGTAATCATTTCTTAAACCATCCCTCTTGCCTGCTAAAGAAAAAAAGGTGTCAAATTCAACAAAATAAGTGTTTCCCACTGGAAATTATTCAGACCTTTAGGACCAGCTGAAATATCTTAAGCACAAGGTGCCTGCCCAGTTGCTGACGTAATGTAAGTACGTGAGTTGTGCTGCAGCAGGAGGTATTCAGCAAGAAAACCAGAGCTGTGAAGGGGGGTTTTCTTTGCTGTTGTTTGGGATTTTTTGCTGATGGGTTTTTTTGATTGGTATCCTTCTTGCTCTCTTTTGTTTATTCTTGATGTTAGCAGTGGTAACAAATAGCTTATTTAAATTTGCTTTAAACTATTTATAATGAGCAACCTTACTAAGCTGAAAATTAAATCTGTACAAATGTCCAGGTGACATCGGGTTCTGCAAATACACTGGAACAGATCAGTGAACAGGAAGTAACTAAATCCTTTGAGGCAAATTAATCCCACAATTTAATGGAATAAAGAAGTTTCCTTCTTCATGTTTAATTTCTTGTTGAGAAATACTTTTATCATAAAATATCCCCACTGAATCTGAGATTTAATCAAATTTTTATTCATTCAGATTTGGTTCATACGTGCAAACATCCCTTGAACATAATCGAACATAAAACTTTGAAATTAAGTTACCTGAGGTACAGGAATCTTTTTAATTAAAACAGATTTAATTGAGCTTAACCACAAAAAAAAAAAAAAAAAAAGAATGATCTGGACACTATTAGGAATTCTTGTGTAACTGGCAAATGATTTTTTATTCTAGTTTGATATTTTCTAGGTATGTATTTGCACACAAAACACCGCATAATAAAGATTTCCATGAAGAATAGAAAATTGGATTTTGTCTTTTTTAAGGGAGTATATCTTCATACATGTAATATGCTCTTTCTCTTAATACAATTAAATATCATTATTTCTAAAATTCCCACAATACATTTAAATTTTCCCCCTTTAGTTTCTGTGGATGTTAAGCTAGAGCAACTGCCTTTAGCCACTAGTCCTCTGTTCATTGTGTGTTGACTTAGGACATATTTGAAAGAAACTCTGGACATCCTCTGTCAACTTGTTCAGCCATGGGCTGACAAATTCTTCTGTACTGGAGATGTGTGACCAACACCAGAGGAGGAGATATTTTAGGATGTAATGAAACATCAGGACATTCCTAAATCCTTATTTTGTAGCATGTGTGATCTGAAGGATCCTTTTCTCACTACATTAGCCTTTGCCTGTCTCTTTAACACACAGTAGAAGAACAATTGCCCCAGTCACTTTACTTGTAAGTATAGATAACCTCCAGAGCTGTGTATTTTAACCACTTTCTCCTGTGTCACCACTGCTCTGTGACTTCTAGGCAGGAAGAAGCAGAAAACTCTGTGCCATTGTGTATGTAGGACCTATGCTTTTATTTTTTCTCACTTGGGGTAGAGCGATGTATTCATTTCGCCAATAGTAAGGTACAAAACTCAGAGAGCTTCACTAGTAACAGCAGACTTCAAAATCACATCAAGAAGGTGAGGTTTTTCCCAAGCCAGGCTTTGTCCTTAGAGTAAGTAACGTCAATGGAGGTGCTGCTAACTCTTAGCTTGGTTTTCCCTGGCAGTGTATGGTTATTCTCCTGAGCTTTACTGCACTACTTGGCTGAGTTTTTTGTTAAAGAGAGAATTCCGAATTATTTATTTTGCTAAATAAACTCCGTAAAGAACCTTATTGTTTAGAATGCATAGTACCCCTCCCCCCATAATTTGCTAATCTTATTTACAACTGAAACTTACTAGTCCTTAATTCTGCATTGTATTTGGCGTTTCTATAAGAGTACTTCACATATTTCTTTTGAGTTCTTTTCACCTGTTTTTATTTTCCTATATTTGCATATTCGATTTTTACATGAAAGGAAAGGTGATCTGAAAGTGACTTTAAGTGGGAGATACACATCCAGATGTGTAAAATACTTCAACCAGAAAGGAGGTGGCACAATGGCAGTCAGGCAATTCAATGCTTTTCTGAATCCAGTGCTTTTTGTTGTTCCTGGGTTTTCTTCTGTTCAGCAGTGACTGTTGCTAGAGCAGAAATAAGAATATGACCTCACCTTGGGCAAATTTCTAAGGTTAGTACATAAAAGACTGCAGAATCTACAACAAATTACCATATAACATAGTCTTGTTGCAGTCATTTAAGTAGAAAAATGGGTTTTGCCATATTTCATGCTTGAAATCTTCCCTTTGCAGGTATTTTTGATAACTGTGGCAACTGTGCCTCAGATTGCTATGCTGTCATTGTGTATTTTTAGATGCAGCAAAGCATTTTAGCCTCTTTGAAAGAACCTTGTACAATAATTTCAGTGGTCTGTGTATTTTGAAAGCATTGCTTCCCAAGTAAATTGTGCACTGAAGAATCCAAGTGTGGTTTAATAAACATATGTGCAGTCTAACAAAAACTTGTCAATACATCAAAAATGCCAACGACCTTGTTTTCTTTTCACCTCCAGGGTAATCTTATTGTCATGAAAAGGGCATATTCTGTTCAGAGATGTGTTGTTGGTTGGTTTATTTCTGAGTTGCTTTTTTAAAATTTATTTTATTTCCATGCTGGAATTCAGTTTTCTGGAGAACAAGCTAAGCCTTGAACGTGAGACAATCTCCTTTTCTTTTCTGTGGTTCTGAAGAATATACCTAATGCAAAGCTATTTAGTAATGGAAATATATACTCAGTCTGCAGTCCTGTTTCACAGCCATATAGGACAACAGCGTGCAAGGACAACAGAACATTACAGATGAGATGTGTAGTGAGTCCTCTCTTTTCCCATAGGCTTCAGTTAAGTATGAGCAGGGCCAACCATTTTTCTGTGAGTGCAATTCATATGTGGATTCAGCAGCACAGAGGTGCTGGATCTCAGTATCAAGTACCTCTCTGTCTGTCCTTTCTGCATACAGTTATGCTCCAGAGAGATCCCCATCTGTGTAAGCCTTATGGCACTGATGCCTATTCCCTCGAATCCCCCCCAGCCCTTTGGAAATGTGCAATACTATGTTCAGATACCTGATGAGCAACTGTAGTATGTCCCCTGAGTATTCCATGTAACACTGTGTCTAGTAGTGGGTCCTTGTCTGGATCCCCATGCCTCCTACCTGGGTCACCATTAACATTGTTGGTCAGAAACCCCAACTATATTTCAATCAAATATTAGGCACAAATGGAGGGTTTAACAAAACCATTTGTGAATCTACAGGCAATGAAACTACTCAATCTGGGGGGAAAAAAAGACACCAAGATATTTTAATTCTTTCCTGCCACACACAAATCAGAGGAAAAACCCACATAAGACGTAGACACAGACATATGGAGTTTCATCACAGTGCTCCTACACTGAATTGAGATAAAATGTCCAGAATCTCTTCATTGTAGACAGTTCCTGCTTCTCTCTGAGGCTTCAGTCTCGATCCTCATAAATCTTCAAAGTTCAGAATTCTCAGTCCTTCCACCTGAAAATTAGTAAACCTTGACAGTTTGTCCAGCACATAAATATTCTTCTTTCCGTTTTGAAACATACTTTTAATTACTCAGTTTGAGTAGAGAGAGTTTGAAATTTGTGCTTCTCTAATTATACTCTGAATTTGGATTGTCCTGCTGAGCTGCTCACTTTCTTGTCTCCCACAGATTAATTTCCTTTACCTATAACATATCAAAGCCCTGGTAAGCAGCACCTATGGATTGGGTACATTAAGATCTTACCGGATTCCAAGCTTTGAAGAATTGTTGTCAGTGCCCTCATGGGACATATGCATATGATTTGCTTGATTGCCACAGTTTGTGAAAACAGCAGATATGTGTTTTTGTAATCATCTATTTAAACTGCCTTACGGATTATCATTCAGGTCTAAACCCTTCATTCACTCTAAACCCTTGCCTATTTTCCTTACTGCCATCCCTTAAGAATAAAAGATATGTATCAACAAAGTTTATTGAATAACTATACTGGCCCTACGTTTGGGAGTTAATATAGCCTGGTTATGATTTGCCTGAAAACAAAAATCTTTGACACAAAGCTGGGTGGTGTTGCTGACACTCCAGCAGACTGTGCTGCCATTCAGCAAGACCTGGACAGGCTAGAGAGCTGGGCACAGAGAAATTTAATGAGGTACAACAAGGGTAAGTGTAGAGTCTTGCATCTAGGCAAGAACAATCCCTGGTACCAGTATAGGTTGGGGACTGACCTGTTGGACAGCAGGGTAGCAGAAAAGGACCCGGGCAAGGTCCTAGTGGACAGCAGGATGACTATGAGCCAGCAATGTGTTCTTCTGGCCAAGAGGGCCAACAGCATCCTGGAGGGGATTAGAAGGGGAGTGGTTAGCAGGACGAGAGAGGTTCTTCTCCCCCCTCTACTCTGCACTGGTGGGACTGCATCTAGAGTAATGTGTCCAGTTCTGGGCCCCTCACTTCAAGAAGCACACATTGCTGCTGGAGGGTGTCCAGCGTAGAGGAACAAAGATGATGAAGTAGAACACCTCCCTCCCAACAACTGAGGCTGAGAGCTAGAAGGGCAGAGATCCTCAGGTCATGCCATGGAGACTCATGATCCTTTGCAATCATACTGACTGCTGCAGTTTATCTGTAGGATGGGGGTGTTGGGTGTGTGTGTGTGCGCTACTTTCATTATTTACTCTTGCCTTAGACTTTTTGAAAGGTTTTTAAAGAATTAAAAAAAATCAGAGAAAGGAGAGTAAAACACTTCACTTGAAAACCATCTCCATGATTAGATGCTTGTCTACAATGTAGGCTGAAATGCTTATCCATGCTTTTGTGATTAGCAGGCTTATTATGTAACGCTGCATCACCAAGTCTCCCTGCTTCAACTCTCTCTCAACCCTCTTTGCACCAAGTTCCCACTGAACTGGAAAGGCTGTGGTGAAATCTCAACTTCAATATCCTTACGTTGACTTAAGTAAGGCTTTACATGGTCTTGGTTCATCTTACAGCTCTGATCTGACTTCATCCTACTCTCTAGGGATGTCCTTGTATTCTGCTAAAGCTGCAATGGATTAGATCGTGAGGCTCATAAGTGAGCATTTCCATGTTGAAGATTCACATGGAAATCTCCCTCTAGGAAGTGAGAAGGTTTATCTACAGCTGAAATCAATGGCAAAGCAATCACCATCTCCAAAGGAAGTGGAATTGGACTAAATAAATTGATCTTTCTCTATATTAATCAAATTCTGCAATTCATATACTGCCTTCCTTGTCCTTTTTTGTCTGTGTGTGTGTTAAATTTAAAACACATTGATGCTTCACTGCAATCTCAAAATGACAGTTATTAATGATCTTGTTCAGAGCTCATTTGAAGCCAAAGGAAATTTTTCATTGACTTCAGTGGGATTTGAATCAGGCTCTGAAATTACATTTTGACTGTCTTCCCTAACCTTTCACATACTGCTGAGTATTAGAAGCAAGTAATTTTTTGCCTGCTTCTCTCTTGTGGTTTTCATTGCCGTACATTCTTCAAATAATCTATCTCACCATAATGTTCTTTGTGCTTTAATAACCCAGAAAAACCCTGCACTCTGCTCAGATACACGTATAGGCATTCATCAACTTTCCTGAGTCTCATCAATGCAAAAACATCGATATGCCTAAACTATCTTTAAGCAACACAAATGCACAGCCTGTTCCAGCACAACATGCCAGAAAGGGAGAAGACCCAGCTAAGGGCCTGTGGGGACTGATAAATAAGGACATGTTCCTACTGCCATTATCAGGTGTCACTAGTGATGGGTAGGGAAGGGATTGGGTGGGTGAAAGGGTCCTCTTTGGAAGATTTTGTTTTGTTTTTTTCAGGTAAGTTTTCTTCTTGTCTTGTCAGATTCTAAACATGGAGAAACCAGCCAGCAACATCAGACAAGGGTGTAACAAGAATCTACCCAAATACAGAATGGGGAACCTTGCTAGACAGCACTGTTACAGAAAAATGCTGTGCTTATGGAGTAGGATTAAATGATATCATACTAAAGGACCCATCATCCTGGCCCCAAGGAAGGCAAATATTGAATGTCCAGGCATAAGTGAGCCTGACCTCCATATAGGTAACAGTAAAGTAGATTCGTGAATAAACAATAAGTGATTCATTGTGAAATGTCAGGATGGCTCTAACAGAGAGATTTTATCTTACAGATTTGTGGGAGGTTTTTTTTAAAAGGATTAAACACAGTCAAATGAAAACTGATGTGCTAGAACTGATATTGAATTTTTAGATAATTTTCCAAACAGTGTCTGCTTGATGGCTTTTGAAGAAGTAGCTATCATAAATCAAGAGATAGAATTCTTTTAAGGGTTAATAACTAGCTAAAAGATAGGGGAGAAATAAGTGGGAATAAATGGTCAGCTTGTATGATAAAGGAAACTTGCTAGTATCCAGCTGGTATCTACGCTGTTCAACATATTTATAAATGAACTTAGATATTAGGTTGAATAATGAGAGCATTTGGTGATACAAAATTATTCTGGGTAATGAAATCATAACTTAGGCACAAAGAGTCGCAGAAGAATCTCACAGTGAGTGACAGCATGCTAGAGTGGCAGATGAAATTTACTGTCAATAGATGAAAGGGAAAATGTAGATGGGGAAACAACTATAATACACAGAAATAAATTTTTAACAGATATGGCAAATTTCATTTATAGATAGCAAATCTGCATTTTGGATTTCAAGCGCCTCTAGTTAAAGGAACTGTCTCTGATTCAGAGACTTCAGAAATCATGGTGTGTAGAGAAGTCTCAAAATAAGTGTGCTAGTTCTAGTTGTTCTAGTTCAGGTTGGGGCACTACCTATGAAGAAAGAAGTGGTTTCATTTGAGGAAAATCCTGTGGAGAAAAATAAGGATTATTTCAGCTCCAGATAAGATGGTGATCAAACTGAGGGAAGGAATTACCAAGGCATCAGGAATTCATCTAGATCGTGGGGTTTTTTTGTAGGCTTTGGTTTTGTTCTTTTTATGAATAGGTCAAAGAGACACTCGGTATCCACCTAAAAACATCTTGGACCTAGTAATCTTCTAGTGTAACTGCTTTTTGAGGTATTTTCTAAATCTATTCCTTGCATGTTTATTGCACTGGTTTTCAGCATACTTGACAGAGATTGGGACAAAATTGTCCTCCACAGTTTGTCTGGTTTTCTGGCTCCAGATGTTGCCTAAAAATATTTTCACCTGCACAAGATGCAAAACGGTGGAGGCAAATGCTGCTTCTTGTGCACTTTAACAAAGTGCTGAAGTTAAAGTAGTTAGAAAAATTACTAAAGCATAAGCCAGCTGTTACAAATAATTGTTCACATCCTGTTTGATGATAATCCACTTGTTCCCTCCATAACTAAAAGACAGGAAGACCTTTGGTTTCTTTGTGCTTTGTATTTTCAACACAAAAGGCTGAGCTCTTGCATCTTAAACGAGAAAGTACAGGAAAGAATTACAATAATATGCTCATAAGACTATGGGATAATTCAGATTCTCTGAAAATGCTTCTGGAATGAGACTAAAAATGAAACTAACCAAACCTCAAATGTGAATTTTATGAGGAGGTTAAAAACCTAAAGGAGGACACATCTGAATTGAAGAGCAATAGCGTTTGCTCAGTTTTCCCCAGACATGGTAGTAAACATGATCCTGCTTTCTAAGCTCAGTATGGTGTAAATGCAAAAGATGTGTTGTGTCAAATTCTGATTTTAACTCAGTGGAATAATTTTCAGGTTTTATGAGTCTGCAAGCATGTTATTTAATAACACATCATGGCTTAATTTGAGTGTTGATGTAAAATTTCAAAATGCCAGTGAAAGTACTGCAGACTATAAATTCTCCCTTCTTTTCCTGACCAACATGGAAAAACCTTGAGATATCTTAGAGTCTGAGATACAGTTTCTTGAGTTCACTGTGTTTCACATGCTCTGAAAGAATTACTGACTTTTGTTGTTGTTGAAATTTGTTAGAAGCACATGGGAACTGTTTGTGATTTATCTTGCTTTAAAAGGCAGCAGCAATGTTCTTAGCAATGCGCCAGAATGAAGACACATCTAGTCCCAGTATGGCTTTCTATATGAAAGAAGAAAAGCTGCTCTGTGGAAACTCCCTCCGAGATAAAATACCAGCACAGAGCTGTGTGAGTCCAGAGAGAGCCAAGTTGATTCTGTTGCAGAACATGGGCAGCCAGGCCATTGCTTAAACAGAATAGATGCTGAATAAAATTATCTTTGTCAAAATGACAATGTTGTTCTAATGTAAGTGAAATATTTGTAGGCACTGTCATCTTGCAACAGCTTTCTGTAAACAAAATGAGGCAAGCTTAACTTTTTCCACACATGAAAAAAAATATTCCAGATTCCCCAGGACTTATTAAAGACTGAATGCCTACTGCTTAGAAATCCAAACTGCTGTAGCCTAGGATGCAATTTGCACATGGCAGTCCAATTTCTGCCCTGTGTTCCTGCTACTGAAAGAGGGATGAGAGGCTGCTGGCCATACCTCCAAGGGCAGAGTTTGGCCCAGTACCTTTATGAAAGAAATCTGATTTGTGTGTTTCTTCTTTCTACGGAGATCAAAGACCATTTACTCAGCTAAATAGCAAGGGCTAGTGTAGATTTATGGAACCAATTTAGAGAATTAATAAACCACACCATAAATCTCGTTAAGGTCACACTGTATGTGATTGTGCCTATATACAGACGTGGAAATTTGGTATCCTTCCAAGTGAGAAGACTAACTTTTTTTAGCTTGGTTACAGTAAGTAATTAAATTCATGCCCCTTAAATAATGGATCATTGAAGAGAGTGTTGTTGTTGTTTGCTTTTTTTTTTTTTTTAAACAGAGATTTTTAAAATATGTGCCCAACCTTTCAAAGTACAGATGGCTTTCAACTGCCTTTGACTTCAGTGGGAGCTGAAAGCACTTTGCATCTTACAGAATCAGGCTATTAAGTGGGCTTAAATCAAAGCACCTATGAACCTTGAAACGTTTGAGCCTGGATGCAAATGCTAAATCCTGTGACTCAGACCTGTCTTTAATACAGACCAATATTTACGGTTTCTATGGTCTTAAAATGCAGTAGCTCAGCAAGTATGGTCTGTTTAATAGATTGAAGGAGTATGAAAAAAAAAGAATCATCATCTCATGAATAGAGAGGTTTAAAATAGATGGTATAAAAATAGCTTGTTACTTAGGAAATTTTCTCATATTTAAATCTTACTGAGAGCCAGAGACTTGATCTTTCAAGTATTTTTTGTTTTAACTCGCCTTAGGTCAAACCCTGCTATGATAACTAAGCCATTCTCTTACCTGTGCAGATATAAATCTGCTTCCACATAGCTTTTGGCCCACTAATTCCCTGTACTTAACCTTTGACATTTTTTGTATATTGGTACTGTGGTCACTTAAACATGCTTTCATTCTCAAACTTTAAGTATGCTCCTTTTTACATTTTGGTTTTTAAATTTTGACATGTTAGGAAAGGGCATGGATATGACCGAACATCCAGCCTTTCCTTATCCTTAGTAACTTACGGACCCTTTTCAGATACATTTGACACAAGGCAAGAGGAATAGCTCAAAGACAAGAGGTATGTGCCAGCAGACCACCAGCACAGACCTCTGTGTTTGCTGCAGTGTGTGTTTCCCCTTGCCCAGCTCTCACAGGAGATAAGTCTTCCACAATGGTGGCGGTATGCAGAGGGGTTTTGTAGCAAGGTGGAGGTGCAGGGACATACAGGAGGATGGGAAAGGCTGAGTGCAGATGTAAATACAGCTATCTATGGGTCAAACCCATCAGAAAATAGGGATGGGCAGTTCTCATTTGCTTAGCTATGTGCCAGCTATGATGTTGAGGTTGTTGTAGCTCTGGAGAGCCTGTGACCTTTGGGATTTGTTCTCGTTTATTAAGAAGCAGCAAATCTAAGAGACTATCAGTGGTTATATGTCTAGCCCCTCAGTTGGCTGAGTTTGTGTAAATTGCATGTGTAAAAAACCCTAAACATCTCACCATCTCCATTTTTGTGCCCTGCTTCATACAACAGTTTCCCTCTAAGCCATTTCTAATACCAGCTCCTGGTTTGAAATACTGCTTTGAATAGGACATGAGAAAGATATGATAGTGTGTAGGAAGAGGAGGAAATACAGTGGGAGGAGAGAGACAGCAGTGGAGCTGTATTGTCTTCTGTCTTGATGATTGTTCTGAAAAAACCCACGTGTGTTGTCACCTGCTCTGATGTCATTAGTCTGAAGACCTAGAGTTCATGGCCTTGCTGAACAAGGTAGCCGCAACAGTTTTTTGGAGGGTTTTTTTTCCTCCCCTCTTCTGTCAGTTTGGCTGTGTGTGATGAATTCTGCTTGGCTAGAAAAGGCAGTTGCAAGCTCAGACCGTTAGCCATGGGAAAGAGTAAATATCTGACAAGTTCCTGAAGCCTTTCAGGTGGCTTTGTGACTCATAAATGGATCCTGAGCCTCAATTCCCCTTCTCCCAGAGCAGCATTACTTGTGCATCACAGCAGTCCTTCCTCCCAGAGCTAACCAATGTTTACAGAGTTAGTGGACTAAGATGCTAGAGACATCTAAAACCTGTTGAGGGCATTTCATCTGCCTGCCCAGTTGCATATTAATAGGGTGCACTGTAAACCAAGGCTCGCAGCTGAAGGGCAGGCAGCTTAGCTCAATTCTTTCAAACTGCTGTGAATGTAATTACACCTAACAAATCAGCCTTTGAATGATGCCCACCAAAAACGAAGCACACACAGATTTATTGCCTGGTCTGTGTGTGAGAAAGGCAGGGAATGTGATCTGAAAAGGAGAGAATAAAAAATTAAAGGATCCCATACAGTGCAGAATTCTCTCAAGATGCTAAATTGGAAAAGAGCAGCAAGTTTTTAATTTTATTTTAAATGCATCATGAGGTCTTTTGCCTCTTAGAACCTGTCATATCATATCAGTGGCCACAAAGGAAGTTCACCGCGGGGTGCAGAACTACACACTGCAGAAAATGGAAAAGACACAGTGACAGCACTGTTACTGTCAGTCATATAGGCTGGTCCTGTATGAGAGACCAGCCCTGACTGCATACCTTAAAGTGCAGCACTAAACATATGCGCTTGCCTGCTTCTGTCAGGGGAATAGCAGTTGCATCATTGACGCCAAGGATCTGGAGTGATTTATTTTTCCTAAGCATTCCTGATAGGATATTATTATATGTTGGCTTATTTCCAGCAGTCGGGATGACATTCAGTGTTTTAGCATTATATTCAAAACACACACAAGTATCAGAAAAAGGTTTCTAGATAAAAAAAAAGTAAAAAAAAAAAAAAAGAAGTGACATGAAAACCTTACACTTTCTGAATGCTATGCACATACTCATCAACCAGGGATAATTAGGCCTGTTGAAGCCAGTGAATACTGAAAACGTACAGAGGGTTTATTTGTTGCTCTGAAGGGGTGCAATAACAGGTTTGGTTTCTTTCCCTGTTTGCCTGTCAATCATACTTTTAATTACCTAATTGTTAGATCTGTTAACAGCCAAGGCTGGTTGACAACTTTAGGGTAAAGGGCCTAATAATTTTACTGTCAACAGTACTCCAGTTTTTTCAGTACAAGGAAAGAAAACAAATGCAGCCTTCAACACAAACAAATGGAAAAAACAGCTCCAAAAGCAGCATGAAGTGAACGACAGGCAAGCTGTAGCACACGCAAATGGTCAAGCTGCTCTAAGTGGATGAGCATTGTGTCCAGTCTCAGCTTGTTGTTTGCTTTTCCCCGAAGTCTGAATTGAACCCCAATTTGCGCTAGGCACTTAAATAGTTTGAAAAGTTGGGGTTTAGTTAAAAAGCGAGGATTTCTATCTGCCTAAAGCTTTTGTTTATTCTTTTATTTCCTCCTCGCAATTTTGATGATAGAAAGGTCCAAATCTTGGCAGTGCTGTGCAAAGCAGGCAGGAATAAACTGTACCGTGCATCATCTTCCCAGAGCATGAACTTCAAATGACAGTGTCTACCTCTCATTCCATGCACAGCTGACTAATATCTGGGCTATGTTAAAGTGAACTGAGAAACTTCCAAGAAGTCCTGGTGCATGCTGATCTTTCTAGACCAGGGTGTGATTCAGATGAAGAATCTTTTTCCAGGAAGAGAACATGGCTTTAAAGTGTTTTCTTCTTTCATACCCACATATGTATTTTGTGGTTAATACATTGACATAGGCAATTCACTAGCTACTTAGTAATATGTATGTGTTATTGCTACCTTAGGGTACAGTAGCACAGAGGCCAGAATTACGACAGAGGTTTCTCTGTAATCAGCTGCCTACAAATGTTTTGTAAATCGTTGTCTGGCCTAAAGATATCACACTCTATTTTAAAAACAATTCATTTTTCTGTTTTCTTTTTATCTCTGTCTTCATTCTGTAGGATTAAACCAGAGATTGGTACTTTACTGGGAGCCAAATATTTCTCTAACTAGACTGGAGCATTTGACGTTAGCAAAGGTTTACTTCTATCACTGGAGTCACTAGTTTAGTTTTCTCCTTTTGGATCAGTGTTTAGGCTATGGGAGTTTTCATTGCAATGAGGTAATGCTGCTATTTTGTCTTTTATTGATTAACTCTTTTCCCACATTCTTCTGGCTGAGTGCAAAACATTCTAAAGTATGGGAGGCTTTGTCTGGAGCTGTTCAGTTAGCATTACTCTTAGTAAACATAGTTACTTTTACTTATTCCCTGGCAGATTCTTAAATGCTTTTACTACAAACCAGCAGCATGAAATACTCTTGTGCAAATAGTATCCTGACCCATAACCTGGTCCTTCCTTAAATAATGGCCAAGACGAATAATGTCAGCATACCCCAGATTTTAGCTCAGCCATCATTACAGATTGCTGGCTATGTTATTTGTTTGTAATGCACAAAGAAAATAAAAAGGAGTCTGTCCAAGAGGCAGATTAGCTACAGCCTATTTACTGACCTGTTTGTGGAGAAGGGGGGCTTAATCCGAAATGCTTACTTTTAAAGGATGTAAAAATTGATATTCAGACATGCTTGTTATTAAAAGTACTGATCCCTAGATTATTACAGCCCATTATCAGACTTACACTAATTTAAAGATGTTTAGATCAGATCTTAACTCTTTTACAGGATCTGGTGGACTGCAAAAAATGTATTTCATAAAACCTTTATGTGCTACTGCTGTTGACATCTCCACTGACAAGTCCAATGTCATAATTTCACTGTTTCCAGCTGGCATTAGATTTTAAGCAGAATTATGGCTCTATTCCTCAGTGTGTTCACTCATCCTGTAGCAGAAGTCAACGTAACAGAAGCCAACAGAGACAAACTTGAAGTATCCCTGTACAGTTTACCAGAATGTATACAAGGAGATATGATGATTATATTTTTTCTGTTTTCGACTTGACACGCAGAGACAAGAAAATTACTGGAAGTTGTGTTAAATGACCCAAAAGTTAACAGTATGCTATTGTTTCTCATTTTTGCTTTTTTTGCTCTTTTCTCAGTATCTTAAAATGTTTTATAAACATTGCTTACAGCTCAGATGTCTGCACATTAGCAAATCATTAGGTTGCTGTTTTATACCGCCACTGTGAGTTGAGTGACTGGTACCAGGGTATCCCTTGAGAGGCCATGGGTCTGGTGCTGATTTTTGCATGAAGATAAAGCAAACTTTGGGGCACCCAGTGTAATGGTGATATCCAGCTCACAGATACAGATAAGGAAAATCACTTCTTGGGAAAAGGAGTGTAATGGGGGTGTGCTGGTTGCTCAAAACCTGGCTGTTGCCAGCATCCTCAGTTGCTCTTTCACATTGTCCTGGCTAAGAGTGCTCGTAAAACTCAGCTACCTGTACTTTGGTAGATGTGATGTAAATAACCTGATCCAAAATGATAACCAGTCTCTGTGTATAAATCCAGGGCTTTTCCTTGCTGGATTTGTTCTTACACTTAGAAGTATGGGAATTGGCTGTGGAGAAAAGGCTGGCAGACCCTGACAGATGAGGCCCTGATTCTCTCATGTGATCCCTCTCTTCCAATTTTCTTCAGTCTTCTCCTTGTCTCTGCCTTTGGCTCACCAGTGATTTACATACTTGGGGTTATTTTAGGTGATTTTGAGGATTGGACTGAGGTGGACTGTCCCAGAGGAGCCAAGCATCCTTGCCCTCTCACCACAAATGACTGATTGCATTCCCTGGAGTCCTGCAGTGACTTTTCTATACTTTGTTGCCACATAGAATCATAGATCATATAATTGTTTAGGTTGGAAAAGACCTTTAAGGTCATCAAATCCAACTATTAACCCAGCTGTACCAAGCTTACTGCTAAATCATGTCCTTGTGTGTTAGGCTAAACTCTTAATGGAGTACTTTTGGCTACTTGTTTTGGGGTGTATGGAGGTGTGCTTCACTCTTACGCTTCTTACTTTCTGTGACCTGGTGCCTATGGTTTTGACAAGCTTATGTCTGCCTCACTTGGATTCCTTCTGCTCCAGCCTCTGGTATACTTGTTCTTTACTATTAATTCTTCTGGTTTTGATGTACATTTTCAACAATTTAGTGTTTTCTATTCAGAAGTACTTAGCATCGCTGAATCATTTAGGTTGGAAAGGACCTTTAAAATCATAGAATCCTACTGGTATCACTTGTAGTTGAAGTTGAGCTGTTGTAGTGATCAGTTCTTAATGTTGAAATCACCTGAATTACTCATCTTATGAACAATCACATCTGTATTTAGTGGATCTTCAGTGTCTTTAAATGTAGACATGGATATCATTACAAACATGGGTTTCTTTGTTGATTTCTGGACCTGAAATACTATTCTCCATTCTCAATTTTATCAAGTTTTATTGACATTCAACAGCTTGATGTCCAGATTGAGACCTGCAATAAGTGATGTCCCTCAAGGTCTGTACTGAGACCAACACTGTTTAATATCTTCACAATGTCAAGAGCAAGATCAAGTGCACCCTCAGATGACACCAAACTGAGAGGTGCAGCTGACATGCCAAAAGGACAAAAAGTCATCCAGAGGAACTTGGGCAAGCTGGAGAAGTGGTTCAAAGAGGCCAAATGAAAGGTCTGTCACCTGGGTCAGGGCAATCCTTGGTATCAATACAAGCTGGAGCATGATGTGATTGAGAGCCACCCTGCAGAAAAGGTCTTGGGGTACTGGTAGATGAAAGGCTGGACATAACATTCTCACAGCCCAGAAAGCCAATCATACCCTGGGCATCAAAAGAAGTGTGGCCAACAGGCTGAGGGAAGTGATTCTGCTGTTCTGTTTCACTCTGGACCACTGCATCCAGCCCTGGAGTCTTCACCACAAGAAGGGCACAGTCTTGTTGGAGAGGGTCCAGAGGAAAGCATGGTCAGAGGAATGGAATACTTCTGCAGTGGCAAAAGGCCAAGATAGTTGATGTTATTCAGCCTGGAGCAGAGAAGATTCCAGGGAGGACTTAATGTGGCCTTTCAGTAACTAATGGGGGGGCCTGTAAGATGGGGACAGTCTTTTGAGAAGGGTCTGTTGCAGTAGAACAAGGCATGATGATTTTAAATCAAAAGATAGTAGATTCAGACTAGGACTTTCTACAGTGATGGTGGTGATACACTGGCACAAGTTGCCCTGGGAGGTGGTATATGACCTATCTCAGGGAAGGTCAGGTTGGACAGGTCTCTGAGCAACCTGATCTAATTGCTGATGTACCTGCTCACATCAGGGAGAGTGGACTGGCTGGCCTTTAAATTCCCTTCAAACCCAAAGCACACTATGATTCTAAATGTATTTGCTGTCAATTCACCAATTATTTTAGGTAATTTGATCTTTCTTTCTTTGTGCTTCAAGCCAATAGAACATCAGAGTATTCAGTTTAAAATAATTCTTAGTTTTTATATTTTCAGTACCCCTGATCTGTTTGGTCATGGACTGAATTCTTCCTTCCATGCATAGAGGGCTTTAAATTTAGTTCTGCTCTTGTCTCAAGTCCCTTCTTTGTTCTGTGCTCAGTGATGTTTTTACTGTCTTCCCGTCAACTGTGATCTCTTTACTGTTACTCTTGCTGGACTGGAAGACTTTGTATACTCTTTGCCAGCTATTAACATAAAATGATGCCGGTTTTGCCTTTTACAAAGATATTTGCATAGATTCATGTCCTGAGTAGACAGCAATTTATCTAACTATTAGTCAAGCCAGCAGCGGTTGACTCCTTCAAACTCTTTCCTTCTGTAGTCTGTGTTCCCTCCCCATGAGCTAAAAGACCCTGCAGCTAAAATTGCTCATCTCTGGAGATAGCTGCTGTGTCTCCACCCTGGTATTTCTCTCAGTGCCTACATTGCAATTGGGCTGTATGTCTTCAGTAGAGGATTAAATGCATAGTTTGGCTGCCCAGATTTGGTAAACCTCCAGGAATGTAAAATTAATTAAATATGAATGGGCTGATCTAGAGAGCAGATCACACAGAAACAGCCTCAGAATCTCAGAGAACTCTGAGTAGTGTGACAAGGAAATCTTCTAGTACTTACCCCAGAAATATTTCATCTGCTGAGGACCTTGCTTTCAATGTTGAGGGCCACAGGTTCTTGACCTCAAGGACAACCCTGGAAGATGGATAATCAAGTTTTTAGTATTCTCAAGTAAAGAAACCATTCTGTGCGGTGTGGACTGGGTTGCAATTGCAATCAGGGATTTTTTTACACAGCCTCATCTCTGAAGTAATGTGTTTTCAAGACTTTACAGGGGAAGTTGTAGAGCAAAGGGCAGATTTTAGTTGGGTCAGGTTTCTTGCAAGCTGGATATGTTGTTCAGCACTAAATTTGGTTTCCTGTGTTGTTTCATATTGTAATTGTTTTGATTTTATTATTTGCATTATTCTAACACTCTAAAACTTCAATTTATAGGAGTCCTAATGTGCTGGGCTTTATACAGATAGAGCAAAAAATAAGCTCTACCCACTTAATTAACTATGTATTAAGCAGGAGAAGAATATTGTCGGCCTGAGAAACCATCATATCAGACATGTGGTCAGCAACCAGGGGAATTCACTACATGGTTTTCATGGACTTCTTGTCAAGTTTCCAGAGATGTACACATCCTTATAAAACCTGTGTATGAGTCTAATGAAATCTGGAACTAATACTACATAAATCTTTCCACTTAAGTCATAAATTAGATGGTCTAGAACTGTAGTATCATAATAAAGGCTGTATTCATAGATAGATTTTTTTTCCCAGCCCTCATGGGAGCTGTGTTCAACTCCTAGGCTGATGTACTCCTAATCTCTGACCATGCATTCATTACTATAAAACTTACTCCATGCGCTTTGAGCATGAAATGAAACAGAAATTTAATACCATACTCATTTTGGATACTTATTACAGTTTGTTTATACAAAAAGAATAAAAAGGAAGTTGATATCTTCAGTTTTTCTTTAAGGAAAATTGACAGGCTTCTTTGAAGATGTGCTTTGAAGCTGAGTTATTAGTTTTGCTGTGGTTTTAAGAAAAAGGTGAAGACAGCAGATGAAATTAGATCAGCAACAGGCGAAAAGTCCTTTCTCAGAACACCTGGAGAGGTTAAATAAACTGCATATGGCCCACATTGAATTTACACATTGTTAAGACTTCTGGGAGTCAGAAGGAAAAAAGTAGGTAGACTGCTAGCTTGCCATCTCAAGCAAAAGCATCTGGGAGAGTGATTATTGCTGTCTGAGATATAAAGAGATACACATCAAACTTATATAACACAATCCCTTAATTTGACTACAATCTCCACAGGCCTAATTAAGGTCCTGCATGCAAGGTCTCAAAAGCTAACCCCTGCAAGGTAAACTTTTTGTTTAGTTTTATTTGCAGTGTGGGGATTTGTGGTTTGAAGGGCTTTTTTTGGTGGAAGGGGGATGCATTTGTTTTGGTTTTCTTGCTAAACCCCAAATGCCCTGGTACCCTGTGGGCTTGCAACATCATCACAGTCTGCTGATACTCTGAAATAAATGGCAATCACGGTATGCTTTCACTCAAGTATTCAGGGTATCAAGGTTGGTTCATTGAAGTACCATTTGATGCTATACACTGACAATGTGCTTTTGTTTGTAACAAACTCTGAAGCCACAGTCCTCACCCTTCTAGTGCTAATCCAAGATCTTGGCTTGCTTTCAGGCTATAGAATTAACTGGGAAAAGTTGGAACTGCTTGAGATCTCCCTTAAAGCCTTACACAATGGTTTTTATTCCAGTGCAACTCCTGAAGGCAGTCAGAAGCAATTAAATGTTTGAGGGATGAAATAATAAGGAATTTTTTAAAACTTGCAGAGATTATTTGAAAATCCACTGTCCTTCAACTAGCAGAAGACAAGGGGTGGTGGCAAGAGATTTGTATGTTTCTTCTGGGAAAAAGTAACAAAATCATCTTAGGGTTTTTTTGTCATTTTGAGTAGGTTAGTTCTCTTCATATTCTACTCTGAGAGTTGGTTGTTGGTTTTTCTTAAATTATTCTTAAGGAAGTATAAGCTCCCTAATACTACAAATTGTTGCTGAAGCCGCAGAGTTTTTACTGTTCTTCTGTCATTCATCCAGCTCCTCACTGATTCCGCCAAACCTGTAACAACCCATGGGAAAAGGGTCAAAAAAGCATTAAAACCAGATTCTCACTCTAAAGTCCCAGGATCCTCATCTCCACAAGGAAGCCTAAACTGTTCTTATAACTGATACTTTGCATCTGACACACCACAAAACCTCATTGGAGGGCAATTTCTCCATAGGATATGCTGGTTGCCAGTGTCTATAGTAAGAATTGTTTGGAGAGAATACTTCTATTTTGGGTTTGGGTTCTAAGTCCTAGCTATGTAAAAACACATACATGTGATACATGTGACATTTCTATTGGTCTCTGAGTTTTTCTATCCTGTGCTCTATTGACAGAAAAGGTATTTTTTACTTCTGTAGATGTTTCTGAAACCTAAAAAGAGTGCGAGTGGAAAGTCCTGGCTCAGGATATTGTGTTGTGTGGCAAGGTTAGCCTTTATATACACATGTCTGACAACTGGTTATGTAAATGAAATTATTTCTGTGTTCAACTCAAGGCCGTGGAAGGAAGGCAATAAACAGACATGTGGTGCCTCATGGATATTTTTGTGTCTGAAGAAGCGGTCCAACATAAAGATAAATGTGTGAATAGTATATGAAGAAGCAAGGGCCACAAATGTTAATTCAAGCAGCGCATAGCCAGGTGGAATGACTGCCCAGAGAGGTTTCATTCTGAAGGGTTACCTGAGTTTTCTGACACTCTGAAATCATGCAGCCATCCTGCATCCATGAGCAGAGATCTTAAACATCAATCTTAAAAGGTGGAGACCATTTTAATTAATGCAACGTGAAAAGGAGAATTGTGGTACTGATGGAAACCCAGCTAATTCTGCATTCTCAAATACATGCTGACTCTTAACTTGGTAAATGTGATTATTGGCTGTGTAAGAGGTTGATAGACAATATCTTGGTTATTGATGCTCAACTTCACAAAGGATGTGAAAAAAGGAGAAGCAGCATTTAGGACAGCTACCAAAATGAGTAAAGGACTCATAAAGATACTTTGACGACTGAGAGAAGTGAGATTGATGATTTGTTATCAATGCAAGAGAATGACAGAGGAGATGACCACAGCTACTATTTGTAGCTTTAACTGTATGAATAGACTTATGGACACAACCCTCTGGATGCCAAATCTGGTACATTTTCTATGGTTAAACAGTGTCTATGCACTAGAGAATTCTTTTTGAGCAGTGCTGGACTGGATAGGGGTATATTCTCTTGCACAAGGTTTCCCCTCTTACCTCTCATTTTTTCAGTTTGATAAGAAGATGCCAATAACTGAGCTTTGCAGAGAGGTTAAATCTGGATTTTAGCCTTGAAGTTTCAATCTTCATCAAATATATATATAAAAGAATATTGATCCTGATGGTCTAGTTCCTTACAAAAATCAGTGGTAGCTAGCACTTTGATAGCTCTCAACAGAGGAGCTTAAAAAAACTTCTCAAAAGTCAAAGCTTTATAGTATGTTTCCAGATAGAATAATAGATGAAAGCTAAGGAGATATGCCAAGTAATTCCAAAATCAACTTTAAAGCACACGATCATGTCTTGGCAATCTGAAAGCAGTGTGTGGAGAAGAGAAAAGGGTTGGCAGAGGAATGAAGAAAAGAAGTTTTCTACAAAAAAGAAATGGCATGTCTTGGCAGAGACACAATGTTTGCTAACCTGTTGAAGGGTTCAGTCGTAAAAGAACTGTGTTCATGAGAACTGAAATAGAGCAGAAACCATTTACCACTTGATGTTTTAAAGCAAACTGCCAAATAAAATTCTGAAAGGTTTCATTTTGCAGATCAAGTCGACCTTATCATGTGATAACATAGCAGGAAAATCTGTGCTCTCACTAGGTTCTTTAATAATGCATCTGAGAAGATGGCAAGTCACATTCTGCTCTCAGTTATGGTGGAGTAAGCTGTAATATATCTGCTGAATTCATACTTATTTTAGCATAGCAGAGAAAACGAGGTAGTCCAAAAGGTGCAGAAGGAACAAAATCAGTCCTGGTAAATTAGAGTTACAACCCAGAAATCAAATATTGAGCGGCTGTAGTTGATTTAAAAAGTGCAGGTGATATTGTTAAACTGACCCTGTATGTGAACATACCGTTTATTTTTTTCCAATGTAGATGTTTAGTTTGTTTTCTCTTTGTGTAACTTTCTAGACCATCTTTTATACAAATATACCACAAGCAATTGGACAAACTCAAGCAAAAACATTCACTGTAGGAAGACTACCTGAAACTTCTAAAATCACTACAAAAGGAAAGGTGTGGGGAAGGTGAAGTTCCCATAGTCTGCAGAAGGTCTGACTTTGTGGGTGGCTGTGGTTGTGGCTATCTTGTGCAGACATGCCCTGGCATGACAGCTGAGTAATGCCACCGCTTTTCTGCAATCCTGCCAGGAATGCCAGAAAACACAACTGCCCACCACTGATTTTCAAAATTATTATTTAGACTGAGGTTTTACTAATCAGGCAGGGGATAGCTGAACTTTGCTCACCCAGACAGAAGCCCTCTAACCCCTATCCAGCAACAGATAACCCTGTTTTTTGCTCACCCGAGTGGATGCGCAGGCAGGCACTGAAGCTGTGTTTGGATACACAGGGGTTTTGTCCAGCTTGAAAGATCCCTGTGTTTGTACTTAGCAATTAACTTTGCTGTTATTTGTCTCCAGTGTAACGGCTTGGCTGCATGTGCTCCTCGGGAGGGCTCCGCTGTGATCACACACAGCTGAGGATGTAAATGGGGAACGTATACAGAGGAGCTGCCTCATATGGGTTGGTTTTGGTATGCAAGGTGTGATTTCAATAGCTCACGTTCTCTAAGTAGCAGCTCTCCTTATGTGACGATAATAGAAGGGTTAATGCAGGCACTTTTCCAGCCCCCATTCTTTCCCCACTACCAAACTCAACAAAATCTCTAAATCACGCTCCCTTCCCGGAGCTCCAAGATTGTGAGTTACACATAGGACCTCTGTAGCTGCACAGTGCCACACTATTCGGAACGAGATGCTGAAGGCACTTGAGTTTCTTTTACTCTCTCCCCTCCCCTCCGCCCCAGATTTAACCTAGTTTTATGGCATGAACAGCCCCAAAGAAAGTTGGAGAGAAAAGAGATGAAGGCCAGAGAGCAGAGGAGGACCAATGAAAGCAGCAGTAACCATTCTGTCATTCCTTTGGAGAGCAACACTAGACACCTTTAAATGCAGAGAGTGTCCTCTGCCTTTTTGCCAAAGCCCTTTTATCTGTGTGAATAAAAAAGATATTCTGCCCCAACTGTTTGCACATGATAGAAAGGGGCTGGAACTGCCTACTATTATGATTAGTACTATTGTTATCGCTGAAGGGCCTCATTGTTCTAGAAGATGTTAGGTTTGCACGATTCACAATCCATCTCTATTCATCCAGGAAAGGTTAGGAGAGAGGATCTGATATTCTGCAAAGGGTTTTCTCCCCCTTCTCCCTCCCCCTGCCTTCTCCTTTACTGGCTTAAGGCAGAAAGCAGGCAGAAGGTCTCCTAATAACTAGAATTAGGAAACAGGGATCTAGGTGCCTGGGAACAGCCGCTCCGTAGCTCTAATCCCAGTGAGGACCTTAATTGTATCTGGTTTAACAGTTATTCATGCAGTTTTACTGCAGGCAGGCACGGTGATTAGGGACATTGGTTGGAAAAATCTGTTCATTAGCCTAATAAAGGCTGCTTAAGCCTGCTTGTTCAGCCACTAATAATCCAACTATTAGTGCCATGCTAGAAGCTGTAGTATTAATATGTGTAATTTACCAGTGTCACAAGAGCAATATGGGTCAGTTTAGTGATTCCCCGTTTCACAGACAGGCATCCTGTGCTGGTGTGGAAGAGAGAAAATGAATGAGTGAATGAACCTGACAAAACAGATCACACCATACAGCGAATCCCCAATATGGTTTTGTGTGCAATTCAGAGGCAGCCCAGGAGCCTTAGGAAGAGGGTTGTTTGAGGACAAGATAATCGGCCCCTTCGAGTGATGGATGTTCTTGAAAAGCAGTTTATTTTGTCATAGGTGGTTCACTATTTTCTTCTTAGAAGAGCTTTGGCTGTGTGTCAAATATTAACAGAGAATAACAGTCGGGGGAGAGAGGCGTTTGCCTTCCCTGTAGCATCACGCGATGCATAGGCACACACAGCTCCCTGTGTGCTGAGACCACCAGCAATTTGCGAATGTCCTGGTTGGAGGGAAAAGGAGGTATAATTGTCTTTTTCTTAGAGTCTTTGATTTCCCTCAGATGACCTAAACTTTTCCTTTCCTGATGAAGGAGGTAAAAATACTGCTCACACTTTAGGTGATTCATCCGCCCCAAGCATAATCCTTGGGTTGTTAGAGTGTCAGTGTCTCCTTCCATAATAAAGGAGAAAGATGAATGACAGGATTTTATTTATGGGAATGATTTTTTGCACTTTCTAATGGAATGTGAGAATTATACTAACATAAGATAATAAATAAATTGTTGACAGATATATTTCGATAGAAGTTTTTTCTAGAGATTTTAATGAGAGATTAGAACATGGATTATTGCTTTTTTCCTCCTATAGGTGATTTCACCTGCTTCTTTTCCATACTTCTTCCTTTATATGTTACCAATATTTGCCTTAATTTTGAACCAGGCTGGATTAATAACCACAAACAGGATATAGAATTAAGCGTGAACATGCTCTGTGTTAATAGTAGTGGCATCTGTGATAAAATCTGAGAAAAACCCATCAGACGCAAAGGTGACCTGTTATTACCTATAGCTACCCATCCAAATCCGAGGAATATGTTTTCTTCTACTCCTCCGATAAATGACCCTTAAAGCACAAATGGCAAAACAAAAGCCTTCCGACTGGAGAAAAATAACAGTCCTTCATCTGTACTGGCCATAAAAAGTCTAACTCAAACCCTTCCACAAAGCACAAGAGACAAAATCCTTCTTTGATGAGTATTCCATTGTTTATGTAGGAGTAGTATTGTGTAAGTATAAAAAATATTGGATATTGCTCAGTACCTTTAGAATAGGTAGAAAACTTAATGCATCCCTTTTCAGCTAATGACTTTATTTTCTATCCTGGGTGTGTATTTTCATTTCAATCATATGCCAATTTATAGGAAGATACTATTTTAGTCTGCTTGATTTCTATCTTAGGGGTTTCATGTCAGTGCTATTCATTATTATTGATAGATTTCATTTGACTGTTTAAGTGAGGTTAGGAGAGAACGTATCAGGAGAGCATGTTTTGTTCGCTGCTGCGTCCATGTGCAAATGTCTTCGTCTGGGATGCTGGTGGTATGCTAAATGGTGCTATGCATTTCATAAATTTCACTCAAGTGAATAAATGTATTTTTCATGCTCCTGTGATCATCAGATTCATTTCTGTGTTCTGAAATCCTGCTTCCAGCACTACTGCTGTAGATACCATGTAGGTTCAGGCAGCAGTGAGGGATGCACGTCCCCTTAATGTATTGGCTTGGAAAACAGGTGAAAAATAATAGTCAGAGGTCTTATGACTGACACTACTATTTAAGGTTAAAACTCTAAATGTTATGGTGTAAAAGTTGAACTGTTTCTAGGACTTCACTGAGAAATATCCCAGATGATATCAATTATCATAATTCAGAAATGACAGGGTTTATTTTTGTTAAGTAATTGTAGTAGTTTAGAAAATACTATTAGGAAAATCAGTTCTTCCTCCATACAGAATTAGACACAGGCAGTTGTTTATTCACAGAAAGTTTCAGGAATAGTGATAGCTTGTCTTTACATACATACATACATACATACGTATATATATTATATTCCTGCTGTGTTTTCCTGCTTGATGAGAGATGCTTTATGTGGTAATATATTCTAAGATGTTTTGTGTCACTTGGTTAGAAGTAATCAGATTTAATATGGTTGAAGAAAAAGGCTGTTGAAGAAATTCTGGTTTGGAGTATGGGAATTTTTAAGGTGCTGGATGTTGGCTATTAATACATTTTATTATAATCATATAATCATATGATTTAGATTAGACATTTAAGATCAAGTCAACCTACTACCCTAACCTGTATCAAACCCACTGCTTAAAACCCAAACCCATCCTTAAAAAGCATATCTAAATGACTTTTAAACATGTCCAGGGATGATGATTTAACCACCTCCATGGGCAACCTATTTCAGTGACTGATGAACCTTTCAATAAAGTTAATTTATAACCTAAACTTGCCCTGTTTAGGGGGTGCAACTTGGGGCCATTTCCTCTTGTCCTATCACTTGTAAGGAGAGACCAACACCCACCTCTCTACAACTTCCTTTCAGGTAGTTGTAGACAGTAACATGGTCTCCTCTCAGCTTCCCTTTATTCAGCCCAGCTCCCATAAAAAATTATTATTACCATAATAACTCTGTCAGCTTTATTTTTAAATTTTATTTTACTTTTAAATTAGCAATGACAGACATATCAATATGCTGCAGAGATTAAACAGTGGTAGGAGTCTGGAAATAAGACTGATCCCATTTTAAATAAAAGTAACAGAAATGTTGCCGCAGATGCTGCTGTGTTGAGAATGTATCTGTAATAAGGACCAAAAGGCAGTTGTCTTGCCATGTATTCCAATACTGATGTTGCTTGCAAAAAGTTGAGCAAGAATAATAAAGTTTTTATGACTGACTTCCAGAGTGTGTAAAATAATGACACTTCAAGTATTGAGAGGATCTCATAAGACTGAACTAGTGTGGGACTTCTGCATGAAAAGCCCATGAAAAAATACTTATTTACTGGACAAATATCCTATAAACCAATATCTTTATTTCATTATAAAAATTACAACCTTATTGATTTTGGAGGCTGTATATCTTAGATGTAGGAGTGCAAGAACTGACCACTTTTTAGCAAAGGGAAAAATAATTGCTCTGCTAATGCTTTCAGGGGAGTTACAGTGAGAAACTACTTCTGATGGGCCTTTGTTACTAAAACTGTAGATTCTTCAGTGAATTTCAGTGGTCAGTGTTATCATATTTCTGTTGCATGTTGAAGTCTGGCAGTGCATTACCCCTTCTCAGGGCTCATTCCTTGCAGAAAGAGCAGCAGTTATTGATTCACACAGGCAGAACTTTCCCTAGCACCTAAAGTATAGTGTTAGTGACTTCATTTGGGAAGAGCAGAAAATGGACAGTGATAGAAACACTTGCTCATGGTAATGCTTGATGGAGAAGTCAAATTGCCAGTTCTTGAAGACTGTACAGTAGAACTAACGGTTTTATTTCAAGCCTGCATCTAGGGTAATGAAGGACTAAGTAGCCAGCATGCAAGAAAATGCCTAAATTTTGGAGCAGATGTTCAAGTGATGTAGATTAGACATCTATGCAGGTTGTGAAAGTACAATAGAGTGGGTTCCTTTAGCTGTTCAGCAATTAACCTTAGCACTGGCTAGCAAAACTGAGATACTCACAGAGTCTATATTAGAAGAGCAATTATCAAAAAGAGTATTCAAACCCTAAGGAGAAGTCTAGTATAGGCCTGGTTGCCAATTGACAATGGAAAATTCTAAAAAGCAGGACGATAATCTTTCAGCTGTGTTGTGCACATGTCCATCAAATCTTGCTTCTAATTCATGCTATCAATGGTTCATGAAAAGATAATTCAGTCTAGACTTCAGTACAGTTTTAATTGGATTCAACGGATTTTAGATAAGCCTATGGCTAGAAGCCTAATTCTAAGAACTCTTAAGGAGCAGGAAATGGTAACTTTTATTTCAACACCTGTTAAACAATGCCCAGGAAAATGTCCAAAAAGACATGTGTATCTAGGTGGAAAAAAATTATGAAACCAAATCATGGCCTAAGGTAGTGTTGCTTTTGAATGCTTTGAAAGGTATGGCCATCCACATGAGGGTTTTCTGAAGCATTTCTTGTCCATCTCATTGCTTGCTTTGTCATAGTGCTGGTGTAAATTCAAGCCTTGAGATGAAAAGATAGACATTAAAGTCATTTATTCTGTGACCTTGTTCAGTCTAATAAATGAGAGAAGGAAGGATATTTATTTTTACCTCCTGGTGGCTTAAGACTGACTGTTATTTCTTAGACACTTTAATTGTAGATGAAACCTCCAATGCTAACAGTATTTGTCTCCTCCAATATATAAGGACACAGATATCCAGAGTGAGGAATGTAGTTTGTGGCAGGCTGCTGAAAGAGCAGATGAACAGTGAGTAACTATGAAGGACTGTACTATCTGATGGTGAGAATGCTGGACAGAAATTCAAGAGATTTGCCTATTCCCAGAATCTGCCTGTTGATTGACCTTCAGCAAGCCGCTTTCTCTCCTTTGTCTCAGCTATCATCTTACCTGTTAAAATGTGATAATGAAACACTTTTTTTCCCTACAAACTGCTAGGTGCTGATGAACAGCACTGATTAAAAGTACTGCTCAAAAGCTATGAGGTACTCAATATTTGATTGCATTTGGCTTCATGGAACATATTGACCAGCAAGCAGCCTTATTGGCTCAGTAGACATTGTTATGGAACTATCAAAATTTATCTATGTCAGCTTTTTTAGTCTTGCGCTTGACGCAGATTTTGCTTTCTGCTTTGATCTCCCAGAGAAGCTGAAATCTTGATATCTTTTTACTGGCATTTATTCTGTTTGCTGTTTTTGGAGGGAATGGAGATCAAGATACCTCTTAGTATTAGCTTATTTCAGACTAGCAAGCAGTCTGAGACGTCCGCGATAGTTGCATTTAGATTCAGTTTCTTGTGCTTGTGCAAACTTAAGAGAAACTGTTTCTTTTAACCAAGAAGCAAACTGCTCTGTTGCTTTACCTGACTCATCTGCTCTTCTAGATGGCTAGAGGCCCAGCACTGTCCCTAAGGTGATGAAAGCAAAGATAGCTGAGATGCTGTGTGGGAAACCTTTCCGTAGGGAGGCAGCTTTAATGTACTTTGCTGTTTCTGTGTGATCATGCAAAGGCCTGCTAAAGTCTAGAGACAAGTGACAAGAAGGTATCTTACATGCTTTGCCAGAAATATGTTCTAAAATAAACATTGCTAAAATTTAGGGGTATACTGTATGCTTCTGAACAAACCAAGCAGTCCAAGTAAACAAGCCACACATCCACATTGCCATCTACATCCCATTGGGGGTTTACTATCCCCTTTGAAGTTTATTTTAAAAATAGTCTTTTATATGTCTGTTTTCCTTCGGAGCTGGCTCCTTGAGCTCTTGGATCCTATCTCTTTACTTGCTGGTCAGCAACGTAGCTTTAATTAATTTATTTTGGACATAATACAGTAGGGATATACAACCTCCTTAATCATGGACAAATGATAGAATTATCCTGAAAAAGAAGAGATATTCAGAAGCTCAAATAGGGAGTAGGTGTACTCAGTCTGTCTTTTCTCGGTGGCAGGTATATGTTTGTCACTTGTGTTTTGAATATGAACTTTCCATCTTAGACACAAAGACTGTCCTAAGGGGTCTGCATCTTAATGTTTCTCTCATCAAAAAGATGAACTTGCTTACATAGTTGTGCAGAACAAGTTCTGCAAAAACTCGAGTTCTTGCAGAATTAGAAGTATTTCATGTAATACAAACAGTGAACCAATACAGTATGAGGCTCTATTAATGCTGACTCAACCACCAGAAGAAGAAAATCATACATAATGGACTCACACAGTGCAATTACAATATTTGTATAAAATTATGACTAAATGATGAAAATTATTAGGATCAAAGAGTGCCTTATTTCCTTTTTCTTTCAAATACGGAGTGACCTTTTGGCATAAGGGGAACTTGTACACCAGGACTGTTCTTTAAGGTTTTCTCTTTGTCAAGGAAAAATAATAATAAGATGATACAAATATATATAGACAATTTATCACTCAGATCATAAAAGCATGAAGTTTGTTTCCTACTTTTATTGCTTACCAAATTGCAAAGATCAAAATATGTCTCTGAAAATCCAGCCTGAGAAAAGGGAATTCAGAAGAAGGATGACAAATGGACATCTAATTCCCTTGTGCTCCCCTCAATTTTTGCTGGTATAGTTTGGCAAGAACAACCCCAGGTACCAGTATAGGTTGAGGACTGACGTGTTGGACAGCAGAAAGGGACCTGGGCGAGGTCCTAGTGGACAGCAGGATGACTATGAACCAGCATGTGTGCTCTTGTGGCCAAAAGGGCCAACAGCATCCTGGGGTGGATCACAAGGGAGGATGGTTAGCAGATTGAGGGAGGTTCTTCTCCCCCTCTACTCTGCACTAGTGAGACTGCATCTGGAGTATTGTGTCTAGTTCTGGGCTCCTCAGTTCAAAAAGGACACAGAGCTGCTGGAGGGTGTTCAGCATAGAGCAACAAATTGATGAAGGAAGTGGAACACCTCCCTTATGAGGAAAGGCTGAGGAAGCTGGGTCTCTTTACCTTGGAGAAGAGGAGGCTGAGGGGTGACCTCATTGATGTCTATAAATATGTGAGGGGTGGGTGTCAGGAGGATGGAGCCAGGCTCTTCTCGAGGTCATCTGGTGATAGGACAAGGAGCAGCAGGTGCAAGCTGGAACAGAGGAGATTCCATATAAATATCAGAAGAAATCTCTTCACAGTGAGGGTAACAGAGCATTGGAACAGGTTGCCCTGGGGAGGTTGTGGAGTCTCCTTCCTGGAGATTGCCCACCTGGATGTGTTTCTGTGTGACTTGGTCTCTGTGGTCCTGCTGTGGCAGGGGGATTTGACTAGATGATTTTTCAAGGTTCCTTCCAATCCCTAATGTTTCTATGATTCTAGTTTAATTTCCTAGTTTTGGAAACATTCATTCAGAAGTTGAACTCATTTACTTCTGTATTACCCCATACAAAATCTCATTTGCTTTGTAATCTCAGGCAGCCAGTGAACTTCATAACAAGTAAGAATAGAAAAACCAATAAAGAAGAGAGTGATTCATCCTCAGCTGAGTTATAGATGTGAAGCAATTGCTAAAAGGTATTATTTTTAACCACTACTATTATGCATTTGCATTATAGTAACAAATGAAAACTGTCCACAATTGGAACACACTGACCTAAAGCTCTTTTAAACATTAAAAAAGATGAATTATATCTCTAATAGTTTGCAATCTAATACACCTATTAAATACAATATTGAAAAATGTTAGCTTTTTCAAGTTTACTTTTAAGGAAAGTGATTTCTGATGTTAATTCTCATTTTATTATGTGGTTTACTACATTATCTCATGTCTTGTTTGGGGATATTATGTATAAACTGTTCTGTAGAATACATTCTGCTTTCTGTTTCAATGTGTGGATTTGTTTAGAGGCTGTACTAATTTTGTAGAAAAGAGTAAAAAGAAAGTATTTGGGTTATATCAAAGCCTTAGGCTTGCACATAATTTTCAGTACATGTGCTACAGCTTTCTAGAGAGACCCTGCAGACAAGAACGTGTGATACGGATAAAAATGGGTTTATATCTACAAGTATCTATACTATACCAGCTGACTTTTGTGCTCAACAAGGATTGCAAACAGGTCTTTGCTACATTAAATGTACAGGCTTTCTGCCATGCACAACATTTTAAGGGTTTTCTGGACATGCAGAGCTTACAAGTGGAGTCCCTCAGGGTTCAGTCCTGGCACCAGTCTTGTTCAACATCTTTGTCAGTGACATGGACAGAGGCAATTTTGCTGACGACACCAAGCTGTGTGGTGCAGCAGATACGCCGGAGGGTAGGGATGCCATCCAGAGGGACCTGGACAGGCTGGAGAGGTGGGCACAAGCCAACCTCATAGGGTTTAACAAGACGAAGTGCAAGGTCCTGCATCCGGGTCAAGGCAATACTAAGCACAGATACAGACTGGACAGTGACTGGCTGGAGAGTGGCTCTGAGGAGAGGGACTTGGGGGTGCTTGTGGACAAAAGCTCGACATGAGCCAGCAGCATGCACTTGCAGCCCAGAAGGCAAACCAGATCCTGGGCTGCATCAGGAGAAGTGTGGCCAGCAGGTCAAGAAAGGTGATTCTCCTCCTCTACTCTGCTCTGGTGAGACCCCACCTGGACTACTGTGTTCAGTTCTGGAGCCCTTATTACAAGAATATTTTGGACATGCTGGAGCAAATCCAGAGGAGGGCCACGAGGATGATCAGAGGGCTGGAGCACCTCTCCTATGAGGCCAGACTGAGTTGGGGCTGTTCAGTCTGGAGAAGAGGCTCCAAGGTGACCTTATTGTGGCCTTCCAGTATCTGAAGGGGGCTACAAAAAAACTGGAGAGGGGCTTTTTAGGATCTCAGGTAGTGATAGAACCAGGGGCAATGGAGCAAAGCTGGAGATGGGTAGATTTAGACTTGATGTGAGGAGGAAGTTCTTCACGTGAGAGTGGTGAGAGCCTGGAATGCATTGCCCAGGAAGGTGGTTGGGGCCCCGTTTCTGGAGGTGTTTAAGGCCGGGCTGGATGAGGCTCTGGCCAGCCTGATCTAGGGTGGGGTGTCCTTGCTCATGGCAGGGGGGTTGGAACTGGATGATTCTGTGATCCCTTCCAACCCTGACCGATTCTATAAGTTCTTCCCAGGGAGGGAGATGGGGTGCTGTAGGGGGCTGCCTGGGGGTTTTGTGGAGTCTCCTGGAGTCACCTGTAGGTGACATTCCTTCATGTTTTTCAAGGGGGGAAGTGAAGCCAAATGCAGTCATTAGCCAGTAAACAGACTATTCTGCCGTTTTGACTTTTAGATGTGCTAATTCTTTATCCTTACTGCTTTGAGCTGAGAAGACTTTATGAAATTCATATTTTTCTCTAGAGCCTCTTTTGTTTACTTTTAACTCTCAGACTGATGTTATAAGGAGCTGAACTACTGTCTGCCACAGTTTCCCTAGCTCAGTGGAACAGATACATTTGGAGAAGAGTGCAGCAAAGAAAAACTATTAGCTTTATTATTTAAGAAAGTAAAGCTAATCTCTTTATTAAAGCATCGGTGAAATAATAATTAATTTTCTTTCATAACTCCTCCCTCAAGGCTTGCCTGCTTACTCTCTGTTCTTCTCCCAACACCTTGCTTGTAGGTATGACCATGATGCACCTCACAGTGTGGCTGTGGCACAGGCAACATGATTGCTCTTACAGGCCTGTTAGCATGAGACAGCTGCCAGTTCCAATTAACCTCTAAGAGATAAGAACTCAAATTAGCACAAGTTGACAGATAGCCAATGTTGAGAGGAGTAGGTTTGGTTTGGTGTGGTTTATGCATTGTTAGGTTATGACCCAGCATGTGTTACTGACTGATTGACGTGTCTCACAAGTCATGCATTTTAACAGACCCAGAGGTGGTCACCATGGCATGGGGTAAGAGAAGGAAGGACAGGGCCTTGCACTGGCTCTCCATTTCAACTTGTGCAGTCAGGAAAGGCTTGAAGACACTTTGCAGAAATAGGTTATGCCAAGTGGTTTTGTGAAGAAGAAGAGTGCTGTCAACACTAGGACATGCTAAAATGGTGATGAGAGTCTTCAACTAGTTACTAAGTTCTGAGAATTGGTTATGGGGTTAGAGTTCTGTGTTTTTCTGTTGTTCCTAGCAATAGCTCTTCCTCTCCTAAGAATTCTTTTATTAAGGAAAAATGTAATTTCCTGGCATGGAGTGTAAATGCAAATGCAGATCATGGTAGATCCCAGGTATTCCCACATAGGAGAGAGAATACACTTCCACAAATGTTAAAGAACCATCCAGAGTCAGTGCACTTACAGACTAGGTTTCAGTAGGCAAAGTACTACATTTGACAGAAAGTATCGTAAGAATTAATTACCAGATTAGGAAATCCTGACTTGTTCAGGTTAAAATCAGATGCAAAACCCAAATAAAAGAGTAAACAGTAATATTAGCTTGTATTTGAAAACCAATTTTCTTTTCAAAGATATTAATAAAGTTCAGTGAACTAAAAAGACTAGAAATTTGAGGACAGAAGACATGCAAAACTATATTCCAGTGTTGTAAAGTCTATCTGGATTTTCTTATTTCAGAAACAGGAAGCCTGAGAGTAATTTTATTGAAAGAAATCTGTCTTGTAGTTCAGAAGGTGTGAAATAAATCCAGCGCTTCCAGAAGCCAGCCAAGTTTGACATGCAAATGAACAAACAACAGTAAGAACTGCTTTTCAGCCACAAAAGTGAAAACCCTAATGAAAGAAGAAGGGATTAGGGAAGAAGTATATGAAGCTGGACATGCTTCTTCCAGCCAGCCTTAATCCCACACTGCAATTCCTTTCTCCCCTGAGGCTCTGTGTCCTGGCATCTCTGCTTCAGTTGAGACTTCCACTGCATTTCACCAAAGAGCTGGCTTTGCATTACAGCAGCGAGTGATGCTATTGAGATAGTTAAAAACATGTAATTGAACAACAGTCCTTAAATCTTCTAGTGTCCAGTCTAAAATTGTTCTACTTGATCTACATATGTGGTATTCTTTCTATATGAATTTAATTTTTTTCTATTTTAAATCAGTGTCTTATGCTTCTATACCTTTATAATATTTTATCTGAAGAAAATTTTAAGTCCTCTCTGGAGGTAGTTTATTGATAGGTCCTGTGAAAATAAGACATAATTCAGGTCTGCTGAATACAATTGTTAAGGCAACAACTAAAGGTTTTAAGGCAATGTTAAAACAAGAGCTCATTAATTCTGTGTTTTAATCATGTTCAAGCAGTCTCTGAAGGCACAAGAAATTGTTTGTGTGCACAGCCCCAGATTTAACTTTTATAAAACCAAACCATGATCCAATGAAGCACATACCCAGTGTACTGTTTCAATCTTCAAAGCTTTGTCCCTGACTCCGCAAGATATTTCCTCCTGTAGTCTCTGATCATTTCTTCTGGGCCAAAAGTGAAGGTCTGGTTATTTTCTCATCCTCCTTGGTCAGTTTTGATATCAATAGGTTACTCCTTTCTTTCCTTTTTGGGTTTTTTTCCTCACTTTTAAGGTTCATTCTCAGTACAAATCTGTTCACCTGATGAGCCGATGTTCAATATCTTACTAGCCACATTTTCATTTCTGTCAGAGACCTAGTATCAATTGCAAACACAGAATAAATGCATGAAGACCAGAGGGAAATGAAGTTTAATTCACCACAGTCTACCAGATCTGAACAGTTAGCTGGGATTGTGCTGACCAGAAAATGCTGTAGTTGGACAAAAAGTTCCTGAGGTTCCAGAGGGATAAGAACTTTCTCTAAAAAGGCAGATAAGGACAGAGGAAGCTAATCATTTAAGTACAGCAAAGGAATTTGATGAATACCTCAGCTTGAAAGTAATTGATATTATAAGCTCAAGGCTAACTTTAGTTACAGGACTCTGCTTTTAATCATGATCAACTTGTTAGTCATCATCATACAGTGCAGCCCAATTTCCAGTTCTGGAAGATTGCTGTAGTCAGTTCATAAATATCTGCTTTTGTCAGAGAAACTGAGTACCAGATAGGACCTGAAGCAGTGAAGACTAAAACATAATATCTTCTTTACTTTTGACAACATCTGGTATTTAGTTAACAGCTGCTAAAATTTTTAAAATATAAGGATTATCAGCAAATTTTGCTGTAAGTGGAAATAGTTTTAGTGCTGTATTTTGTAGTGAAACATAACTTCAGAATAAGACTTGCTAATGATTTTATATATAACTAGAAACTTAAGGTAAGTGGTGGAACAGCTAAGTTACAGATGACTCATAAAGGAATTAAGGTCAGGAAATTTTTATCTGACAACATTGGAATCAGTTTATATATATTTGATTTGATATTCTTTATAACTTGCATTGTTCTATGACCAATTTTGTCCAGTTTTGATGAAATTAAGCCACTCAGGTTCTGTTTCATGCAATTACTACATGTTTTCAGTGGGAGCACTTTCTAGACTCAGCAGACAGGAGTTTTAAAGCAGTTGTGGGCTACTTTGTGCAGACAGAGATTGATTGAGACAGATGTGCCCTCATACATGTTATTTCACAACAAATATTTCTCCTCCCATCAGGACTGTACGCGCATGTTCTGTGTCTTATCTCCTAAGTTATCCTTATCTCAACTGTTCTGTTCTCCTTGTATGTTTGGCTTTCCCACTGTTATCCTGGGACATTGCAAATCAAAGATTCTTTCCCTGGAGTCTGATATTCCAGTTTCTACATCTTCCAGCAAAGACAGACCAAGTTTGATGGCAGTATTGTGCAATCTACTGCATGCCAGGAATTTCTTACATACAGTTCTTTAGACGGACAATCTGGTAATGCATGTCACCACAACGTATTTTAAACATGATTAATGAGTTTTTAAATGATTCCTTAGGTGACCTGTAGATCTTCATTATCTTCTCTGAGGACATTACATTGGATTTATTTGGAGAAAATGAAATTAAGGTCATGAACTTTACTTGAAAGACTAATTTATATGTTCTGAAATATTGAAAAGCATTACGCTCTACTGATGTGATATGGTTGTTGATATTATAAAGGCAACTGTCAATAAGATTCAGAAGACAACTGTTATTTAACAACTTGGGAAGATGCTGCTGTCCTCAAAGCTATTTTTAATAGCTGCCATTCCTACATTAATTTAGACTGGATGCACCAAGTTTTTTTTATCTGACTACCCAATAATTAGCTGCTGTCAATCCAATCAGTGTGAGATTGGCTAAACTCTTTTTTTCCAAAATGCAAAAGATGTCACAACACTTCTTGATAATATTATGTCATGATGACGTTAGGTACTTCGCCACCTCACCCACTGCATAATGGCTAATTTGAGCAATACTAATTGTATGATAGGCTTTGGGATTTTGATGAACCAGAATTTGCCTGAGGAAGTCTTGGCACATAGAGTATTTGTATGTAGTTTATTGGGATGAAGAACTTCTCAAGGAAAAAATTCTGTCATTTCCTACTGATATATTAAACCTTTCCAAGTAAAACACAACATCTACATCTGAAAATAGCGGCTCTGGCCTATTTTGTGAGCTACTCATTAGCTCACTGGGAGTTTATGCAGTGAGGAATCTAAGTGCTTGGTTTTTTGATGCTCTATCGTTATGTGTGGCCGTATATTTAATTCTGTCAGGGGCGTATGGAAAACTTTGCACAGCAGATGCCTTGTACCTCCATGATGTTTGGGAAGTGGGTGGTTTGCCTGGAAGTACAATTCTGTCTTTAAACTTTTCTGCTGATCTTCGGTTTCTCCATGGTTTCCTGTGCTGTGACTATCTAAACACTTCCAAAAAACAGTGTTAGCTTTTCGGTGTCTTTAGTGATCTTAAACATCCTCAGTCCACAAGGAGGCTCTTTTATTTGGATTGCAGTCTTTTTAATACCTAGTACATATGTTTTGATATATAAGCAAGATTAAAGAGGGCTTAGCTGTGGACTGCTGATTAAACTGTCATGTTCTAGAATTTCTGTACGTCACCACTTAACAGTGCAGCTCCAAGCACAAGTCAGCTGCTTGGAAAGAGTGGGTGTGTTGTGAAACTCCAGTGATCCTACTCAAACTGAATGGCCTTGTCTCTGGAGAACCGCAAGCACCTATAGAAGTCACTGATGCACCTAGGTTTAACCATGTTTCTCTCATGACTGGAATTAACACCTGTCACAGGCTTGCAACACAGAGAATGTCTTTCCTTTAAAGACTAGCAGCTCTGACTGTGTTGACAACTAGGACTATCATAAAAAGGCATCATCACACCAGTGTTTTTGGTGAGGAGATTCATTGTACGATCACAAATGCTGCTTGAAGTAAAACCTCCTTAGCACAATGGCTGTGAGAAGAACAAGTGTTATCTCCAGATACTGCAAGCACTTAAGGTTCAGGTTTTAGGTTTTTAGGTCCACAAAGGTATTTTGCTAATGCTGGGCTGCCTGTAGCACATGTAACTCTTTCAGCCAGGCCTCTCTGAAGATGGCTTATTGCTCTTCACAGAGGCAGGATAAATCTGTGTCCTTACTTCTGCACAATAGCTTTCCTGGTTTCTTCAGGGTTTGCTCCAGGTCTTCTTCATTTCCCAGTGCACACATCTTCTGTGTGGTCCTCTACAAAAAGAGCCTGAGCAGAGGAAGGCAGCACAGACTGTGAGTGTACTGGAGCCAATTAACATTCTGTTCCCTTTCTGTGTGTGTTATAATTCCTCCAAAATATTAATATGAACTAATTCTTTTATTTTTTACATTTCTTTTTAAACTGAATACAATCTGTTACCCCATGTTGCATAATTTGCTAATTAAGAAATCTAGATAGAATACTGTAGTATATGTTTTTCACCTGAGGGATTTCTAACAGCCCTTAACAAAGGCAGTTACTGTGGTGAGTCTCGGCATAGTGAAAAAGAAAAATGAAAGACTTTTTTGTGTGCCACTGCAGAATAATTGTGGTAGAACAAGTACTGAGCAGCTTCCCTGTATGTTGCTGGGGATGTCATTGCCTATGATTAAAAGCTCTAGAAGAAATGTACAGCTTTTTTTCTGAGTGGCTCAGTAGCAATGGTTAAAATACCCTTCAACCACACTATCATTTTCCTTTTTAAAAGTCAAAACAGGTCAGCAAGGGTGACAGAAAGTTCTTTCTCCCACTTGCCTTCATTAAGCTTTTAGTTAAAAAAGAAGAGAGAAGGGACTGAAGCATGCAGCAATTGCTTCAATAACCTTGCAGCAAATTGCCAGAAAGTTTTCCAAGGCTCTCATGCAATTGAACCTGGTGAAAGGAGCCTACTCCCCAACTTTAGCCCACAGGCCTCCTTAATAAAGTTGCTGGAAGCTTTTTTTCTCCCAAACTCTTAATTGCCCATGTCTCCCAACAAATGGGTGCCAGCCTGAGAGAATTTGAACTAGGTTGCTAACGGGGAAGTAAAAACCTAGGCTGAGGGAGGACACTCAAAGCTGCTCAGGAGACTGAGGATTCACAGTCTCCAGTTTCCACTGCTGACCTGTGTACCAAAGTCGCTAGTTATGATTGGGTTACAGCTCATGACTGTTTAGACTTGGACATGGACTTGAAGTTACTTCATGTCAGTACAAAGGGAGGAATGTAACACTGTCTCTCCAGTGCCGGGGT
>VZRI01003164.1:286511-325350 GCA_013397515.1 Upupa epops
GGGGGGGGGGGGGGGGGGGAGATTTGTACGTTGGTATGTGACCTTCACTGCTGGCCCATGCAGGTGCTGTTCAAAGGCCCTCCCCATTCAGCTCTTGATACTGATACTAGATTAAAAAGAGAGAATGAAAAAAGTCATTGTTAAAAACGTTCCTCTCTGGTTTTTCCCTTTATCTTGGTGAACAAGTTGTCTTTTGATTTGCTTGGGTTTGTGGGTTTAGGAGGCTGTTTTTCTTTCAAGGACTTACTCTTGTACTATGTATTTTTTTTCTTTAGTGAATAACATTTAACTCAATGAAAGAAGATTTGTCTTGAGGCAATTCTTGGTTCATTTCATTAAACTCTGTGCACATGCTATTTTGTCACACCAGGTTTTTCCGATTTAAATTGTAGTTCCTTAATTTATACCTGTGTTTTTCTGTGTGTCTCGCTCTCTCTTTCTGTGTGTGTGTGTGTTAAGAGTCAAATCAAGGGAAAGAGAAGCATGCAAAGCTAGCAAATTCACATCACCAAGACAATAAAAATCGCTAGTAATAGCCTTACTGGCTGCCCATCACAGAGGGGATCAGCATTCTCTCTGGTACCATTTCCTCACGTCACTGATGTTTCTGAGCACCCTGCTGTTCTGTGCACTCAGGTAATTCACGGCATTTCAGATATCTTCAGTAATGATGTGTTAGTGATTGTTCTGTACTGTCCTGTAGATAGGAGCAGGAAGATCAGCCTTCCTTACCCTGTAAGGCAGATGACTTCTATCTAAAAAGATGTTCAGGACTGGCTTTTGGACTAGAGAGAACGTAGAGTTTCTGAGCAGATGAATTGCTCTACAGAGTGACTTTTGTGTACATTTCTTATGTTACTAAGTGCTTAGGTCAAATTTCTTCTTGAGTCTTCTTTGGAAGGCTGCAGAACTCCAACATTTTCTTCTAAAGAGTTTTTTCCTGTATGTATGCTAAAAGGACTAAAATAAGTAGAATAGAATTGCTCCCTCTCTTCTCAAACTCTGTCTTTGGAATGCTACACACAGAGCAAACCTGCTCAGCCTTAGCAGCAATTTTTTCCTAATCTTTATAGGATTTTCCTATTGAAGTGGTTGGTATAATTAAGAAGCAACTCAGTTGTTGCTGATTTTTTGTTTTATATTTACTGACGAAAACCACTGGGCTGTTGATCTGTTAGCTTTGTGCTATTATTTAATTACATTTAGGATGAGAATGTTGGCCAGTTTACTTTCTGTGATTTTTGAGTGCTTCATTTTCCAGAGCCTCATTTGGTTCTAGTATTAATCCCCTTCCTTCACAGAAGTTTGTGTATTGCTTTGGATTATTTATACTTCACTATGCTTCCAAATCCATTATTAATCACACAGGTATTGAAATACATTTCACAGATAATATTGGACATACTGATGTATTGTTTGCTCATATAATAGTCATGCTTTCACTCGGCAGGTTTCTCATGCATCAAATTATCATTAGATAAGAAAAAATGCAATGGTGAAGATTTGCCAACAATTTAATGCTGAACACTCAAGCAAAACCCTGATATTCCCAAATCCAGGTGATGACTCCTGGGAACAATAAATGAGCAGATGCTCTAGTTAGATGAGAGCATATCACCTTCAGGGATGCGAACGGTGCAAGGTTCTGCTCAGTGGACTTAAAGGAAACCTCATGTTCATTTTTTTCCTCCGGCAGCAGTCCAGATGACTAACAAGGGAGATTTCTTTTATGGTTGCTTTTTCGTTAGTATAAAATGGGACCACATTTTAGGTTTGATACTGTCCTGCAGCTATCAGTGACTGTAAGCCTGAGAACATAGGGCTGGAAAGAACCATCTGGGTCGTCTGGTCATCTAGCTCTCGGCAGCCCATGAGCTGCAGACCATGCTTCTGCAGGTTCCATTACAACCTCAGAGCAAAAACTCAAAGATCTGAGCTAAAAAGAAAGGAAAATAGAAGGAAAAAGGCAAGAACAATCGGGTGTTATACTAACTCTCTGGCACTTTGCAAGAGCAGAAAGTGTTGGATAAAGCTCTTTGATGGTCCCAGTAGTCAGCCCTAGCATAAAAAGGCAAATTCCACAGTCCTCTGTTTTCTTTACAGGCTTTCCCACCTGAACCTCTGTGCAAAAATTGGTTTAACCCTGACAAGTGCATCAGCCAGGCTCTTAGACATCTTAATACTGCTGGGAGCTGTAGCATTTTCCAGCTTGTGTATAGTCACTGCTTATTTGCCACACCGGTGTGAGGTGTTTAGAGTCCAACAAGACCACAGCTTTGCACTCTGGAGACAGCTAATCTATGAGTGTGCACCATACAGAATAGGGTTGTTTGGAAGAAAGGGATGTGCCTGAGCTGGGCTACATGGAGGTCCAGGTTGGGTCCCTGAGATAGTTTTGCCATGCAGTCTCAGAGGATTCTCAGCATGAGATTCCTAGCTGTGGTACAGCATGGCACTGACCCAAAAGATTTTCTCAGTTGGAACTGGCTTAGGGAGCTTAAGTCTCAGCTTATATACAATGCAGGAACAAGGGAAGAGCACATGAAATTTTGAAATCTTAGTGTTGTTCCCAATGCAGAGAAGAATTTTAAAGTACCTTTGCTTTTCCATTTTTGCATCTGTTCTTAAGAGGGTAACAGCATTTTGACTAAAAAGCATTTTTCTGGTTCTTGAATAGATGTTAGTTGCTGAACTTCAGATATAAATCTGTTTATATCTAAGGATTGTTTAAATAAGTAAAATTGATCTTCTTTTTCTTAAAAGGGATAATTGCTTTCTATCTGCCCATGCAGCCAGGCACACATGAAGTCCTCTGGGTTTGTCAGGTTTCAGTGCAGAGTGGAGAAGATCCACAGCATCTTATTCATTAGTCTGCAGTGGCTGGCTTTTTTCAGAAGGTCAATTTCTGAAGAAAAATAACAGTAATAACATTTACATCACTCAAATTGGACCTCTTATCTGAATTTCAGAGAAGTAGCAACACAAGTTTACAGAATTTCCTTCCCGTGATCTCAAAGGACTCTGCAAATGGAGGAAAAAAGTCAACTCCCCTCCAGTCATTGGGGCCCAGGGAAGTGTAACTACTTTGCAGGTGGCAAAGACATGTCACAAGCAAGACGTGCCTCAAGAGATATACACAGGAGACCCGGGGCAAGGAAAGAGCAAAAGAACTTGATTTTTGCCTGCCTGTGCTTAAAGCTAATTTTACAAAATGGATAAATGCATAAAATAAAAGTGGGGATTTGATTCTGTTGTCCTTTGAATTCAAATTTAAGTCATGTGTATCTTTCCCTCTGGCATAGTATCAGCTCTAATTAGGTGTAGCCTTTGGGAAGGATCCTTGATTGAATTAGAGAAGCAGGTTCTGTCCACAGGCAACTTTACCAAAACCATTTTAAAGGTTGGCTTAAGTTCAGCTCATTTTGGGGACTCATGAAGTCTCTTTGTATGGTGATATTTATAATTTATGTTCAATGATTGTAATCTTTATAATTTATATAATTACAATATATTAATGTGGGTGCTCTACTTTAGTTTTTCTGCAGACAAGCACCACTGTGCTTCCCATTGTACAAAATCACAGCTGGGCCAGGGCAGCAACTTCTAACCTGTCACTTTTCAAAGTTCCAAAATGGTCTTGAAAGCAGTTACTTCAGCTTGCTTTTAAGAATTTCTCAGTCGTAATTTTTCCTCACAGAACTTCATATGAACTTGCTAGTTTGAAGGCCTCTACAATTCCTATGCTTAGAACAATGGTTCTAGGTTTAAAATAATGGGTTTTCACAGAGGAAGCAAAGGGGATTTCTTGGAACAGACCAATGCCTGTGCATGGAGACTTCTCTCAGGACAGCACTATCTTCTTGGTTTGTCTGTTGAGTGTCCAGTTCACTGTGGGGCCTGCTCTGCATCAAGAGGTCTTGTCAGAAGGCAACTGCTGCAATGCAAGTGAGCTTTATAGTAAAAGAGCTCAAGAGTTTGTTCTTCCTGTAAGCAGGGAAAAGGTTATCAAAAGGAAATAGATGGTTTATTTGGAGGGAGAAGGTTGCTGGATTATTATTTTTTAAAATAGCGACATCATGACACTGTGTTCATGTGTCATTACTTCTGTGAAAATCCAAACTATCTCCTCTGCATTTAGCTTTGCAACATCAAAAGGACCATAGAATAGAGTTCTTTGATGTTAAACTTTTTTGCTGATGCCATCTGTGGTCAGGTAATACCACATGATTAATGTGAAAGGATTTGACCCTCACTTATTTTCCCATGTTCATTATCAAGGCAAAGTTGCAGTGCATCAGTGGGATATGGGATATAGTCAAGAAATTCCTCACTATTAGAAAATATTTTGCTTTACAAAATCAACCCTGAAGTATTTTTGTGTTTAGTGTTTTGGGGGTGTTTGCATAATTGTTCAATATTAATGAAAGAGGGCATGGTTTGGTCATTTAGTTAGTAAAATCAGGCCTTGGGACTACGAGGCCTGGGAATAACAGGCTCCTCTCGCTCCACTTGGTTTGGCTATCGGCCAGCCTGAGCAAGTCACTTTGTCTCTTTATAAAATAAGGATAATGGTTCCTCAATTGTAAAGATGTGAAATCCACCACTGAAAAGCAGTACACAAGAGTTAGGTAATATTATTTCTGGCTCTCCTACAGATGTGCTTGGTGTTCAGTTTTCCCATCTGTAATGTGGGGATGTTAGAACTAATCTACCTCCCAGGGTTGTTTTGCTTAATTCCATAAAGTACTTGAAAACCTCACATGGAAAGAGTTATAGGAGCACAAGGTTTCTTAATAAAGCTCATTCATGAGTAATGTATTTTTGAAGTAAGTGACTTGAACCTTCACCCATAGTTGGAAACCAACATGAGCCAAGTCTTCTTTGTTGTTCAGCAAAGGTTGGTTGATATTTTTTTCCGTACATACTTAATTCTTATAAGGCTTCACATTTCTGGTTTCTGGCTATGATTGAAAGCAGAAATGCCAAAATACCACAAGAGAAGACTGGGTTTCTTACTTTTTTTTCCTGACCCTCCCAGAAGCTGGAAGTTTTGAAATGCACAAGAGTCATCCCCACCATCCCCGGTTCTTAATCTCCCCCTGCAAAGAGGGGGAGAAGTTGGTTTCTCTGAAGACCGAGATTTACCAGGTAAAGAGACCTGCTCAGCCATATTCAACACAATGTGCAAGTCCGTCCTAGGTGTATCAGGATTGCTCTGTTCAGATAACCACTAGGTGCTTTATCAGCATTTATCTACTCTGCCTTGAGCGATACAAGACCACATTCAATCCCATCCATTGCACAATTACTGCTGTTGATTATTGCACAGAGCATGGTGAGGCTCTTTTGAGGTGCTGCACGAATGCCAAAGCTGAGATGGCCTTTACATCAAAGGGCTATAAGAGAAAATCAGCCAAAAGGCATTTATCTGAATGTCAAAATTCCTACTAGCTGGGGAGGAAGCAAAGTTGGACCAACCCAGGAGGCTTTCAGAAAAGCCTGGCCTTTGTGCCTCAGGATGCATTACAAACCCGGATTTACGGGCTCTCTGCCTGCAAATAATCTATACTCGGAGTATTCTGCACATATCATTTGATGTGTGTAAAAGAGGGACTGTGCCAGGAGCACAGAAGCTAACTTGGTGCTTGGGGAAGTTTTCAGTCAGTTTTGCCAGGGTTTCCCTCTGTGGGAAGACACGGACGGATTTCTCCTGCCCCCTCCTGGTGCAGCCCTCGAAATGTGACTTCGATAGCACAACCGGCGACCAGGAGACTGGGAAAATGGCACCTTCGTTTTCTAGGGGATTCACACTTGGAGTTCATGGCACAAAAAGGAGGTGTTATCACTTTTTTGTCTTTTTTTGGCATTGTATATCCAGGTGAACCCTGTGAAAGTAAACCAAGACAGATCAGGTTAAAGCATTTACAGCTGAATGAATCAAAAAATATAGTTTATAGTTTGGGTGTGTGATCTAACGCCTTTCATCATGGGAATACCTTATCTTAGGAAATGCTTTTTTAAGCTGATCTGTTACTTAGACAACCAAAGAACAATGCAATGCAAATAATTGAAAGAAAATATATAAGAATGTGTATTCCTCTACCCAATGTAGGGACTTCATTTAAAGGGGTAGCTAAAAAATCAATATATAACCTCAAGAACAAAAAATGAAGTTTTATGTTCCCATTGTGCTCTTGAATAGAAGAGAGCCCCTGGCCACTGCACTGCATGGAAAGAAAGGACTGCTTAACAGTGTGGAGACTACTGAGGTCCATGGCACCAGCAGCTGTATTTCAGCAGTCGGACCACTGCAGTTTTCAGTTCTGCAATGTTTACCCACAGGAACACTAACTCAAAGTATAATAAGTCAAGATAGCTACTGTATGGGGTTGTTCCAGGCTCAAATGTTAGCTTTTGAATTGAGCACAGACAGAAAGGTAAGCATGCTAAATCTGGGCCACTTTTAATAATTATTATCATTCACCAAGAGCAATGCTTTTAGGCCTTTTGGTTACAGCATTTGCTTGAAATAAAGTTAAATCTTTCTGTCTGTGGACTAAATATTTTGCTCCAGATGCAAGTTCCCTTGACAACAACAAGTATTTGCAAAGAAACTTGTTTTCACAAACCTAGAGGTTTCTAATCACAGCAAAAACAACTAATTAAAAGGTTCTGACCATTCTGTTACCTTTCTGTTCCTTATCATGCCTAGTTGGAGTCTTCTCCATTTTCTGACAATTTTATGTCTTTTTTTTAATTTTTTTTTAAAGTGAGTTTGAGCCAGCTGTGATGCTGCTGCCTTTTCAGAGGTTGTATGTATTTCACAAGAAGGTGTTAATATTCCATCAAGTCCCATGTGGTTATCCATACTGGTGGGAGCACTCTTTCTGCACAGCTACATCCCAAGCTGAGCTGAAGTGGCAGGTGCTCATCAGGGTATTACCTTTCTTCAGCATACATCCTTAAAAAATGTCTTGTAGTGCTGTTAGGAGAAGCCTAATATCTCACATAGCATCCTCGCGGCCAAACTGAGTCATTGTGTAACAGATGATTGGGTAGTGAGGTGGTTGGTGAACTGGCCGCAGGATAGAAGCCAGAGAGTAGTGGTTAATGGGACAGAGTCTAGTTGGAGGCCTGTATCTAGTGGGGTCCCCCAAGGATCAGTACTGTGACCAATCCTCTTCAATCCAACCATTAATGACTTGGAGGAGGGATTAGGGTGCACTGTCAGCAAGTTTGCCGACAACACAAAGCTGGGTGGTGTCGCCAACACCCCAGCAGACTGTGCTGCCATTCAGTGAGACCTGGACAGGCTAGAGAGTTGGACAGAGAGAAATTTAAAGAGGTAAAACAAGGGTAGATGTATATTCTTGCATGTGGGCAAGAACAACTCCAGGTACCAGTACAGACTGAGTACTGACCTGCTGGACAGCAGGGTAGGAGAAAGGGACCTGAGGGTTCTAGTGGACAGCAGGATGATATGAGCCAGCAGTGTGCTCCTGTGGCCAAGAGGGCCAACAGCATCCTGGGGTGCATCAAAAAGGGAGTGGTTAGCAGACGGAGTGAGGTTNCCATAAATGTTTTTCTCTAAATATGTGAGGGATGTGTGTCAGGAGGATGGAGCCAGGCTCTTCTCAAGGTCGTCTAGTGATAGGGCAAGGGGCAATGGGTGCAAGCTGGAACATAGGAGGTTCCATATAAATATCGGAAGTAACCTCTTCACAGTGAGCATTGGAGCAGGCTGCCCAGGGGGGTTATGGGGTCTCCTTCTCTGATGACATTCAAGGCGTGCCTGGATATGTTCCTCTGCAACTTGGTCTAGGTGATTCTGTTGTGTCAGGGACAGGACTAGATGATCTTTTGAGGTCCTTCCTGATCCCTAATCATTCTATGATACAGATTCCTCTCTGTAAAAAATAGAATCTCTTGTAATTGCTTTGTCTGAGAAATATTAATATGAAGTCTTGCAACTCAGTTCCTTTGGTGCACCAGACTTTCTGTCCAGGGGCTGAAGAAAGGTGCATGACAGGCTTCACCATTCTTACGTCTGTGTAGCTGCATCAGGGGAGGGGAGACAAAAGCAAACTAATTCCTGCTGAATGAACAGTATCAGAGAGGGGGAGAATAGGCAGGATTTTCCATTTATTTTGGTCATGTCCACTAGTTTTAAGAAGGTCTGGCTGCAGAAATCCTTCTCCACCTGAGTGGCTTTCTAGGGAATTTTCCAAAGATTAATTCCTTTCATAGAGTTTATGTGGGCTTTTTCCAGGAATGCTGGATGTAACTTGCAGTTTTTGAAGAGTCATGACTGATGCATTCTGACACTATCTAAACCCAGCAGTGTAGATGTTGAAACTCAAACTCATGTAAAGGTCTGAACAAACACAGAAAACATCTGGGGAGGGGGGGCGAGGGGTTTTACCACTCAAAAATTCTATTATGTGTTCACTTTTCAAGAAAATTTTCAGTAAGTTTTGTTTGCATGCAACAGATGACAATTTCAAGTCAAATGAGACTGTTTAAAAAGACTATTGAAAATAACTTTTCTTAGTTCCTTCCATCAAGAAACAGGCACTTCACATCAAGGTAGCACAAATGGTTTTTCTCCCTTCAGGTTCACCTGGCAAGCTGAAAAATTAGTTATTCATACATGACTGGTTGTTAATCATCTTGACTCAGATGTGTCCCTGCTGGGGAGGACATGTTAGTCCCTGCCACCTTTGCATGGTGCTTTTGATTTTCTGCTTTTCAAGTTCATCATGATCCAGTTTTGCCTCAGATGACCTGAAAAACTTCATTTCTCAAACAGCACTTGAAATGCTATAGGGCTTCAGGGCAGGTAAGTACTGAGATAGGTATTAGATAACCAAAACCTCCATTTGCGTTCTTTCCCAGACACTAGCATATCCAAAGAAGAATAATCAAAAAGCAGACAGACTTACTTTTTAACTCAAGGAATTCAGATACAGAAATTCTGTAACATGACAAAATGTTATGTTCAAATGTTTATTCGATTAGATTTTGTGGATAACACAGGACGTACCCCTTCCCTCTAGATTTAGCATGCCCACTACTCTTACTTCAGTCATAGCACAGAAATGATAGTGATAGAGAGGACCTTAGGAAGTAGTCTAGTTCCTGTCCTAAGCAGAATCAGTGACAGAGAGAAGATTCTGGTTGGAAGGGAACTGCAATAATCATGTATTCCAACTGCTTGACCAATTCAGTGCTGACCAAAAGTTAAAGCACTTTGTTAAGCGTATTGTCTAAACAACTCAAACACTGACAGGCTTGGGACATTGACCACCTCTCTAGGAAACCTATTCCAATGTCTGACTGTCTTCTCAGTGACGAAATTCTTACTAATGTGTAGTTGAAACCTCCCCTCATGCAGCCCATGCATCTTATCACTGGATCTCAATAAGTATCTCTCTCTTCACTTCCCCTTCTTAGGAAGGTGTAGAGAGCCACGGTGTCGTTCCTTGGATCCTTTTTCTCCATACAGGGATGTTTAAGAACTCCAGTGGTGGTGACTCTATAACTTCTCCAGATAATCAGTGTGATGCATACAGCTAAGAAAGATTATTTACTGCCTTCTGCTTTCTGTTTGTTGGGGTCTTTTTAAGAAATCCAGCTTAGCTGCATAGTTGTTGTAGCTGTAGCCCTATCAGCATGTCCAGTGCTTGATTAGATTCACTTTAGTCTTTTTAGCTCATTTTTGAGTTTGTGTTTTAAAATCTTTTCCTTACTGGACAGTATTGCTATATCAAATTAAAAGCATTGTTGTTGCAGACATCCAGAGCTTCTGCACTGAGAGTACAACACAGTCATCATTTTCTCTCCCATATGCCATAGACTTTTATATTTCATGCTGTTATCCAACACTTTGCATTTGAATTAAGCATAGCTTTTATTTTGGCTAAAATGTATTTTCTGGAAAACCATCTAATTTTGATATGAATACATCAGGAAATGGATAATCAATCATGTCCTTTAGAAGTTTGTCGCAGTGGTTAATCGCTGTCACTGTTTGAAAAATTGTGACCGTTTTGAATTTCTGATTTCAACTTCCAGTCACCGGTTCTCATTATGCTTTTCTTTGCCAGATGTAAGAACCCTTTAGTATCCAGTACATTCTTGTCTGCAAGTAACTACGCAGAGTAATAGAGACATCGCTTGTTTCATTTTCTTCCCAATAAACCCAGTAATGTGTCTCTAAATCCCTCACAGTCAGGTGTCTCCTTCATTCATCAGGTCAGTCTAGTATTTGTTCTCTGTTTTCTTGTAAATTTTTAATAGAGGTTGGTAAAAACTGGATTCTAGGTTTTTGTGAGATACTGTACCGTGAGGAGGTATAATCACATTACTGCTCACTGGTATCTTGTTTATAGGTGTATGGAACATGGGGAAAATTTATCTTTTTTTTTCAGTCTTTCTGGAATTAGCAATTTCATGCTACCTTACTTGCCCGCTGTGATTCCCAAATCACTCTCCAGCATCACAGCTTTCCAGGATTCAGAGGCCCATCAGGTTTATTTTGCCCTTTTACCTTTATAGATCACCTTTGCACTGACTGCATTCAGTTCAAATGAGCTCCCTTTAACAAGTGACCCCAGATACTCCCCACAGGAATGTTTTCTCCTCACTGTGTATTAACCAGGCTGCTAATATTTGTGTCAGCCATCTGTCTGTCAGTGCTGACTATATATTCCCTTGCAGAGCATCAGTGAAAATGCTGAATAGCACAGAGTATACTTCAAAGCCCTACAGAAAGCCAGTAAAGCATTCTCATTTGATGATGGTCTGATTGACACAGCTGGTTTTTGAGTTATGCTAAATAACCATGTCTTAGCCATTTAACATAAGTTTCCTTGATGTTGTATCGTGTTTATCTAGTATGTCATGCACTAAGTCTAAAGCCTTGAGAAAGCCTGCACAGTTAGCTTTTTTGCAGGCAGAACATGGAACCAGTTTTATTTAAGAGAAGCTATTTTCCATAAAACTGTGTTGACTGGCAATAATTAAAATCTCAGCCTTTCATGTTTCTGTAGTTCAGTCCTGTCTCAACTCTTTACCTGGGACTGATGTGAGGTTAACTACTTAGTAACTTCTTTGTACTTGCACTTGCTTTCCTGCTCTCCCTCTCTCTTTATGTCCATTGCTTTATCTTTTTTATTTTCCAGGCTGCTACCCTGCTACCCTGTTTCCAGTCAACTGGAATCCCTCTGATATTAAAATTTATTAAAAATTAACAATCCAGAGTTCTCCTCAGTCAAATATTTCAGGACCCCTGACTGTGATTTATCCAGTCCTGATGATTTAAAATTCTTTGTCTCTACTAGATGATATTTAATATCCTGCTTATTTCCTAATGGTCTGGGAAGTACTTACTCAAACTTGGTCTCATATAAACAGCATAATGCTATTACTTTTCAAAATACCAAGCAGAAAGATTGAGTGAAGTCTGGCTTTTTGTGTTCACAATTTTACTTGATGCAATTCAAATGCTCTCAAACGTTCTCTTCCTTAGCATCACCATGGACCATTTTGCCACAAGCTCTTTATTTTACACTATGAGTTTCTTCTACAGCATAGCTCTGCACTTCATACAGTTGCTGTAATTCTCTCATTTGTTGAATCGTTAAAATACTTCTCATTTACCACTGAAGTAGCTGGACCTTAGCCAGTCTGTCCTCGATGATGCTGATGGACTGACTCTATTCTGAAAGAACTTCTGATTTTCATTCATGTTTTTCTCTCTGATTTCTTCCTCCCACTCACTCTTTTCCCATAATTTTCTTCAGCTGGAGGATATTAGCCATTGGGAAGCACCAGCTACAATCGTCTTCGTTTTGTCCACTTTTCATTCTAAGCTCTAAGAATAATGTCCCTTTCCAGCTGTATGACTGATATATTCTTTGCTAATCACAGTCAGTTGTAAAATGAGTAGTTTATGATGGATGCAGTGCCTTTTCCTTATGTAAATGCATAAGTGTGTGTTGTCATCAGATGTCCTTGCTCTCATTTGTATGAATTGCATCCAGGATTGATGAGATTATTAAGATTTCTCCAGAAACACAGGTCAGATCTGGGAATCTCTGCACAAGATTCAGGCATGAACCTCAACTTCTCCAGGGGTTAACAGACATCAGACCTTGCTTTTCATTCTGGCTTTAACTTGCATTCAGTTCATTCGTCTCTGCCTAAATTACTCCATATTCTGAAGCCTTCCTCGGGGCTCACTGCTGCAGATGGTGTATTTATATTAACTTAAAGATTGCATTCCATCTTTCAAATGAGATTAATAAATTTTTCAGACCATTGTGGTTACCTGACCTGACCTCCTACAAATGCAGCCTATAATTCTTCACCCAGATTCCAGCATCTGGCCCTATAACTCATACTTGAAACACAGAATATCTTCTTTTAGAATGCATCTTGTGGACATATAAAATCTCTGTCACTGGACATTTTTACTTGTTTAGTATAAAATCTAGTATCTTGCTGATATATAGACATTACAGGTCCTGTGGCTGTTAAGTGTGTGACGCTGACACAGTCCTAAACTGCATTCCAGTACCTGCCTTCTCCCTGCCCAAAATACAGCCTTTAGTTTCTCCCAAGTTAATATTGTTCTAGGGATGAACATGGGATCTGAAAGCCATTGAGTTACAGATGGTTAATGAAAGATGCATGATAAAACCCAAAATAACAAATTACCTGTAGTGGCATCCTTCTTAGACACAGGGGTGCAGGGGTATGTTGAATGTATCTCTTTGATTGACATGTTTTCATTTTCTGTAATGTCTGCAATGTGAGGATGGAGCTATAGCTGCAGGAATTGGGAGGGAATTGTGATTTGCTCTGTGAAGGGGACTTCCCTTTTTGTATCTATGATTAGTGTCAGAAAGCAGGAACTAGGGTAGAGTGTTCAACCTCTTACTAGTACTCCTGGGTTTCACACCTATTTTGTATTCCATTTAATTTCTTTTTCTATGGTGAGATATTACACTGAACCCTAATATACTCCTGCAGAATGGCATTCCCCTGGGCCTATTTGAAATTCTTGATCTTTTCTGCATCTGTTTAAATCCTGCCTTCATGCACGTACAGTACAAGGTCAGCCCTTTTGTTTGTTATTTTTAAGGAGTTTAAAGAAAGTCCAAATACCTGACTGAGGTACCTGTCTGGTGCAGCCGTGTGACAGTTGCAAAATCTTCAGTCTCTGAGAGTCACATGATTCACTGTGTCGTGAGGAATACAAGTAGCAGCAAAATCAGGGGCTTCGCAACAAAGGGTAGGCTCTACAGCTAACGGGTATTCTGGGCTGGCTCACCACTGATCAGAATACAGAAGGTGGTGAATTGTGTGCTCAGAGGATATCAGCCAAGCAATATGTTGCCGACTCATGCTCCAAACGGAGCCCTGCAAACAGGGAGGTTAATGGCTCACAAAGCTGTCAACCACAAAGCTCAGCTCTTACTTAGACTTGTCTTCAGATTTGGTCTTTACCCCACAGCACAGTTAAGCAGCTTCAAAGAACAAAGAGCATACAAGTAGAGATGATTTGCCAAGAACTTTTTGAGTTATTTCTGCCAAAGTTACTGGCACTTTCTAAGTCAGTATTGAACCAAGTCACCAGTGCAGCATTAGAGGTATCATAGTCCTATGGGGTTGTTGTTAATCTCAAAAATGAAGCTAAGCTGCCTGTTTGGAAAGCTGCTGAAATCCCAAGAGCTTGCTTATGAAAGGTGTTGTTTTGTAATGGCTAGAGTTAGCCATCTTTATTTTGTCCCAAGAGACTTTAGATGTTTGAAGGGAATTTTGTTATACTTCTGCTACATTTTATTGGTGTGAATCTTTGGGGAGATACTGATATCTAAAGGAAATTTATTATTAAGAACTAGCTATACTGTTTCTCAGCAGCAAGCTTGTAACTGCCACATCTTTGTCTAAACTCTGTAATTGGTAATTATGTTTGTCTGACCTACATTCTTCTGTGTAATTGTAGTGAGATATGGTATTTTCAATTCCTAAGTAAAAATGTCCACACCAGTTATGGAGTGTTGCTGGGTAGAAGCTTTCACCCTCAAAAGGCAATAGCATTTTTGTGGTGAAGGATGCATTTTTTTTAATGCATATAGCACTAGGATCCTATGGGGGTAAAAAGTACTGTTGAAATAAGTTAGATGTAATGACATGATTTTTCAGAACCTAGGAAACTAATGGTCAATTAAACCCCAGTGGAGAGTGTGTATTAGCTTCCTAATTTGTTTTGGACCCATGACTGGAATGTGTCCACACATGCTATTCAGTCCGGAGCATTCATGTGCAAGATCCTTTGGGTAATTTAACAGCTACAAATGGCACTTCCATCTGAAATTGTTATTGTATTGTGCTTTTGCACCAATTGAGTCTTCAGTAACAGATCTAATGATCAGGTCAAAAATTCTCTCTGTGACTGATCTTACAATCTGAAAAAGGAAAATTCAGATTTTTCCTGCTGTTCTACAGAGGATAAAAAGGCTTCCTCTCCACTTTACACATCATTTTTGATTTCCAGTAAATAACATGTGAAATCTCTTCCCTACTGCTTCACCTCAAAAGTTTTGAAAATGTTGCGCCCATGAAGACCAGAGATCTAGTGCATCATTAACATTTCCCAGTATGTGGAGTAGATAATCTGACCACAAACCTTGTTTCTGAGCCTTTCACTCTCTGGCTTATAGACCCAAAAGTTTTTTATCTGTTCCTTGGGGGCTCCTGAGGATTCTGATATTTTCTCCATCTGTTTCTTGAAATTTCCCCTGTGAACACTCGGCATGTTTCCCTGTTCCTTCCAGATGACCCTCTCTTGCTGTTCCCACTGGGTGTCATAAACTCCATGACTACTTCCACGAAACATTAAGGTGAGTTGCATTTTATTTATTGTGCTGAGCAATGCCATTAACACGTTCCAAATTGATCCATCAAAGAAATCAGCCTGGAGAGCTTTCTCAGTGGCAGCTTCAGGTCAAATATTTAGGTGGGGCACTGCCGTTCACCTGAGCGCTACATGAAGTTGTTATTGAAATGCATTGCCTAAAATACCCCTTTGGGCTCTGCCAGAGTTGCTGGCCTATTCCACCAAGTTGGACAGCTGCTCCTTTTAGAATCCCCCTCTGAAATGTGAACACAGGACAGTGAGATTGCTGTCCCACTAGATCATTCATCTGGAAGAGACATTATTAATAAGGAGTGATAGACTTCCCATTGAATTGGAGGAAGGTATGTTTGTTTTATCAGTGTTTTGTTTTCTCAGTTTTTGAGCCCAGCACTGAGCCCCTGAGAACAGCCAGGAGGAGACTGTATCTTGCTTTAGGGGAAGCTTGCAATGTTGACACTTCCAATGGCTACAGTGACTGTTGGCAAGAGCAGTCTCTTCATCTGAGGGATGCCAAAGTATTCAAAAAAACCCCAGAATCAGATAATGTCATGCATTAGAGGTATGCGGGCTGCTGTCTAGAGTTTCTTAGAAATTGCTTTCGGTACTATGAGAGCAAAGGACAGATAAATATTTGTTTCCCCAACAATCCAGATAGGTTTATTCTAAAAAACTAGCAACTAACTTTTACAAAACATATTTATCTTTATATATTTTGCCATGTTATATCACTGAAACTGTGTTGTGTGGTCTTCTTGATGCTGTTCTTTTCCAAATGTGCCTCTGCTTTGGGCTGCATACACTGTGACGTTTCATGGTCCACCCTTTGTGAGAAGGGGAAGCAGTCCCTAGCAGGACTCCCAACCACAGGAGTGCTGGCCAAGCTGGAAGCCTGGCACATGGGGAAGAACAAGTCCACAGAATGATAGTGTCCCTGGTTACCAGGGAAACACTCTTAAATTGGAGCATTTTTTTATTTCAATCAGAATATTTGTTTTCATTTGAAATATTTTTCAAGGGGGTTGAGTTTTGATTTTAAAAAACATTTTTTACAGGAAAATACATTTTTTAAGTCTTAATATTTTTTTTATATCAGTGTTTGTTTTACATATTTGATTTTTTAAAAATTATGGTGAGTTAAGTAGTCATTATCTTTTCACAAACACCTAACCTTGTACAATAATATAGAAATACAGACATCGCTGATGGGGCTGGGAGGGCTTGGTGAGGTCCACTGGAGCAGAGTAGGACCAACTACACCCAAGTTTCTTGTAGCAGTTTCTCTCTGTTGTAAGGAAGTTCCCATTTTGGGGATTCCCCAGTCATCTTGGGTGATCTAACAGATCTAACTGACTTCTGCAGTTCATTTTCTCTGGTGTCGATATAATCCTTACCACAATTTTGAAGTAGTTAAATAACAAATTTCACTTTACTCTGTAAAGCAGACTTTTGCATATTTGAAGACGACTATGTAAGCCTAGAATCTTCCAAATACAGAAATATCAACGTTACTTGCTTGGTCAGAGGTCTATAATCCACGACCTCTCAGGCTTTTCCTCTTCAGACTCTCTATTTTTCTTCAAGTGTTGTGCCCACTGCAGGCATGAATGGTTTATACCAGCATGCACACTCCTGACTGCAGAAAAGATCTTTTTAAGCCATATCTGCATTTTTTCCTTTGAGCTGAACAGATATCTCACTATATCCAAAACTGTGTGTTTAAACATATTTTACCCTTCATGCCTATATAACAACAATATTTTGACAATGTAATTCGTCAGTAGCATCCTCCTGTTAAGAGCTATCATCCATAATCTGAAGAAGTGATACAAATCTTAAGTACTCATAACCCTCTTGACTTGTTCATCGAAGATGATCTTACGTAGCCTTCACACCTGCCATTTCTCTGGCATTTTCCTCTACAGTATCCATTTGATGCTCATTAGGTTTTCAAGTTATTTTCCCAGCTTTTTAACTATGTGTGCAATCTTGTATTCTAAATAGGGTTGTTTATGCCCCATGTGTTTCAGTGAGTATTTTGGTAACAGTACACATGCAGGCGATATATTTGTCCTACACATCTTTGTCCCAGCATTCTGCAGTTCCTTCCCACTCGTGCCTGAAAATTGGAGTACACTGTTTTTTTCCTTCATCTCATCATTGTTGTTGTATTTTTTTACCCTCTAGCATTTTTAGAACATAACATATTTTCCTGTAAGTAGTGTTAATTATGTAACAGCAATTTATCTCAGATAAGATCTTTTATTTTTGTTGCAATTTGGCAATTAGAATGCAGAAAATTTCAGGCTTTGAACCCTGCCTTTTATGTCAAGTTGTCTGCCCACAACTGATGAGTATAAGTATCTTCTGTGCCTCAGAAAAGGAAGTGAAAAAAGTACCATCTGCAAATTTATTGGGAATTTGAATATCTTGGAGGTATGCCTGAAGGAATAGATCATGGAACAGTCAAAGTGTTGCTCTGTATTGGTGACCACAGAGTACTTAGATTCAACACCTTAAGAAACAACACTCTAAGAACCATTATCGAAGGCATCAACAATAAAAGCCTGTTGCTTCAGACACAACAGGATATGACAACTGGCCACTCTCTGGTTAGCAGAGAATTGTATGGCAGGGAACCTGAATGAACAGGATTTGTACATACAGTACAATTTACTGGAGTCCTTTGAAGGGGTTAGCGAGAATGTAGATAAGGGAAAGCCAATTCATAAAGACTACCTGCATGCCTGAAAACCATTGATAATGTTTTTGTGGAAGACAATGGCTGGAGAAGAGAAAAGGCTATTGCATTCATGAAAATATATTACAATGTGTAAAATAGAAGAGTAAATGGCAAGTCTCACAATGGACTACTACAGGGAACTGTTTTGACCTTTGATCCAACATTTCTAATCATTCTAATGATTCTAATAATCATTCTAAATTAGTCAATGCACCATGTGCTTCACTCAGGATACTTCAGTGCATGGTATGTGTGACTTCACGTCTCCTAAATATGTTGTTCCTTCTTTAAAGGGACTGAATAACCTAGACATTTGTTTGGAACCTGAAACTAGTGGGGACTAAGTGTTCTAATACTTCATTAGGATGGCTCAATTTCTAACTTTAATATCCTATACAGCAGACACTTTAGTGCAAAACAAATTTGATCCAGTATTCCCCAGCCTTTCTACAAATGTTGAAATTGATGATGTATCATCTTTAGGACACAGATGTCATATAATGTGTAGGAGCTTTAACAGTGGTGGCACAGAGCAAGCATTCTAGGCTTCTCGCTACTGCTGGTCTTCCCTTGGGAAAAGCTGTGGTGCTGAACTTTAGTCTTTTAATGTTATGGAAGGTATCTCTTTAGATGGTCATCAGTCTCTCACCATCCCCTAGGATACCTTAGTGACACAGAACTATTACAATTACAGATCCTAGTTTTGGTATTTTTCCAGGTTGGTAGAAGACCATAAGTGCTATGTTCTCTGTGAACCGCCATGCCACTGCTGGGCTATGGAAATTATTCTGTCTGTATCTGTCGTTGTTTTATTTGACTGTCCTCATCAAACCACTCTGCTGACAAATATACTGTGTATTGCCTTGAATGTCAGAGTAGATTTTTCTAACTAGGTCTAGCTACTGAGCATATGCGTGAGCCAGAATAGCAGTTGCCTTCCTTTATTTCATCCTCCTCCTGACAAAGCTAAAGTAGCTGATGTTTGCTGCCCAACATGATCTTTCAGGACTTTTGGCATCCTCTACTACCCCTTCAAGCCTGCTGCGTGGGGATGATGGAGAGGAGTTACCCAGGCGGGTAGATCCTTGCACATATGTGACTCAAAGGATATGACGTATTGCAAAGATAAATATATCTTTTAGACATCTTCAAATATGTAACTTTCTAACCTCAAACATCCATAGATCAACATTCTCGTGACACTCTAGGCTGTACATGTAAAATGAAGTGTTTACTTCCCCAGTGTTGCCTATTTAAGTGTACTAACATTGCCAGCTCCGTGCTGATCTGCAGCAACGCTCTCTGATGTACAGAAAATCCTAACCAAAGCCCTGATGACCTTCATTCATTCTTGCACTGTGGTGTGGTAGATTCCGCTCAGCATGACAAGAAGGCAAGATTTTGGTTTGGCACCATGGAGGACATGAAGGATGTCAGTTCACATTCAGTGGGTATTGTAGTGCTGTGAAGAATGTACCTATTTGGTATGATTTCCTTGCACAGTCAGGTTTAAAGCAGTCACTAGATTTGGGCGAAGAGAAGAGTATGTCTAGAGTGCCAACATCTGTTTCTCTGCTTCTTACAGTTTTGTCCTGATCTGAAGCATGGGTACAGTTCATTTCCCAAGGATTGCATGTCCCACAGCTTTTCTGATGCACCCACCTTTATTAACTGGCCAACTGGCAGTTACCAACATTACTCATTTAAGATTAGCCGCACAGTTTTAGTCACAAATGCCAGTGAGTTAGTGTCCTGTCTTCCTGACAACTGGCTATGTCACAGACGTACCACGTTCCTCCTCTTGCAGTCTAGTCACTGAAGCTTTCAATCTTTGATGCTGTAAGTTTAAAATGGGTGCTGAGAGCTTTTTTGTCATTAGAGATGTCCAGGGCTATGGGTAGGTAAAAAGGGAATATGTATTTCTTTCCTTACTGATCATTAATATGCAGTGTCAGCAACTGTGGAGACCTGGCTCTGATGACCCAGCTAGGCTGTTCCAATTCTGGTTTCCCTCTCTCTTGAAGGACTGTGGTTCTTCAGCCAAAGGTAAATGACCCTGCTTTCTCTGACCCAGAAATACTCACATGAGTCATGATGTTCCAAATGTGCCTGTCGGTCTTAAACTACATGCCAATATGAAATCCTGCTTTGGATTTCAAGGTTGTTTCAGAACAAAGTGGTCTTTAATTCTCCACAAACTTTTTACTTTATTGTTCTTAGAACTGGGGATGAAGGACCCTCTGTGTGATCTTATTAATGCAGAGGAAACACAGAACTGTTTACTTCAGTTCTCAAAACTGCACGCTAGTGAGAAAAGAAAGGGGAGATGAGGGAAAGAGGGTGCAGAAATTTAATCAATTCTGTCAGGGACAGAAAAGAAAGCTCTGCTTCCAGAGAGTCTGTCTCCTACATTTTGCTGTCATGTCTACTGGACCATCTGTAATCCCCACAGAGTAAGATTTTCAGAACTATTGCATAGGGCACTGAGACTTGAAGTCTTCAGCTTGTCTTCCTGAGCCAAAAAGATTCCCTTCAAATGCCTTAATGTTATTTGATAGAAGGTTATTCTGACTCAGTTAAGCAGAGGGGGTGCACACATTCTAACGCGCTCAGGTGGACACACCACCATAATTTAAACTTGCTCTTAAAACTTAAATTTCCATGAAACACACTTTTCATGAGTAGAAGGAGAGTTGGAGAGAAGAGGGCAGACCAAACTGAAAAACTGATGGGAATACAAGACTTTATATAGAGCAAATAATCAGTTTATCATGAAGAGCTGCCTAAAGCTGTAGGAGGATAGTGACAGCTTTGCCAGGCTTTCTAAGCTTCTCTAATCATAGAATCATTGGGGATCAGAAGGGACCTCGAAAGATCATCTAGTCCAATCCCCCTGCCACAACAGTGTCACATAGACCAAGTTGCACAGGAACACATCCAGGCAGGTCTGGAATGTCTCCAGAGAAGGAGACTCCACAATCCCCCTGGGCAGCCTGTTCCAATGCTCCATTACCCTCACTGGGAAGGAGTTCCTTCTGATATTTATATGGAACATCCTAGGTTCCAGCTTGCACCAACTGCCCCTTGTCCTATCACCAGATGACCTTGAGAAGAGCCTAGCTCCATCCTCCTGACACCCACCACTCATGTATTTATAGACATTAATGAGGTCACCTCTCAGCATCCTCTTCTCCAAGCTAAAGAGACCCAGCTCCCTCAGCCTTTCCTCATAAGGGAGGTGTTCTACTTCCTTCATCATCTTCATTGCTCTATACTGGACACCCTCCATCAGCTCTGCGTCCTTCCTGAACTGAGGAGTACAAAACTGGACACAGTACTCCAGGCGGTCTCACCAGTGCAAAGTAGAGGGGGAGAAGAACCTCTCTCGACCTGCTAACCACCCCCCTTCTGATCCCCCCCACGATGCTGTTGGCCCTCTTGGCACAAGAGCACATTTCTGGCTCACAGTCATCCTGCTGTCCACTAGGACCCCAAGGTCCCTTTCTCTTATCCTAGATTAGGCTGCTGGGAAAACAGGCACAGGGTGTCTGTTCTGCTCTAGGCATGAACCAGAGAGATGACTGCTGTTACACCCGAGATTGCAGAGATGTGGGTTTTACTATGGGGAAATAACCACAAGCAAAGATGGTTTTGAGCTCAGATAAGGTCACATGGAATGGTTGGAAGCAACAGCGGTAGTGTGAGGTTTGGTTGTGTTTTTTTTCCCTTGTGGCTGTTTTTGCACATTCTGTAACTGCTGTACGTTGGTGCCATCTACTGCCTAGCCTGTGGCTGTCCCTGCCGGTGCCCCTGCGGGCGTCGCTACAGCGAGGTATGGCAGGAAAAGGTAAAAAAAATTCTACAGTTCTCTGTAGATGCCTCGATATAAAAGGAATTATTTTAATTATCTCTCATAGTGATTTAGTTTAAGGATTTGGTTTAAGGAGAGCAGACCAGCAATACATATGTTGGCTCCTTAATGTCCACAGACATCGTGATACCTGTTTTAATTTAGCCTATTTGTTCACATTAACCTTTTGTAATATTTCCATGTATGTTGAATTGACTGTAGGATTTTTATTAAGAGCCTGTATGCTGCCTAGCATTCAGCAGCAGTGTTTTCAGTGAGCAGGACTATCTGACCAAAAACAAATTCCAAAACATATCACTGGGACAGAGAGAAGCAGAAAGAAAACTTAAAACTTCCCAGGAGAAGGGTATGAACTAAGCAAATGAAAATTCAGCAGAGTAGTCTTTGTGCCTTATATCCTCAGGAAACCCTAAGGAGGAGCACTTAATAAAATAAAATACATTAAATTTAAAAATCTGAATGTAGGTGTCTTTACATCATGTATTGTTGATGCAACTCACTGTCCAAAGAAGCAGCTGAGAGGTAGAGAGTCTGACTGATGGTCAAATGACTAACAATCAAGAGCACACTATAGCATCCAGCTTCTGAGGTATTGCTTGGGCTGGTAATGGTGCTCCCTTCAGGTGGGACAGCCACAGGGATGAGGAGAGGGATCTTGTATCGTTCCCATGGAGAACAGGAGTAGGGATAATGTTCCGCTCAATCCATGACATTCGTTGTTCTTGTGAGCTGTTAAATTGGGTATTTACAAGGTCCTTAGCATTGTGGTGGTCAAGGATTTTATCACATTCAGTATACTGTGCCGCCTTTGTGAGCATGCCATCTGCCTTTACCAGGCAATAGCAGCCAATATCCTGAATCCCAGGTCTGTGACCAGCCACCAAGCCAGTACCCAAGTGATGAACAGTGCCAGCAGCAGTAGCAAATGCCATCCTCCAATAAAAGGAGAAAGAGAACTTGAAGACAGATGGGATGTTTGCCTGACTCACAGTTCAAGATGGAGTCTCATTTAATGATAAAGGTCTTCAAGTTTACTTTGTGACAGAGATTGTCTCAAATCTTTTTTATCTGTGGGTAAATGCTGACTTTTCTAATGTGTTATTCTGAAGCCTTGTTTGGTCATTACCACTACAAGGTAATCTCCTGAATAAAGAATCTTTTAAGTGTTTATGGAGTGCTTGGGTTCAAAAGGATCTTTCTCAGTTCCTTTACACAGTTTTCTCTGCTTTAAATGAAGATCAATATTTATTTGTTATAAATATCCCAAAGCAAATTCCTATCCATTAATATGGATAGGATAATTCTTATGATTAAAATGTCTATTTTTCTTGCTATGGAAATTGCCATTAAATACCCACAAATAAAAGGAACTTCATTCTCCTTTTAAGAGGAAAATTCTTCAGAAGGAATGGAAAAGAGCATTTCTTGATAATTCAATTTTACACAAATTGAACACAAACTCTTCCCAAGAATATGAGACTAAAGAAAGAACATTTCCCCAGAACTGCAAATCAGTGGAGACTGCCTTGCAGGAGAGGAAACTTGTGTTTCCTACTGGGAGCTGATCCCACACATGACTTTCAGGAAGACCTGCCATGGCCATCATCAGAGCCAAATACAAGTTTTTAGGGTAGTGTGACAAGCAGCTGCCACTGCTGAAAACTTTCTTTGTATACCCTGACATCTGGCTTCTTTACCTGCCAAGCTTGGTCTTCTCCAAGGTGCCCCAGGAGACAAGTTGCTGCAACAGGTAGGGAACCAAAAAGACAAAGATCACAATTTAATGTGACTGGGAGGTAGAGGATGAGGTTGGTTGGATACAAGGCACTAATTTTCAAGCCCTTTGAGACTCCTTTTATATTGTACTGATTTGCTCATAATTTTGTGGTAGCAGATGCATAAATTATGGTACAAGAAAGTAAAAGTGAAAGGAATGGGAAGGGTTGCACTAGAACTTTTCATCTATGCATATTCAGAAGGTTGGGATAAGCTGATGTGACTTCAAACAAAGCTCCTTGCTACATCTGAAAAGTATATTCACAGCAATATTGAAGATGTCAGCAGGAAGAAATGAAATGGAGCAAGTAGTTGTGCATTAGCAAAACCTGAGCATTAGGGAGGATGAAAAGGTGATGGTCTCTTGAACCAGCCTGGGTATTTGGGACTTGATGATGCACCTGAGCTTGACATGGCATGGCAACAGGTCTTTGTCTGGAGCTAAGCTCACCACTGGTGTACAGGGTTTTTGTTTGATTCACAAAGCAATCCTTTCTCCAGGTGCAGGTAAAACAAGGCCGAGGCTTTTCAGATACTGAATAAGGATTTAATTTAAAGAGGTGGTCACTTGACATTGGAATGGCGAGGCAGGGTGAATGGAAGTTCATGTTGTTATGCTGGGTGCAACTGCCTCATCACAGTGAAAACAAAGTGTTTTCCATGGCTTGCCAACAGCTGGCTTTACAGGGAGGGAAGAAAAACCAAGATGAATCACTCTTTGAAATATCTGGTCCTGGTATGGGAGACAGGATAGGGCACTGGTTTCAGCAAGGAGAATATTTTGTTGCCTCTTGTTACTATGCAAATACCTGTTTTCCAAAAGGTTGAAAAGATTTGTTGCTTGATAATCACTTTTGAATATAATTGACTGATCTGCTTTGTTCAAAACTTGGCTCCTACCTAGACCTCAGTGAGGAGGAAAAGAAATTGCCTGTGCTTAAATGCTCCCCTGTTTATAATCCAAACACTGCAGCATGGAGCTATTGCGTGAGATCTGGGAAGTGAACCTGACTACAAGCCAGCTCCTCACAAATGGGAAACAAATGTCAGCCTTTCATGATTGGAGACAAAATATAAAAGAAACAACTACAGAGGTAATTCGCTCTTTAGCTTGTCTCATTGAAGGACAGAGGTATTTCTAGTGGTGCAGGTGAGATTTTTTTTACCATCAATATTTTATATTATGGGTCTTTAGCAAAAATCTTTTCTATCCAGTATACAGTTATCATCAGGAATTGTTAAACAGCACCTCTTAAAATTTACCACGAGATGGCAGGGTTGGACTTAGAACAATTACATTTCTGCGTGAACCAATTATTTTTGAACTTCATTAATGTGTACTGTAGAGAACAAAGAAGCAATAGCCAGTCTTTAAAGAAACGTCTTCCCATAGCATGAAATGACGTATCTGTATAAAACAAGTAGTAGCAATCAAATTACTATTAGCAATCACTATCTAGACTTAAAGTCAGCAGAGGGAATTACCTGGATCATGATTACCTGGATCAAATTGAATTGAGGAGGAGTGATTTACTGCTATCAATTTATTCCAGGGACAGGCAAAGCAGAAAGCCAGCCAGCAGCAGCTACAAGCTCATTTCCAGAGATGCCAGAAATGCATATCATGGCCCACTGCTAACAGCTAGCATTATCATTAAAATTCCAGAACGAGAAAGTTGCACACTTCTTGTAAAGTGCTGACTCACAGCAGCTTGTCGCTGCTAAGAATCTCCCTCTATCTTCCCACAGGTGTGGTGGTGTCTCACATCCAGTAAAGTTTTAGTCTCAAAAGGAATCCCAAGAATCAGATCTTTTGCCTTCAAAATAGTCATATGGTCCCCAGGATGCTAGCTGCCAGCATGCTGTTCATCAGGTCCCTGCCATTTCTTCATGCCAAATAAGGTAGGGATATTTGACTATGAGAAAAGCAGTACGTGCCCAGGTCTCTGAAAGCACAGGTCAGCGTTCTCTGGTTGCTGACAGCAGAACTATACAATCTCGTAGGTGAAAATGTGTCTCTCTCCAAACCCTGCAGAACTGCTCTAAAACCATGGGCATTCCTCAGTTGCGTGAAATTTTGTTGTTGGGTATCTAGAAGGTAACTTAGGCCGTGCTCAGTTATCACATTGATGGGATGGGCTTGACTCTTGAAGAATCTTTCTGAATACTTATATTGTAATGCACAAACACAAGCACACACAAGTAATGTTATGGGCATTGTATATGGTATAAATACATGTTATACATGCCTGTTATACATCTCTGCCCAGATACTCTACGATTTGGAGATTAAAATGCCAACCGAGAGTTATTTAACCATGAGCAGCCTTGCTTGTACATTTCACATCTTTCTAAAATAGCTTACAGCGCTTTCGAGGTTTCGGGAAACAGTTGTGAGCACTTCCAATTGACGAGCGATTTTTGCTTTTCCACTAGGTGGCAGATTGTCGCAGTCGAAATCGTAGTTGTGCTCCCCTAATGAGCATCTTCTATTTGCCTGCTTAGCTGAGCAGTTTCACGCACAAAGAGAACATTAAAATCAGAATAGATGTGGCGATGCGCTCCTCACCGGTTTGCTTCAAGTTCTTATTTACAGAGCTTGCTATACATCAGTGTGACATTTTGGTACGTACGTAGGTGGCTGGGCACATGGTTTTTGAGAGAATCAAATGCACATTCTTTGCAGTACCAGCACAGGTACTTCAGGGCTCTTCAGAAAGGACCGTGTTGGCCAATTCACTCCTGTACAGATCTAGCCTGTGTGCTGTGGCTTTTTGGGATTTCTGGACATAGGGAATCTCTTGTGTCATAGTTCAGCATTGTGACACAAAACAGTTTTTCTCCTCTTTGAACCCTAAAGGAGTTGAACCTACTTTCTAAGAGCTGGTATCTTTCCCATTTGTGTATTCCAGAGTTTTTCTGTGCCCTTTTTCCTTGCAAGTCGTGAGCTCTCTTCACTAGAGCAGGTTCAGATCTTCAAAAAGTCCCTGGAACAAAATCTGGAGTCCTGATGCTCCCATGCTTGTGTGACATTCTCCAGGCTTCAGTTCTGGCTTCAAAATTCAAAGCAAACTCTACTATAGCTACTAGACTTTTCCTGTTCTACTCAAACCCATAAATTGCTACAGACCCCTGGAAAGATGACCTTGAGTCACAGGACTGTTCAGCTGGGTCTAGGTTTTCTCCTCTGGAATTTGTTATTTATAACCTCCTTCTGGGAATGGGCGTGTGCTAGTATTGTTCACTGAACTTTATGGATTTTTTTTTCTGCTTTACTTTGCTGTAAGAGAACTCAGAGTTGGTCCTGTGAACTTCTCCCCTAGCAATAACTAAGTTTGCTACCAGTAACTGCAGCCTGTGCTAAGCAAGTAGATTAGTGTTAGGCCTCTCCATCTAAAACCATAGTGTAGACAGTTCACATACCCAGCTCAAACAGCAATGGAGATTGGAGCTCCGTTAGTCTTGAAGTAACCTGAAATTTCACTTCTGAAGAAACATGTGTGAGCTTTGCATACAAAAGCAAATAACAAATTACACTTCTGGAAGTGTCAGTTTTGTCATGTGCTGATGCCTCAGCAATGGGGGCCTTTTAACAGCCCACAGAGGTGTGATGTGCTCACACTTAATCTGTATGTGTTTTCCTAAGTCTAGTGCAAGTCTTTAAAACTTTCATTTGGGAGGATCAATGCTTCCTAATAGGTTTTCAAAGGCATGGAGCAATCTCCCACTTTCCTGTGACCTAGGTAAGGACCTTGGCATCTTGCAGTGCTAATTGGAGCCTGTTACAGCTGGACTGACCTGTGAGACCATGTCAGTGTCAGGCACACAAAGGTCACACAACCTTTTTTTTTTTTTTTGGTAAATNTGTCCCGAAAGGTGGTGATCTCATTTCTTCACACATCTAATTTGAATGACTCCTGTCCTAATGGATTAGCACCAATTGGACTGTAACAATCAGGACAATCCTGCCCCATGCTGCTGGGACTACCTTGCCCCTGTTTACAAGGTGATCTTCTCTGTGCGCTATCTAGTAGTTGTGAAGCTGCAAAAGCAATTCTCTGAGTTGGTTGGTTTGTTCATTCCCTGCCCCAGAACCCTACTAGCTTGTTAATGTAGTAGGTAGATTTACTGATTCATCTTTCAGGAAGAGTTTGGCTGTACAAGACCAGCAAATACAGCCGCATGGAAGTACTTAATTTTCCCAAAATGTAGCTGTCCCTTCAGACACTCAGCCTGCTTCAAGCCTAATTCTGTCTGTGTCCACCTGTAATTTGCTGCAAAAGTCTTGTTGCCAAGCATTGTTTTGACTACACACAAACAGAAGATCCCTAGAAACTATCTGAACTGATCTAGTGGAAAAACTGAAGACAAGATATACAGTTTTGACAGGTTTTCTGTGCATAAAAAGCTTGTGACTGGAAGTCCAATACTTCATAGACTGCAGAAGAGAGAGCTTTATATCATTTCCAGCTCACTAATAGTGTTGCCAACTCTCATGATTTTATCATGAGTCTCATGATATTCTTCTTAAAAGCTTAGTTTCTGGACTCAGGCAATTACATGTGAATTTCTCTCTCTCTCTCAATTTTTTTAACATGCTTTTCTTAGCAGCAAGTTTCTAGCCATGCTGCTTCCAAAGGGGAAAAAAGGAAAGCAAAAAAAAAAAAACCCAGAAAAAGCTTTAAAACATGACCAAGGTTTTTCCTGAAAACTCATAAACCCCAAGAATGCAACCCAAAAAAGGTACCTAGATATTACTGTTTGGTTGTTTCTTTTTAATCTTGTGAGGTTTTTTTAAGTCAACCTTGTGCCCAGTTCTTGATTTTTGAATGCTTGGGATTGGCAAGACTATTTTACCAGAGGTATGTGTAGCGCTGGAAGTCCTGTTGTGGCATTTATTTTTAGAAAATCTATTTTAGATCATTTGGCACATTCTTCACAGCTCCATCTACCTTGTGTAGTTAGACTCATGGAGCCAGATCCTTTGCTGGAGCAAATAAGAGCAAGACCAGTGATTTAAACCATCTGGATATCTAGCCCATGGTGCAGTCATCTGGCTTTACTGGCAAAGGGATACAAAATATAGTCCCAATAACCTTTTTTTAAAACTCCATAAAATGTGCCTAAAATAGTTTTTTGTCATGCCGGAGCAGATGAGGTATATAAGAGAATACAGGACGGAAAGCTTCAGAGTATTTTCTTGGTACTTGTCTGAAAGCAACCCATCAGATCTGCCTCTTGTGGATTTTGTACTCTTCCCATGCACTGCACTGCAACAGCTTCTGCTTAAAGCATGTTTGTGCTGGGTGCTGTGTAACCATCTTCATGTGTTGATTTCCATACCAGAGAATTACCTACCATGCTTCCTTTTTTTTCATGACCTTTTGCCCATTGCAGTGAAACCATGCATCTCAGTGTGCATTAAGAAGCCCCTCACATAAATAGCCCACATTCAAATCTCTTTGTACTGAGCTTTCAAAAGTTCTCTGAGGTCAGATGAGGTCAGTACCCCTCTTGGGTTAAATACCTTAAGGACCACAGAGGAGCTGCAGGAAGCAGTCTTGGTGACTCAGCTGATGGCAGTCTTCCCACTAGTTCAGGACTGAGACGATGTCACAGCATGATATGAGAAAGCAATGTTTGCTTGGAGATCCTTCAGACAAAGTGCAAGGTGGGGACTCTGACCACTTAGTTTCCAAAAGATATTACAAACATTTTTTGTAGGAACAAAATTTGGAATATCCTTTCTGGAGACAGAAGTGGTCAAAGAAATGTGATTACTAATTCAAATTTTGGGAAATGTATTTTTAAAAAAATATGTAATTCATTCCCAGCTCTTATTCCAGATGTTCTGCAGTAAGAATCCCCACAGTATTATGCGGAACTTCTGAATGTCACTAAACACTTTGCTGCCTGCACTGCATGAACCTTTGACAGCTTTAGAGTTAAAAACCACACTTTTGACTATAATTTCTGTCACTGTATTGTAGATACTGCTCTCAAAGTATGTGAGTCCTTCTCCTACTGCTCAGTAATTCCAGTGACAATTGCCAGAGCAAATGATACATTATTGCTCTGAACCTCTGTAGTACCATCTGCTCGGCCATCTCAGTTTGCTTCGTGGAAGCTGAGAGTTTTGTAGCTCACCCAACTCTTCGAAGGTGGTGGTGGGAAGGAAACTGCAGCTCCACAGTTCAGATGCAAATTATTCAATGCTCTGAACCACACCTATGGCATGCTACATCACCTCTACCCTTCTTCTGTGTTTGCTTTGGGATTTTCTCTGGACTCATCCAGAGCCTCACTAAATAACTGTGTTCTGAACAATTAACTCTTTGAAAAAGCTGAAGAAAATGGGCATTGGCAAGAGAGCATTAGGCAAGAAACACATAAGTGGGTTGTGGGTAACACCCACAGGAGGGTGAGGGACCCAACACAGCTGATGGAAAAGGCTGTAACACTCTGTAGCACCTCTCTCTTCTTGTCTTGATCTTCAAAGGTGGTGCATGCTTCAGACATTAACTGTGATATTCTCTGAAAGAGGAGGAAAAGGCTGGGCCAACACAATCCTTCAGGGTATACCTGGTTAATTTTATCACTAATACTCTGTTGTGGTCAGAATAGTAGTGTAAGAAAATTTTTGCAGGATTGAATATGTTCATGCCAGAATATCACACATTTTTCAACAAGTTGTGGGAGGTGTGTTGAGGGAAACCTCAGAATGGGTCAAATTGTTGGGCTGCACTAGGATCCCATGAGTTACCAGGGCTATGAACTAGAATATCTTTAAGGGCCCTTCCAACCTGAACCACTCTATGAATTCTATGAATCTATTCTAGGGGCACCCTAATGCTCACACTAGGAGCTGTGACTAAATGATAGGAATTTAAACAGTATTCTTTCTCATATTTGGAACTACTAGTAAGTCAAGGCTACTGAGCTGTATTCAGTGTTTGCCATCTTTAGATGACCTTTCCAGAAACAAATGTTGTTCTCTGCATTGATTACTATCTCTGTGGTCAGTAGGGGGATGTTCACATCATAAGCACCTGGTCTGAGGAAGATTAGCTCCTACTGGGTCTGACTGAGCAGCTGGGGGAAAGCACAGGTCCTCCAAAGAGGGATTTATAGCAACAGCCTGACTTATGTGATCTGACATGACCTGTGCACAAGTCTCTCCCTTTGAAATGATGCACAGGAAACCTAGAGCAATACCATCTGAGATTAGATGCTCAGAGCAGTGCCTACATTTTCTGTCACTCTCACCATGTTGCAGTTAGTATTTAAGTTATGTCACATTAGCTCTGCCCACTGGAATTGAGAATTTTGCTGTGATACTAGAAGATTAATTAGCTCATTAATAGGTCATATTACCACAGAAACAGATGTATTCCACATTTTTATATCAACAAAATATAATGGTATTTTCTTCACATTTTATGCTGAACAATTTTGTGATTGCTGATTCTGAGTAAATCAAGGATTAAAGAACTACAAATTAGTAACATAATTTCTCCTTGAGGGTAAGGTTGTTACTACAGTATATTTCCAAGGGTCTGTCCCCTTCAAATTTTGGAGCATCTGGGGATGAAATTTGATTTGTCTTGGTTTCTTTGTTAGTATAGAAGTTGTAACATTCATACTATTTTGGAAAACTCCATTTGAATCCTTGCATCAGAAACAATGGAATGAAATAAGTGAGTGGTTAAAAGGTGGACAGAGATGTTTTTCAGAGTTTTGCTGAAAGTTTATGTGGTTCTTGCCATGCACTTTCTGCTGATGCCATTAACAGATCTGAATTGTCTTGGATCATTAAATAGCTACCACACATAATCCAAAGACACTTCCATTTTACTGGTTCTCAATGTGACTGTAACATGTAGAAGTTGCACATTTATCTTGTGTAGAGCTACATAATCTTGTATATTATCTACTGCTGAGGACTATACCCATCTGCTTAGCCCACGAATCTAGCACAGATCAATTCCTGTGTGTAAAGCCAGCAAAATTTAAGGTCTGTTTTGAAAATTTTTGCAACATTTCTGGAAAAAATGAATTATATCAGTGCTATAGAGCTACCTATCTGTATATATTATCCTAAAAGCAAATAACAAAGAGGGAGAAGTGGTTTAGTTCTGTGGGAAGGTTTGATGCTGTGGATTTCAGTGGAAATAACTTCTACCTCTGGGGAATGTGTAACTTTACATCATTGGTTCCCTAAGTATATGTAAACATATTCTGCTAGTAAACCACTTCTTGTGTAGTCAATACACATATTTATTAGTGAAACATGGGTACACTGTCATCTCTCAAATGTTTTACATGTTATTCCGCATATGAAGAATAATATAACTGCATTAGGCTGTAGTACATTGTTAAAGCGTATCTATTTCCTTATCATAAGAGGAAGTTCTGAACCTCACTAATGATTGTGGTTCATAATACCACAGTCTATTGAACAGGGTATACAGTCTTACCATTGTGGCAGTTTGGATTGTGTTCTCATCGCGAGGAGCACTGAGCAACATGTTAAGTGCAGCAAAGAATCTAGAGAAAAAGAGTATGCAAGCATTAATCATTCATTGCAATGCTTCATGAAAGAAATCTCAGTGAAAACAAAAGCAGGAAACTCAACTATTCTAAGAAATACTTTAAAGTAGCACTAGTTTCTGCTACCAGGTATTTGCACTATCAATCAAAATATATTTATTTATCATTTGAACTATATATTAAAACTCCAGGCTATGCAGAATAAGAGGCAGAAAAGAAATATTGAATGAGTACATACAAAAATACTGAAGCCTACACTTTCTGGAAATAATACATAAATGTCATTTGCTGACAGAAAAACAGATTGTTGTAAAAAGAACTCCAGAAATGACCTGACATCAGAATCACAATTTCCTGTGTCACAGGTTAGTGAGAAATTGCTTCTTTACAGCCTAACAATTCAAGGAATAATGACCTAACATTGTTCCACTGTGAATTGGGGCTAAGAGATATATTCTTGCAGGTAGCAACAAATAAGAATAAGCCTTGCAAAGACCTAGAATGCATAAATCCTAAAGCACACCAGAGAATTCACCAGGTTTGACATAAGTAATCTATAAACAATATAACCTATTTGAAATATATTAGGTACGATTGCAAACATTACTTGTGTCTTCAGCAAAACCAGGCCAGACTTCTATGGGCATTACATAGGAGGACTATTATTTAGGGATTTGGAGTCCTTCTAGTTCCAGTTGTTGATGTCACTCATTTATTCAACAAATGTAATGGAAATTCACGTTGGCTCAATAGTTTTCAAACAGCTCGTGCTGTTCACCCAACGGTTTTGTACACCCATAGACACATCTTTTGCTAATTGTAAGATGTTAAGATCTAAAGGAAATTATTTGCTTTGGGAAGCCTGACTTGGGATAACTTGCAGACACCTGATTTTCAAAGACAGCATACTAGCTACCTCTGAAAATTTGAGTAATGAACGTTAGGAGGCCTTTTAAAAATACTTAGCATTTAGACGATTTTGTCCATTGTTCTGCAACCCCTGGATATGGTCTCTGGAGAAAGGGTTTTTCAGTAAGCAAGAATTCTGTGGATGGTGCAGTCATTTTTGTTTCTAGTATCTTTTAATCCTTTACATCTTCCTAAAAATAGGACTAGTACAACAGCCCACACTTTTTCCAACTTGTTGTCTAGAAGATTCATTCCTCAAAAAGACTTTGGAAAAGTGACTTACAAAACCCAATAAAGTGAGATATTTTAAAATACTTTATATAGTCAAAATTGGAACAGCAGAGTGAAGACTGAGCTCTAACACATGATTTCTAGATTATTTTCGCTATCCAGTAGCCTGTCTGGGTTTTTGCCAAGGAATTGATATTTCCTTTCCAGTTTTATCAGGGACTTGTTACCTGATCTTGGATGAGATAAGAGTTAGATGTTCTAATTAATACTTAGAGAATGATAAAGGTTAAATGGATAAAGTTTTTTTGGCTAGAGGAAAGCACATTTATTAGAATTACTGGCTACTGTCTAATGTCAGGGCAAATTAGTGCAAAATATTCATCAGTGCATATTCACTGAAACAGTGTGTACATGCTATATAGTCTAACGTGTAAAGATTATACGTTTTATACCTATGAGGATTTCTGCTTTTCTGCCAAACTCAGCAAATTTTATCTTCCTTGAGTAAATTAAAAGTTTTCTCTTTAGTTTTCCCTTGTAGAATATAAATTTAGCTTTCAATAAATTTTGCTAACTTCATGTCACTAACATTGCCAACTCCAGTTGTTGCTGTCCTTCACACAATGCCACAGACAGGTACCCCAGTTACTATTTTGTGCCTCTCACCTCCTGCTTTCCTCTTTCGAAAGAGACAACACCCTTTGAGTAGCCCAATCAACCTTGGGCAAGAAAATTTTTGTCTGGCTCCTCATCAAATCAAGCATTTTGCTGGAGGCAGATGAATGCCAGAAGGAGCCCTGCAAGGTTGGTGTGCTGCCTTCCTTTCTCAAACCCCTAGTAGGCAGAGCCCTGTAGCCAATGCCCTTGCTGGCAGAGGGGGCTGCAGTTGATGGGACAGAAAGAGGAATCAGGAGTGAGAAACTGCAAAGGATCATGAGACAAGACTGTCTCTCAGGAGCTGTGCATTTTATTCCCCCATCTATGCCAAAGAAGTGGCACTTCTGCAGTGCCACTTATTTTCCTTTCCCCACGAATACACAATATTCTGCTTCTTTTCTAAAGTTGAAGACTATATGAGAGGCACAGACCCAGAGCTGAGCTTTTTGTGATAAATTTTCTGTAGTTTGGGTGTTGGAACTTTGGAGTTCCTTCTCTTAAAGCAAAATGTGCTTTCTTTTCTTTTTCAGATCTGACTGGGAGAACGCACTTCTCACCATTCAAGAATGGGCAAAAGCAGCACGAAGTGTGTCAGCTCTTGAAAGCTATGCAATCATGATGGGCTCTCTGATTTTGAAGAAGCTTCTGTTCTTCTACTAAGGCAGGTAATGGATGGCATGTATATGCCTAGCTCATGGTGAATGCATGTGACTTCAGTGTCTGTAGTCATGTGAATAAGGTCTGGTTTTAGCAGGACATTTCAATTTGTGTTCAAGGTTGAATAATTTCTCACATGCTCTCTGATATGAAAGGCATTCTTCTAGGCCAGCTTTGCAGTAAATAAAAGTACCTTTGCTGGTGTAACATGGAAGCATGGAAAAGTGTTAGAAAAATGTAGCTCAAAATTCATGATGCAATTAAATCTGTCAAGAATGGATTCTTCCAGTGCAAGAAAAAAAGAGAAAGAAGGGAAAAGAATCTATCAGGAAATCAGCATTGAATTTACACTTTGGAAAGAGGGAAAATAAAATAAGGCTTAATCAAAATGTAGAATGCAGGAAGATGGCACCTGCCTCAAGGGACTTACCACTGAAGCTTTAAACAAGAGACAACACATACATGAGGGCAGATAGGAATCAGAGCTGCATATCATCCCAATGAGTATTGTCTCTTTGTCTACCCACACTTACAATTCCCCCCAAGTAACAGGGCTTCTTTAAAAAAAGAAGGGTATGTATTCTTTCCAGAAATAATCTCACCCATTCTCCTAGCAAATTTTGAGCCAGCATTACAGATTACATTGTTAATTCATTAAATATCATTATGATTAATCATATTCTATAGATTTGAGGTGTATTCAGACTGGGTGCCACTTCACTGACCCCAGAGCTAGTACAGCTGTTTAAATCAGGGCAGAATTCATCATGTACTACTCTCCACTTGGACTTCAACCAGACATCATAAAGATAGGAGTTCCACTCTATCTCTGAGTGATCATCACACATGTAATTATTTTCTTCACCCAGAAGATAAGTATATTTAAATGTTTTTTTTTTTCTGGTAGCTTCTACCTTCCATTATCCTTTGGAATATTCTAATGGGCCTTTTAACTTATTATGAAGATTTATATAAATAAAACCTACAGAAATTAACAGAACAGAATGGAGCATCCCTCATTGGTTTTTCAACAATTTGCTTTAAATAGCTTCTTTAATAAAAAACTAAATTCCTCTTTCAGAATATTTCCAACATTTTAAAAGCCACATTTGTGCTTTTTGAGTCATCTGGTTTCTGCTGTGGTCAATCAGATTTGTTTCACTGACCTAATAGAAGTGGAACAGATCCCAGACTAGCAATCCTGGACCTGGTGGTATATCAGTCTTTTATCATTGTGAGAGGTATTTTTAAAAATTGTGATTCAAAAAACTTTCTTTCTGTAGTCCAGTACATTTTTTGATGTATCCTCTATACCCATATATTCATGCTACAGCAAGGTATAGTAAGAGTAGGTTGTCATACAGCTTTATATCCCTACTTAGTTTCATGCCCATCAAGTTGTACAAGAGCAGGAGGAAAGACCAGAGGGAAGAGCTGCACTTTGACCCCTTGTTCATATTTTGGTTCTTTTATGTATACCAAATGTCAGTCATTCTGTCATCTATTTAATCTTGGACACCTATAGAAGATTAAGAGAGGGCAGAGCAAGAGAGGGAAGGACGGATGAGCTACAGCACTCAGATAATGTAAAAGCCAGCTCAAAGTTCTCAAAAAGCTCCAACTGTTGCCAGCCATCATCCTTCTCACAAAAGGGAGGAGTTTCTGTTCAAGCTTAAAAATCATAATCTTCTAAAGGACTAACATGTACGAATTCTAGAAAGGAAAGCTGGCCTTCTTAACTACATAACTGATCTGATTAGTCCTTTAGTATTCCTTCTTTGATTTAAAAATTGTTCTTGGCCAACAGTCAGGATGTATATGTGCTTGTAACAGTGCAGCAAGAATTTACAACATATCAAATGTTCATTTTTTGCCAGCTTTTCTTTTTGGTCCATGCAAAAGCTTCTTATTCTAACCCACTTCCCAAGCCACTGGGTCATCTTTCCCCAGTCAAGTAACCTGGGAATACAAGTGAGCTTTGTTTTCTGGAGATCAAAGACTTGGTTTATTCCTACTTTTGGTAACTAAAGCCCCCTTCTCCATTGTGTGGTGGTCTTCAGAGGTAGATGCAATGAAAGTCCTTTCAGCAAAAAGTTGCCCACCTACATGGGGTAAGGTTGTGCTACCATGCCAGCATGGGCTACATGTGTACAGGAGGGAATTCTTTGGATGAGGTGATGAGCAAAAAAACTTTGCGATATTGTTGGTTGGCAGTGTAACTTGTTGCCTCACAGTCCTGCCCAAGCTATCTGAATGGAAGTAAGTGAGGCTTGGGGAGCCAGTTGTCACCTTTGAATATCAGCCTTCTAATACCATCCAAAAAAACTGTACAAAAGAAACCCCAGACTTTCAGGCAGAAGGAACCAAATTGGTAGCAGTTTTCAGAAATAAAACTGTAGCAGAGGACCTGGGGTCCAGCCAGGTTGCTTTGCACAGGCTAGAAGAGAAAGGCTTCTAAGCGGCATAAAGCTCATTTTCCACTTGCCCGGACCTGGGCTGCGTGTCGGGCAAATCCGCTGGCAAATGTTAACACTGCCCAAGGGACTGAAAGTGAAGCTGGGGGCTGATGTGGCATGCGGTTGCCATGGTACTGGCCATAATCCTGCCGGAGCGAGATACCCTGATGATACGTCGAGTTTCAGCTTGCTCTAGGGTATAGCGCGCTGACCGTCCCTAGCAAGCATCTGGTTGTGTTTTAAAACTTTTGATAAATTCCATAGCCAAAGAAATAAAAACAAATGAAGTAACAAGCCCATTCTGGCCGAAGTCCAAGTTAGAACTGCTGGGTTTCTCATTGGTATTACTGTTAACGCATCAGAACGACTCAAAAGCGAAAATGTTTGGTGTGGGAGCAGGGCACTTTTTGGAGAATCGTCTTCCTCTCCTCGTAGTCACGAGGAATAAAATAGATTATCCTGCTCCGGCAAGAATAGTTAGCGCGTTTAGGAAATAATTTTGAACGAACGCACCGAAGATGTTTCCGAAAGCTAAAGCCACTCGTGTGCCAGGCTGGCTCCCCGCTGGACCACGGCCACGGGCCGGCCCGGCCCGGCCCCGGCTGCCCAGATGCTTCGCGGGGCTTCGCTGCCTCCAGTCCCGCCGGGGCGGGGGTTGAACAGTAACGCAAACTCCCGGGAAAAAAAAAAACAAAACAACGACACCAAAGTTGGATAAAAGCTCCTTCCCCGCCTCTGCGAATCCGCTCCACGCCAAACTTTTGTTGTTTTGGGGAGAAGAGTGGCCACTTTCCCCGAAGAAGGGGGTTTTGCTGCATCTGCCCTTCGACTAAGCGGGGGTGGCGGAGACTGCCGGGAGCACGGCGGGGCCAGGGGGTGGGAGAGCTGGTCCCACCCCCCCGGCTGCAAGAAAGCCCCGCACCCAAAATGGTGCGAGGGCATGAGCCGGGATGAAAGGGGATGATGGGGAGAGAAAAGAGAGAGGCCGCAGCGGTCCGCTGCTCCCGCTCTGAAAGAGGGAGAAGGGATTTTTTATTTATTTTTTTTTTCTTTCAAGAGCGGGAATGAGGGGGAGGAAAAGAAAACAGACCCTACAGCCAGTTTTCCTCCTGTGTGAGGGCTTGAAAGCCCTCCAGCGTGTTCTGCTCAGGCTGCCCAACTTCAGCCCGTGTGTACGTACATAGAAAAGTACATAAATATACGTGTGAGCGAGCAGCGTCCCGCTGCCTGCCCGGGCTGGTGGGCAGCAGGAGCCGCCCTGCAGCCGTGGCTCCCTGCACTTCTCCAAGCTACCCCCGGCCCTCCCCAGCTTTCCTCCCTCCCTCCCTCCCTCCTTCCCTCCATCCATTCCTCCTCCCTCCCCGCCTGCCTCTGCGGAGCTGCTCCGCGGCAGCCGCGAGGAAAACCGAGCGCCGCCACCACCGGGATTCGCGGCAGCTTTTGGCGAAGAGCGGCGGGAGTGGAGGAGGCGTTGGGGGGGAAGAAGCACAAAAGGGAAGGACAGAGGGAAAGTCCCTCCCACGCCCCCCTCCCCCAAGTTTATGATGGGGGTCCGGATGAGCAGCTCTGCTCCGCAGCAACCGCTCTCCTGCTGAAAACTTACTGCTCCGCTTTTTGGGTAAAGTTGATGCTTATTATGTCTTTCTCATTTTGTTTTTTTATTTATCCCCCCCCACGCACACCTTTCTCCCGCTTTTTTTCGGAGGTGCCCTGCGCCGGGGAGGGCTCAAGGAAGGGAAAAATTTTGGAGGGGCTCTCTTCGTATCGGGGTGCTTGGGGCGGGAGTGGAGGAGGGGTTGCCCCGTCTTGTGCCCCCCACGCAGGTGAGTGGGGTGGATGCGGCCGCGCGCGTGTTCTTAATGTATGCCCCCCCCCCCCCCCCCCCCCCCCCTTCCCTGCTGGAAGTGGGGTGCTATTGTGTGTGTGTGTGTGTGTGTGTGTACATGTGTGTATGTGGTAGTTTTATGGTTATGAGTGTTGGTGTATGCTTTTTTCCAGGGCTCTTGTCTAAAGCCAAAACCTATATGTGTTAGCTGTCTCCCATTTCTCTCAGAGTGTGTGTAAGG
>VZRI01003164.1:325398-430648 GCA_013397515.1 Upupa epops
CCCCCCCCGAACTCCGGCCGGGACCGGGCTTTGGGCCGTGTCCCCACGGCCATTGTTTTTCCCGGGGGCGACAGTGACAGTCGGAGTCCCAAGCCGCTGCCAGGACCGCCTTGCCCTGGGTCCCAGAGGGCAGCCGGGCTCTCCAGAGCCACTAGTGAATTTGTCTTTTTCATTTAAAGAATAAAATTAAGTTGCCCCCTCACTCCTCCGTGCCTTCCTCCCACCCCACCCGGGAGGGGCAATCTTTCGACAAGTATATTTGCTGAGGAATTTAAAAAATTCCCTGCTGCAACTTGATCCCTGTGTGATGAGGAGCGGCTCGGAGAGACCCGGACTCCAATCCTATTAAGGACTTAAAGAAAGTTGAGAGTTTTTCCCCGGACTCAGTGGCTTTACAACAATCGGGGAGGAGGGGAGGGAGATGGGTTCTTCTAGATGCCTTTTCGGCCTCAAGTGATTGCTATCATTTCCTGGGAAATCTGACTTTTTCATCGCAGGGGATTGGGATGGGTTATCAGTAGTCCTGCTGCCGGCCTTTCCAACTGTTGTGGCATTTTTAAGATATCTTTTTATACATTTTTGTTGCTAACCCGCAGCTGGGGCTTCAAAACTTCCCGGGACGGGGTCGCGCCTGTGCGCGGGCGCGGTGGCAGTGCGCGCAAAGCCGCGCCCCCTGCGCGGCGCCTGGACCGGAGCTCACGGATGAGCTGAGGCTGGGGTCGTGCTTGGTCTCCCGGAACGTGTCTGGGGCTGAGTAAATGTCCGGACCTGGGGGTCATCGGGGTTGTGCAGGTGAAACTTACGCCTTCTGATCGATGTCCTCGCGTTTTCTACAGCTCCGGGTACCCGCAGCCTGGGTCCCATCTTTGGTCGCGATGAAATTAACATTTTATTGGCCTATCGTGTTTATATTATTACAGTCACAGATAAAGGGTCCAGTTGTAAAATTTTGTCCACCCCCCCGTCAATCTCCTTCACTTTTAAATGTAATTCTAATATTTTTGCAACTAAGGCTCTTGGGAGGCACAAGAATTTGAAAGTAAACATTTGACCAGCGTGCTGCATCGAACAGCATTTAAACAAATACTGTATTGGCATGCGCTGTGGAGTTGGTGCCAAAAAAGAAAAGTAAATAACCCGTGAAATTCAAAATATACAAAAGTGGAATAGACGGATTTGTAGTAAGATTTGCTGATTTGATCTGTTTGTTCTAGCTACCTTGCATTAAAAAAACCCAACAATCCCAAACAAAAAAGGGGTTGCATTTTTTTTTACATTGAACTTCACTAGAAAAGAAATGACATTCACCTGGAGGAGAGGATCCTGCTAAATAATTGCATATTCTCCTGGGATGTTGAAAATGCATGATAATTGCTGCATACAGCAACTACAGTTGGTGAATTGGTTTAGTTCAACTTCCCTGATGGGCAGATATGGTAATTTGTATTTTGGCTGGAACTTCAGGAAATGTTGACACCTGTCAAACTCTGAATTGCAATAAAAAAATGTCATATTGAGCGTTATTGCAAAACTGACAACTTTTAAGAAGTGAATGAAATTCATTATGGCTTTTCCACTGTAAACAACTCTTGGAAATTTGTCATTTGATTGAAAACATGACCTATCTGTAGCACTGAGAAGTGCCTGATCCACTGAAGATGAACTGTTAATCTATGGGTACGTGTATGTGTAAGCCTCTGGTGTATGTTTGTGAAAGAGCTAATCTTTAAAGCAAGGTGAGGTAAGATTCACTTGATCTTGAATGTTGTTATTGCTTAAAGTATGTGACTTTGAAGTGCCCAGAAATGCAACTGCTGTTCTTCAAAGAAAAACAGATCTCAAGGACTGTTTCCAACTTCCTTTCAATGTCTTTTTTTTCCAGTGTGTCAAGAGGGGATGTATACAGATGGACAAATACTGCTGGTGTTAGGTCATTCATTTAGAGAAAAAGTAGAGCCATAGAATAATTTGAACTAGATGCATATGCCAGTATAAATCTGGTGTAATTTCATTGAAGCTGCTCCAGTTTATGCTTGTCTAAAAGAAAGCAGGACTTGACCTGAGAATCATAGTATACAGCAGTCTGCATTCCCTAATGTCACGCTGAAGCCACAGTGTGTCTTTAGAAAAGACAGCCTTTTTGTGGTGCGCATCTAACAAACAGGATTTTGTCATTGTTTTGAAAACCAGTTTAAACTTCTTTTACTATGGTTCTTGTGATTTTAATAACTTTGAAGGTTTCTGCCACAAATTCCCTCTCAGTGGCACATCTATTCAGAAGCTGTACAGGTTCAAGGGTTATGTGATGAGCTGTCTAAGGGAAGGATTGTGATTGTAACAGCATTATATAGCTTGAAAATATGTTTTTCATGATACTTCATTTTTATTTAGGGAATGTGACTTTTTGAAATGAGTTTCCAGTCCTCTAGCCCTACCCTTTATTTTTTGGATATGGTAGAGTTTCTGACCTAATACCAACAGCATTATCCCCATTCTCTGCTTATAAGTATAGAGGACACTTGGTTAACTGCTTCCCCCTGGTTTTGGTGGCCTACTGTAAGGCAGTTGTTTGCCCTGTAGTCTGAAAGGTACACAGATACTTCATGCTTTTGTACTCTGAGAAGTGCTCTGTTCATAGTGAAGTTTCCAGTGCAGATTAGTGAAGGCATTGGATTTAGTAAGTGGTCGCCAAAATCTGTATGTATTTGTGGAGCAAACACCTATCTATTGCTCCATCACAAAGCCTCCACTTAATAATCTGGCCAAGGATTTCAAGGCAGAGTTTTTTCAAAGAAGCTACTTAGGAACATTAGATGTTCCTATAGTATCAAACTAATTAGTTGCCACTCCATTTCTATGAAGCTTCCAGGGCTTTATAGAAATGCGATATTTGCACTTCTCACTTGCTGCTGAGGCATTGAGGTTAAGCAGTCTCTGCTTTCTGTCTGCTTTTTTACTGATGGGAAAGATTCCAAGGCATTGTTCGAGAGCTGCACAACCCCCTTATGTACCTGGGTAAATATTTTAAACAGTTGCGCATTTGGACAATTTGCCACAAAGCATTAAGTGGTATTTAGGGTTTGTTTCAGCTCTGTTCCCAAGGTCCTTTTAAAGAAAACCAAAACAACAGGAGGCATTTGGGAATTAATTAACACTAAATGAAATAATAGCAATGAAAGAATCCTAGTGTGAATGACAGCAAGAAGGCTCTGTGTTTGAAGATAAATAATACATGTGTGCCTGTACATCTCTGAGAATATATACACATAGATGCGAGTATGCATGTAATATATACAATTCTTGACCATGTGTATGTGCATACAGATTCCATATATATGTATCTTCTAGTATTTAGTGTACAACTATTTCATATTTAGTGTATGAGTGAAGAGAACTGGGTCTTGCTCTGTAATCTTTATAGTTGAAGAGGCAAATAGCAGGTTTCCTTTGTGAACAAGTGACTGAAGTGGAAATAGTGGGTAATAAGGTCTAATTTTCTGCTAGCCAGTTCTGGTGGGTAGAGAGTACCGTTAGACCTGTATAGTTCAGGACAGGCCACTGAACTTTCCATCATTCATGCTCATTTACTTTAAAGTTGCACTCCATACCATTTAACTTCTTGTGAACAAAACTGAAAACACAGGAGCTGAAATGTGATGCAGGATGGGAAAAGAAAAGTTATCGTCTTGTAATTGAGAAGTTCAGATCCTCAAAAATTGTTTGGGAGTTGTGAATGTTTAGTACAACTGAAAAGAAGTCTTAGTGACTGGAACTGGGCACCCAAATTAGAAAAGATTTGAAAGTATTCTCCTTTGGTCCTCCACTGCATTGAGTGGAGGCATTTCTGGTACTGTCATAGGCATGGCTGCTCAAATACATTAGTCACTGGTAAATCTTTTCCCATCATTTCACAGTTACTTGCAGTTGGCTGTCACCTTTCTGCAATTACAAATATTCCAAGAGGAAACAATACAAATTAGAACTGTAGGTACCAGGATCTTTGTACTGGATGTATTTCTTTTTACTTTCTAAGTGTTCTTTTTCATATGAAAAGAGTTTAGCAGCTTTATCCTTATTCAAGTCTTTTCTTTTTGTATCTGCTGGGGAGAAAACCATTAATTTTGAGGAATGGTGAGAGTAAGCTCTAAGCTGTCTTTGACATTTTAGTTTAACTTGAATAGGTTAATTTTTTTCTCTTTTTTTAAAGGAAACAAGTTGGTGGGAAGTGTGTTTTAACTGTGAGCGCCCGATTTCGACCATTAGCATAAGAAAAAAAGTTTTAGTGCATTTACTATTGTATTGAATGAAGAGTTCCAACAGTCAGGGAAAAGAAAGTAAAAGGCTGTAAAGAAATGATGGTCTATTCAGATTATTCAGCAGCCCAAAGCTCTGGTCATCTGCCTCTGAAATCTGTGATCGGGATATCACTTTTATCTTCCTGTGCCTTTCTCTCGCCTTTTTCACATGTTCACTTTTGTCAAGGTTTATTGATCACGTTTTCTTCGCTGCAAATCTGTGGAAAATTTAATGAACCAAAAACAACAGAGAAATAAAAGGAAGTTTTTATTCATTAGCCCTAGATTGAATTTTGTTCTATAGTCACTACCCTCCCATGTGCGTCATTGTGTCACTCCCGCAGCACTTACAGTATATACAGTGGAGATGGCTGCGTTAGTAATTCTCTTCCAGGGAAAAGTTTTTTTTTAAAGTTATGATGTTCTAGCAGATTCATCCCCACTGCTCATCAATTCTCTGTCTTCCTGACATACAGATTCTTGACTGTGGTCCTTCTGCTGCTAAATAGCTTAAAGTGTGTGTTACGTGGAGCATTTACCTCTTCAAGAATGAAATGTATTTGCTGCCTAGCAATTAAACCCAAATTTAAATGATTGCCGATTAGTAGTAGTTATTTACAATCCTGATTGTTTTGGTGCTGTGATCCTTGTTCATTACACATCTGCTTTGCCGTGGTACTGCCCCAGAGTGCTTTGTGATGCAAATGCTTTTGTTAACTTACAAATAGTTTCAGTATCTAGATCATCTCAGGTGACATATTTAAGTCACTTCTTTTTTCCCAGATGGACTTAAAAAGCTGTAATTAAATGTGGCTTCCAGTATGATTAAGCTTTGCCAACGTTTTCCATAGAACGATTTACTTGAACTCTGGCACTTTCTGATCCTGTCACTGAGAGATTTTTCAATAAAGGCCCTTTTTAACATGAATTTAATTTCATTTAGGGTAGCTTGTAGGTGAAGGGAAATGAATTAAAATGGAGCATATATGTCTGCCTGAGAGACTTCTTGTGTGTTGCTTGATTCTGAAGAACTTCATAGTAACTTTATATTAAATGCTGAGGTATAAATCTCAGGGGAAGGAAAACCATAGAGTTCTGTAATACAGTCCCAAATACTTTTGTAAGTACTGGTATAATCAGTGGTGATACTTTTAAAGGTGAGTTGAAAGCCAAAAAAGGACATTCATACTTCTAATCTCAACTACAGTGATGGCTCATCTGTGACTGTGTCTGTTTTTCTGTGCACTGGGTGACTCCATTCTGTAGGAAAACACCTGCAATCGTAAAACTGCCTCTAAATCTAGAGAAAGGACTTTGTGCCCAGCAGAATGGATCCTGTTGCAAAGATCTGAACTTCTGTTTAAAGAAAGAAGAAAAAAGTCATTAAAGTTTCCTAACCTCTGAAATGTGGGATGGACAGATAGATGTCTATCACTCAAATAATAGATAATTCATTCAAACAAAACTAATGACATCTCTCCAGAGGTGAGATGATGAACATCTCTGGGATGCTCTACTGGGCAGTGGGTCCAGACACTTGGGAATAAGCACTCTGTGGCTGCAGTCTCTAACCCTTGCTGCCCCCCAGCAACCCTGGCAGGGGACCAGCTTGTTCTCCCCAGGGTCTGCAAAGGATGGTCAGCTGTGCTGCTTAATTTCAACAGTAAAAATTTCCACAGTAGTGGAAAAATTTCTAGTGTTACAAATGCAATTCAGATGAGGTGGAGATGCTGTAGTATCCCAATGCTGTAGCTTACATTTGTGACTGAGACATTGCAATAGTCAGTCTCTGGAGTTTTCTTCTTTAAATGTCATATGTTTTTAGTGATTACACGCTCTTCAGGCAAGTGGATCACATGGAAGTTTTCTCGCACTGTGTTAAGCAGTTTGATTCTGTTACTAAATTTCATTGAAAACATCTCACCAATTTTTTGGAAAGCAGCATCACTTGCTAAAATCCACATATTCTTTCTGTACTGACCTGCCGAGTCCTGTTAAGAGCTCCTTTTATCATACCTTCCTTAAAGGCAAGATCTGTTGATTGCAACAGTGTTAAAAGAGCATTCCTTCTCCACACCAAGATAGCTCCTTTTCAGAGCAATCCTCAGCAATGCCTCTTTGTGTGGTGGACAATGCAATAAGTCAGACAGGACTTTCTGAGGCACCTCTATAAGGAACTGTAAGGGCTGCTGAAGTACACTTGTGTTAAGTTGAATTGATTGAAATTTAATGGCTGTTAGTAGCTATGAATGGTAATGATTTTCTAGAGTATCTTCACCATGCTTGACATTAATAAATGGAAAGCGTGTATGGGTGATGCTAGCGTGTTATTCATTTTTAAAGATGCTTTCTTCCAGTCCTCTTTCCCATAATTTAGTTGTTTTGATGCTTCAGGAAAAAAAAATCTTGGTCTTCGAAGAGCACGTACATCTTGTCAACATAATTTTGTACTCATGATTTTTATTTTTTCCAATTCCAACATAAATCAGACTACAATATAGTGAGTGTGATGAATTTGTTTTACATGCCATCATGAATTAGTGTTATGCAAATAGAAGCTTTACAGGTGCCATGATTTACTTAATAATTTCAGGTTCTAATATTTAAGGTCATTCATTATATTTGAGTAAAAAATACCCACAGCACGTTCATATTTTTAAAGGTGAGATGTGAGATTTGTGTGCATTTGCTATGTGTAGTTGCTGTGTAAGCACATTTGATGGGTAAGAAGGAATCAATCAGTGTTTGCATTCAGCGTCTTATTCCTGTAGATGTTACAGAGACATTTCAAAGAGAATAATCAAACATTTGCGTGTATGGAGAGGGATATGCTGGTAAAACATCTTTCACAGATATAAAGAAGGAGGAAACTGCCAAAGCAAAGTTTTTCGGCCTTTCAAAATTGAGCACAGCAGTGCAGTTTTGCTATGCAAAGTGCCTTTATTTCATGCTGAACAGCTCGCTGCAAGCTGCTCCCAGACATGCCATCATTGCTGTGTGGTGAGGATGAGCTGAGGAGCTCTAGGCATTCTGGGTCAAAGGTGAATGGGAATGTGATCGCAGGTTTCTCAGACTTTGATATCATTTTTAGTGAGCTTCCCAAAGGCTAAGGACAAGGGGGAAAAAGTTTGACACATAAATACATCCTGAATCTCTTGAGATAAGAATAGATTTTGGCTTTATTTCTCAAAAAATTGAGGTCACTGTGGTCTGATGACAGGCTGAAAGCCCATCACTCAATTTTTCTCCCTTTTTTTTGGTGAATGGACAGAAGCTCGTTTTTGATACGCTGTATATATTTAGTGACAACACACTCCGGTTTTGAAGTTTGTGGCCCCAGGGTCAAGGTTTATTGTCAACATCCAGGCCTCCCTGCTAATGTGGTAAGACTTTTACTTATTATGCCATGAAAGAACCAAACCTATTAAAACTGGTTAATGTAGGTGCATTAAAAGCGAAACTTTACAAAGTGCATCAGGACCACGTGCTTCTGTGATTGCTATAGCCATTAGTCATGGGAGTAGGCTCAAAAACTGGTCCTTGGCATCTTCAGGCCCAGGGAACCAACTGTTGGCCAGGGAGCTTAATGGTATTTGGCTTTAAGTAATTTTGATAACTTCTCCTTTTGCCCTGTGTCTTCTGGAATAACTCAGAGGAAAATTTCATCCTGATGCACCATTGAGAGCAAGAATTTAGCTGCATGCTAAAGGCTCTTTTTGGAATTGGTGCACAGGGTTTGTACTGTGATCAGGTTAATTACGTTGCTTTGGCAACCACAACTTTGGTATTTCCTGACTAGGTCTCCTTGATGGAGTCATATTCCAATATCTGGTGTCACCAACACTAAAACCTCTTGCAAAATCAGGTCAGTTTTGTCAAAAAGTGGCAGGAAAAAAGGGATGGAGGGCTTTTCTAACACTGCTAAAAATTTATTTTTTTAACAGATTTTGTATTGAATTAAGTCTCTGTTTGGAATTTTAAAATATAATTCTGTTGTAGGAAATACAGTGGCAATAAAATTGATTCTCCAGTAAGTTACAAGTGATTGTTCAAAATCCCTTCTGTGGAGAATTTCAGCATTTTGGGGTTTTGTTCCAATTCATAATAAGTCAAGTCTGGAAAAGCTAAATTCTTTCAGGCAGTAACTCTATTCCTAACTGCTCCTTCCCTCTCAGAACTATAAGGCAAAACAGAGCTGAGCACGGAACATGTGTCACTGAACCACGTCCATGGATAATTTTTTTTGCCATTGATTTGTTATTTGTGTTGTTGGGGACTTTTCCCCAGTTTGTCTTTAAAGGAAAAGGACTGAAGGGGAAATCATTGCAGATATTGTGAAGGCATTGTCTCAGCTCAGTGTGCACACAACTACTGGCCTTGCTGCAGCACTCTTAATCTCTGTTTTCTATTTGAGAAAATGTTCCTACTTCTGCATTTTACTCCAAGGGCCCATGGCAGGGCTTGCTAAAATTTAAACTATGTACTGGACTTATTCCGAGAAATTCTTTGGTTCTGGAGTTGAGTTCATCCCTCTGAGACAAAGCACATGGGGGAGGTGAGCGGTGAAAGGCAGGTCTGGATCTATGTCAAGGGGACAAGGATGAAACAGGGCAGTGCTGGCAGCTGCTGGAGGTTGCACCATTCTAGGAGCATGCAAGGTGAGGGATCCTCCTCCTTTGTTTTCCAGAGGGCATTTCCAGCGGTGCAGATGGCAGGAGAATCTTTGCCAAGGCATTAATTTCCTTTAATCTCTTCTCAGGGTAGAGATACCCAAGAGCCAGACACCATCCAAGCTATTGAATGTGGGAGATGAGCAGAGCTTTCTTGGTTGAGGGGAATCACTGGCATTACCGCTGGCATCTCTCTCTGCTGCTCATTCTCTGCTGGCCCATTTCAGGTCACCTTGGGTACTACCACAACACTTGATGGTTTGCTGGGGAGGCACTGCTTCAGATTGGGCTGGAAGTTTTGAGTGCTATGGGGTGCAATTTGATGACAACATGCTCCAGCTGTTAAGCAAAGGGAAGAGTTCACAAAATAACTTGGAAAATCTAGTGCCCTGGTCATTTTGTTGTCTTCCTCCTTTGCTGTTGAAGGTGCAGCTTTATAGCCTGAGGAGACCTCCTGGCTTCACCCTACACCTCCCTCCTATTGCTGAATGTGGAATAACCATCATGTTTAAGGGATTTACCAGGAGCAGATCTCAGTTCAGTGTGGAACCCTCCAGTGGGGGTGAAGAAGGCAACCACTTGGCATGTGCTCTTCAAAGTGGCTTTTCTCTCCTTTTCTTGACCACTCTTCTCCTGGCATAGTGTGGCAGAGGGACCTCACCCTGTGGCTGGCTGGATGTCAGCCCACCTGGAACTGATGTGGAGCAGCTGGGGTTTTGGTGGTTACTTTTTTCCCCACTCTTGCTACATGTTGTTAGTTGCTAGGATGAGGTCTGTGCTTCTCCTGTGCCAAACAACATGCCTCCTGGGTGTACTAAATCACACATCCCCACAAACCACCCGTATAGGCTGGACTGGGAGCTGTTGATACAGCAGTTCAAACACAGTGCAGTGCTGCAGGTGCTCTTTTACTGGCTGGTTGCTTCAGATGTCACACCCCTCCTCAACTTCTATCCTATTTCAACATTTAGTGTGGACTAATGCTGTTCTGGCATCGCCCATTTTTCCTTCTCTCGCTGGAGGTTATAGATTTCTGGACACCCTTGAAATGGAGCTTTGTGGTCATGGGTGGCATTTTTAGGTTACAGAACAGCAGCACTCTGTCTTCTCACCAGCTAATCAAATGACTAATTAGTTCTTATATCTTTGTCAATTATCTTTTGTCTTAGCTTTTGTTCAGCTCTGCAGGAGGAAGCCTGCTAGATGGCATCTAAGAATTATTTTGTTGGAAACTTAGAGGTAGGTATGGACAAAAAACTATACAGGCAGTCACTGCTGTTTGTGTTCATCCATGTACCTCAGTTCATCCATTAATGTGAAGGCATCTATCAAAGCACAGTGTTTAAAAGCAATGAAGATACCAAATACAGAGCCCTTTTAATTCCATTGTAATTTGGGTTATTTCCACAAGAGCTTATTTTTTTAAAAACAAAAGCATTGTGTACTTAGGTTTATTTTAGTGTAAGTGAAAATTTGCATCAGGGCACTTTATCATGCGCCCTCTAAAAATGCTCATCAGTAAGGACTTCGTCAGGGCAAACTTCCGTGTGCATGGCAGCCACATTAAAGCAGTTTATTTCCCACTTCTCTCAGGTGTTGATGGCATCTGGTTGTGACAGATGCTTTCTGATAAAGCCTTCAGATCAACATGCCTTTGGAGACACCAGTGCTCTGTGTTGGTACTTGCAGGCTGTTGTATCCAAATATTCTTCTTTAATTGTCTTATTAAGTAGAGAATTAAGCTCTATGCTTTGACTGTTTTGGTGCCAGTGATTCTTATTGCAGGATTTGGCATGGCAGTGCACTGTGTTTTAAAGAGACAGCATCACTGTAATGATGTGGGAACTGAGTTGGAGGATAAAACTCCGCTGAGAACAATGGCTGACTGAGAGTATGGTACGTAAAATCTGATTTTATGTTCTTCCCTTTAGTCTGTTAGGTGGGGGGTTTAGTTCAAATGCATGTGATGATTTAAGAAATAAAAAGCAGAAATTCTCACTGGTGCCAGACCACAGGCTCCTCAGTGCCAGACTTGTAGACGAATGTCACATGTTGCTGTATGTTTTGAAAGCATACCATGTGTTACTCTTTAGCTGTTTCTGTCCTCCCCTCTGTTATATCATCTTCCCCCTAACCAATATCACAGAAAAACTACTAGTGAAGTAAACTTTCCTCTTCCTCTCCCTCTGTGCTGTCCCTGAGATGTGTTTCTCCATACCTGTCACTCCACCAGCATGTCTCCATCTACAAACTTGCAGAAGTGATTTTAACTTGACTTTGTGTAACTCTACCTCTTAATGCTTTAAATCGGGCACTTTTGACACTGATATTGCAGCTTATGTTGTGTGTTAGGATCAAGCGCTCACAAGTGATTAAACATATGGTTATAACTTTTTTTCATGGAATATAGTATGTTTCAGTTTAACTCAGCTGTGGGTCTAGATAATGAACACTTGCTATTAGAATCATTGCTTTTCCAGAAACAATTTTTTACTTCTTCTTTTCTACTGTCTTGAATTAATGTTTCCTCTAGCTAATGACAGGACCGGACATGCAAACTAGATTAGAGCATAGTGTGAATAGTATGAGCTGAAAATGCTGGCATCATACTTTATTGCCTACAAGGTTAAGTGGTTTACTGTGAGGTCACAAGAAGTAAACAGAAACCAAACAGGCAAATTAATCCAGATCTCTTGAGTCCCTCCCATGGTGAGAGCAGCTCCCAGGGGATTTGCCTTTAAAATACTCTTTGAAACATTGCTCCTTGCCATTTTCCTATCCCACAGCCACACAGAGCTTCCCTGCTAGTGGCAAACTATATAAGGATAGGAGGTCAGAGTCTGGACACCCATCGGACACCCGAGTGTCATTCTGGCAGCGCAGCCATGGGATGCTGCTCCTCCTCCTGATCTGGGATGCCAACATGAGTGTGGCAAGAGGTGGTAATGGCAGACCGGTGCTGAGGCTGTCATGGCTGGTAAATGCTGCTTCACATTAGAGCTGCTTCCTGGGGCTGCCTTCCACAGGAGGTCTGTTCTTGATTTCAGCTGGGGCTGCAGGCAGCCAGAGCTTTTGCTCAGCATCTCTATTAAGTTTGCTGCATTGAAAAAAAGCCATGGCTTGGGAAAGTGTGTTGCTTGGTTTTATACAGCATAGTGCATTTGACTTGGCCCACATCTTTAATAACCAAGAAACTGTGGAAGAGTAAAAATAATTTACATTTAGTAAGGACTGGGAAGACACAAGCATTTAGATACTTGCATATCTAGATGTGCAAGCTGTAGGTATGTTCTAAATCTCTATTTAAAATTCACCTTATTTCATTTGTTTTCCTTCTATTGTTTTTTCTTGTTATTTTTTTTTTTAAAAACACTGCCATGATTAGGATTTATGCAAGTACCTGCAACCAGCTGTCCCTTATAAATTATTGGTGATGTTCACACCAGTCTGAAACTTTAGGTGCTGGGTGTGCCAACTGATGTCCCAGTTTGCAACCATACTAGACATGCTGGTGACTGCATGGGTCTGCATTCGTATTCTACTGAAAAGCTTAGCTTTGAATCCATGTTCAATGGCTGGATCCCAGCCTGTGTCTTTGGTATCAGTCTTTGAGGTCCCCTCTCACATAGAAATGAGTGATTTATTAGTTTTCTGTAAAAACCGGAGAATAATAGAAAGGTTATGTTTTACATGAGGTGTAATTATGAGTGCAGGGTTTGAATGATGAGGTGTTCAGTGTTCAGGAAAAAAAGCTGGTACTGCCCCATTTGTGCACAGGATTTCCACCAGGCCATGTCTCTGATGGATCACAGTCCTGCTGTGATTGGGACCTCCTTCCTCACCGGTTTGGTAGGGTACTGCAGCACTCAAACTGGGCTTAGTGACCAGCTACATTGTAGGTGGTCATTGACATGGGTAGGACAGTTGTGTAGGGCGGTTTGGACTATGTGTGTAGCACCACAGCCATGAAGACCTGAATCAGTACCTAATGGTGGTGACAAAGTGTTTTTACAAAATAGACATATGCAAGTAGGTACCTTGGCTCAGTTCCTTGAAAGTTCCAGAAATCGCTGCAGTTCTGGCACCCTCATTGAGGGAGCATGGCTGCTCTTTAAAACATAATTCTTGACAAAGGTGATGACTGCTTTGGGAGATCAAGTGTGACCAGAAGAACTTGTTCCAGCTTCATGTGTGTTACTGTTTTACCCCCTCTCACACGAACCCTTGTGACCAGCATGCACCGATGTACTGATGTACTATACATGGAACTACCTACCCCTCCAAACCATCCAGACTTCGTGCTAGAGCAGAATGTCCGCTTACTCTGCAGCACTCCATAGACAACAAGTGGTATGCATGTTCTGCAGAGTGCCTTGTCTGCATATAAGCACACAGGGGCTCTTCAAGATAACTGCTATAAACTAGAAACATTCCCCAGGTTTGGGAATGTAACAAACATGTTATATTGTAATGTTGTCATAGTTTAACATGAGAAGCTAAATGAACCTGATTGCCTTGATTTACAAAAGAGCTGGTTGTAAGCTTGTTTATTTCCCATGGGGTTTCTCAGAAAGCAATGTTTTCCTTGCCCTTTCCTTATCAGAGAGAGCCTTTCCTGTGATCTGCAAAGATCACTTGATCTTTCAAGGCATTTGTGGGGCATACATGTATTACAGCTCTGGCTGATAGTGAGTTCTTCTTCGGCAGAACTATTACTTTATTATGTGATAAGTTCATAGATATTTCAGTCTGGTTTTTTTAAAGGGAAGTCTTTGCCATAAATTCATTGAACTTCAGTGGAAAAACGAGTGCTCTACAGAGGAAGCTGGAACTTGCAATCCAACTCTCCACTCTGCTAGACCTGCAGGCTAGTGCAAAACCACATTTAGCTCACAGCCAGCCGTGGCATGCACTGACTCTTGGCTCATGCACAGTTAAAGGACATGAAGGAGTCCCAAAGAGACAGGCTCCTGGATGACCCACTGGCAGCTGGAGTAAATATCAATGAAGAAATAAGGGATCTAAGACACCAAACCTATAAACCAGTCTTCATTAGTTCTGCAACCTGTCAGACAACTTGTGCTGTTTTATTAACTTTTTATTATGCTGAAAGTGACTGGAATAAAAATAGTCTAGGTGCCAAGGGGATAAATAGTGAATTAAAAGGATTAAGGTCTGAACTTTTATTGCTTTTAGAAGGATGTTATTAGATTTACTTGCTTAAGTTAAATTTACATGACTGAATTGCTTCTTAACTTAGTAATGAGTTTTGTGGGAAAAAACCCATCTGTTTAGGTGTTTTAGAAGGACTTAATCCAGAATACATCATAACTTTAGACTATTATGGAAGAGTAGGGCAGCTAAGAGAAGCTTAGCTGTAGAGTGTTAGAGAAGAGTAGAGCAGCTTCCTGTTGTAAGCTAAACAGATACTGACTGGGCTTTTGAGTCTTCTGGAAGTCAGTGTGACCTGCACTTTGTGTAGAAATTGATAGTGACTCCAGTGGATAAGATAGCAAGGGAACTATTCCCAGTGTTATGTTAGTTCTATTGCTGACTGTGATATTTTACATTATTTCAGTTTTCATAAACTCTTGAGATATTTTAAGATAACATGGCCTTCTTTTAACATATAAAAGCCTTTTTTTTTTTTCTGAAGATAACTCATAGCAAACTGATGACTGACAGTGGCAATTCTGTTTGAAGTCATCTGCAATAAAATTCTGTCCCAATACCTATCAAAATAGTCAAGGCCAATCAAGCCTTTTATAAGGATTTAGGTCACTGGAGGGTTCTTCTGAATCCACAGTGCTAGTGCTTGTGCATGGCTCTTCCCCCCCCACCCCAAACAGCTCACGCAGCACACTTCATGTTGGACAGAGTCCAAATTTCCTCCCTCCTGGGGATTCCTTTGCTGTTAATTTAAGTGATGGCAAATCCAAACTTCTTGCCAGAGCTTGCTGTGTGTTTTTGGATGCTTTTTTTAGCTGTTCCCTGAGGGGTCAGCTTTTGTTGTTCCCCACCATACTTTCTGCTGCAGGGAGAGAGGCCTTGAGCCTGGAGTTGATCAGTCCCACCTGGCTGTGAAAGAATCTCTGACATGGCTCTAGTACCTAAGTGTCTGTCACAGTTTTAGGAGACTTTTGCTTTGTTGTCTGTACAAAGCTGAGCATAAAATAACATGAGGATGTATGTAATTTTTATCTTAATAGCAGAATGAATTATTCATGCCTATAATAGAATGTCTAAGTTCCTGTTAGATGATTGTCTGCAGCACTGTGATTTGATGATTTTAGATGATGAATGGAAGTTAAAATTAGGAGGAAATGGATATTTTTAATACATAAGCAAAATAGGTTTTTTTTCTTCAAAAGTCATGTGGTGAAAACGTGGTGTTAATAAGAGACAGAGTGAATGTGTTGAAGATAAGCAAGTGCCCATCTGCGCTAAGTTGGAACTGAAGATTTACAAGATATCTTCTTAAACTGGGGAAGTGCAGATAGATCAGACTGTGGTCAGAAAAAGCACTCAGAAGCACAGTTGCCTTTTAGGTAGACCAGCAGCAGCCTGTGGTATGTGCTGACTGAGAAAGCTGCAGGGCAACTGTTCTGTTAGAAGTCCTCTGTGTCTTTGCTCACTTCCCTCTATGGGTGGTGCATTTGTTATCAGAGGGGGTTTTGGTACCGGCCCTGGTGCTGAGCTCTGCTGCCCACAGTTATTCTTCAGGGTCTTTGTCCTTCTGTGAGGTATGTGCACAGCTGACAGCTGGTTCAGTTGTAGTTTTACCCCCTGTCAGCTATTTTAGCAGACCTCATCTTACTTATCCAAACAATTTTGTTGGAGGAGCTGTGCAGCAGGATGTGTTCGCAGGACAGGGAAGAGCAGCATTAGCTGTATGCATATGCAGGTGTTGGAGGTAGGCCGTCTCTTTATGCTTTGGTTTGCACTTGGCTTCCTTGAGATGCTGCATTTACTGTGACCATCCAAGCTGGTTTTAAGAACAAAGCATTTAGATTAGCGTGGAAGCACATAACCCTAGCCAGTGCATAGGTACGAAGGCCCTGGTGTGGTCTCCCCCATTCATGGTTGGTTGAAAGACTAGTGGATGAGGTGGTGCATAGAAATAATCTCTGATGGCACCTTGTAGGCAAACAGGAGCAATGGCAAAGGGAGTGTTCCAGCAAGGCCTCCTGGAAAATGGAATAAACCTTCGAGGCTGGGAGCAAGGCATGCAGACTCAGCAGACTCACTCATGCCAGGTGACTTCTTGAGAGCACATAAGCAGGAGCACAGTTCTTCAAAATGAGATTCAAGTAAGAGAAACACCCAGACTATCTAGGGGAAAAAACGGATGAATAAACAATCAGAAAGAAGCATCTATTGGTATACTAGGATCCTCAGGGATCCATGTTTGAGTATGAAGATGCTGCAAATGTGCTGCTCTTGGTAATCTAGAAAGACCCAAAGAGGGTTTGGGTGCATGCAGTGAGGAGGCAATTGAGACTGAGCATGTAGCACTGGCAGCTGCAGGAAGCGTAATGCATTCAGGTCTGCTTCACTCCATTTCAACGCAGATTGACAAATTGGAGAGAGTTCAGAAGGAAAAAAAGTTGCAAGAGATCTTGAGGGATTGACTTATGAGAGAAGTCTGAAAAAGCTGAATATGGATAACTTGGCTAAAGGATGATAAATGGGGTGGTTGAGATATAAATCTACAAATATCTGAAGGGTGTAAACACCAAGGCTATGAAGAATTATTTAGAGTGGTACAATGGGGTGTAACTAGAAGTAATGGGATGAAATTTAAGAGAAGGCAAATGTCAGTTGAATAATGGGAGACGTTTTTTGACAGTGTGATGTATTAGGCCATGGGATGCTCTTCCAGCAGTAGTTCTGTTGCACAGTACTTAGGACACAACCCTGTTTATTAAGAAGCCAGAGTTTTCCAGAGTCTTTATTACGGACAGTTGCAAATTCTGCCTTTTGCTTTTTATGTATTTGATGAGAAGGCATGCAAACCATAAACCAAAACTGCTGTGTCCCTCAACATGTGCAGTGCATCTAGGTGTGATATTACAGCTCTTGGTATTGTGGCACTGGAGGAGAGGACACAGGTTCAAGCAGCTCCTCAAACAGCTCATCCCAGACAGCCCCACAGGCATGGAAAGTTCAACCAGGTCAAAGTGTCTGCTCTTTGATTAGGACCTCCTTTTACCTCCTGCACTTCTCCGATATGGGCATCGTGGCATTACCATTTGGGGCATCAAAGTTACACTGCAGCTCCATGTTAAAACCAAGAATTCTCCCAGTTTGCTTCAAAGAAACTGGGACAAACAAGATTCCATGATCCATGGTCTTTTATAAATCTACAATGCTGTACCTTAACTTTTTCTTTAGAAACTCCCATTTCTTCTGCTTTTCACTTCACTTGAAATGCAAACTAAGGTCAAAGGATCACTTTCCTACTGGCAGAACGCACTGCATTGTCTGCCATTGCAAAATGTCCTCCGCAGTAACTGAGGAAAGGCTCATTTCTCTACTCTTCATGCTTAAGAATGGCCCTCTTGAACACATTTTGCTTTTCCACATCTTGAAGGGCTAAATTAGAAAATGAGGTAAACTAGCTGTGTAAATCAAGTTAAAGCAACTCAGCTAAAATGGTATTTTATCTTCAGCACAGGGAAGATGGCAGATCATGTAATGAGAGGAACAAATGCAGCTGTAGCACTTCACATGCACTGGCAACTCAGCTATTCTGTTGAAGAGAGGGAGGACAGAAAACTTTAAAGCACTGGCATGCTTGGAGCATAAATGAGACAAGAACTGAAAGTGTCTTTTATAATTGTTCTTAAATGTGTTTTGTATTGCTCGTGCTGTCCCTGAAGAGGTCTGTGTCTGTATGCTTCAGGGTAAATTCCGTATTATATCCTTTCTCAGTCTGTGGGAAAAAAGAACTGCTGAAGGGTTTCATTCTCCTCTGGATGGGGATGAATATTTTCTTTGCTGAAAAATGCAGTTTTGGTCTCCTCAGAACTGGATTAATTTGGTAAATGCTTTTCATTGGAATTTTTTAATGTGGGTAAATGTTAAAACAATTGTGTCTTCACTGCAGCCCTTCCCGTCACAGAGGGCTATGGTGAGAGCACACATCTGGACCAAGAGGTTTGCTTTGAACCACTGTTCATACCCAGATAAGGCTGGATGTGCGCTCAGCCCTGTCATCTCAGGATAGCAGCATAACCACTAAGCTACCTCAGGTTTGCCACCTTAATCAAAGCGGTTTCCATTGAACAAAAATAAATAATTTATGGCGCAGTGAATCCAGAATGATTTTTTAAAAATTGTTTGGTTTTACTTCTGTGCAGGAGCATTAGTTATTCTCCCTACTTCAGTTCTAAGGCACTTGAAAAAGGAATTTTAATTATGCAACTGGGCGTCATTAATAGTATTTATAGGAGACATAGTTGGGTTTTGGTTTGATTTTTTTTTCCTGGAGTTTGATTCAAGATACTTGCACATCTATATTGGTAGACTTGAGTCATACCCATCTACAAGGCAGACTTTCTAGCCATGTACTTCCCATGAACAGGACAGAGAAGTGTGGTCAGGCTTCTTTAAAGTGCTGTTGCAAACTACTCTGAATCTCATTGGCAAAGTATGTCTTTGCAAGGCTGAGGCCAGGAGCACACCAAGAGAAGTGCTTGGGGGTCATGAATGAGGGCTTGTAGGAAAGGACAACTCAGGATAAACTGCATAAAGTTTTGGGGCCACCTTATCAGCCCGGAACACATTCTTGTGATGGAATTCTTGGAGTGTCTTCACAAAATGTCCATGCGTGCCTGCAGCTTCCTGATTTACTTTAGCTCATCACAGTATGTCTGTGCCACCCAGTTCTCATGCTGGTATTTTAGAGTTAAACCTTCACACCAGGGCTACATTGTTACCCAGAACATCTAGAGCATTCTCAGCTTGTTGGTCTGGGTGTATAATCTGCTGCTGAAGAGGCCAGGAATTGGGTGGGAGCTGTGAAGTCCCAGTAGGAACTGCTCAAATTCAGCTCACAGAGGCTGAGCTTGCAAGAGCCAACCTGTGCAACATGAGAGACTGTAAGGCAGAGTAAGTATACTTTTATCTGTATTAAAAAGAATGTTGAGGGCAATGAAAAATCTGGAGCCAGCTTGTGCAGTGAAAGGATTAATTTGCTGTAGGTGTTTGATTAATAAACAGTGGTTTATCTTCTTATATTTCCTCATAACTGCAGAGGAGATTCAGATGTACATGGCCTGTTCCACTCTTCTGCTGTGAAACAGATGTTTTGTTGACTGCCCCTTGAAAGGACAGAGCAGCAACCAAACCCACCTTATGACATGACATTAAGAGAAGCCAAATTTGAAGGAGTCGGTTTGAGTGTAAAGAACACTAAAATGTGTGTGCATGAAAATCATGCTATAGAATCAGACTGGTTTGACTCGAAAGACACTACTTGTTTTCTTTAGTGGCATGATTTCAAGGCTGGAGAAGTTTAAGCTAATTATACCGGAGGATTAAGCAGTTTCTCTGCTGCCTTGTATCTTCTTCTCCTGAGATTTTCTCCTGTTACTCCAGTATTAGTGCCCTGCTTTTGTATCCTGCATATTCTGCTTCCCAGTCCAGCACTGAGGGTGAGTAAGAGTAAATGTTTATAATGTTCATTTAGCTTTTGGTGAAATCTCTTCCAGCTTTCAAAGAAAGCTCTTTAGTCAGGTCTGCATAATGGAGACTTGAAATTGGAGAAACTCCCTGGATTCAGCTAATGGCTTCAAGACTCCAAGAGCTGCTGATAGGCTAGATCTCAGTGTCCTTGTTAAGTCCGTGTAAACTCTGTATGGTACCTCTGATTCTGAGATTAAGAAGTCTGGAAGAGTAGGTTCAGGTCTTTCTATTTGCAGCATATACTAACCGCCTATTTTAGTTTACATATAAATAAGATGGGTCTCCGCAAGAGCTGTTGGAGGCCAAACTTAGGTTTTGAAAAGGAATAAATATGCAGTGGAAGAGTTACTCTGTTATAAGGTGCATTGTGTCAACAGAAGTTTATTTTATTTAGGAAGTGCTCTGACTTGTTACGGTTTGTTGCTGCTTTCTGTTTTGCTGGGTGTTAACATGGCTTTCAGTCACTTTTGTGTTCTGTTTACCTGGGGAAAAATCATACCAGCTTCTTTTTACAGTTGTTTTTCTTGGCAAAAGTTAGTGTTCTATTTATTGTTAGCTGCCCTTGGCTGTAGATGTGAACTAGCTCATCCTTGGAAGCACATAATTCACTCATTTACTTTGCACATGTATTTAGGAAAAATGAAGAGGTAGTACCAGCCATAGGTGATGAAAGTTTTTCCCTGGTTGCGTTCTCATTTCACAGCAAATCTAGATTAGTAGTGACGGAATTGTCACAGAAGCAAGTATAATAACTAAGGACTGTTTGTTCTACCCATCAACACCCACAGAAGTATTTTCCACCCATAACTCTCAAAGTACTTAAAAAAAATAAATCTTGAGCATTATATGCCAGATCCACTTGTTGGTGAGTTGAATCAAAGATGAACAGTCAGGGGTATTGGAACACCTGATAGTAGTGTCTAGCGATGAGGACCTGTCCTGGGAACAGGACCACAGCTTCACAGTTCTGTGTGCATTGATCGTCCTTTGAGGTCAGATTCTCACTGAGTGATGGTTGTCACTTGTATCCCATCACAGCCTGTAGAACTTAGAGATGCACATCAGTTAAGGCCTCAGCCACCTGCCAGTGTTGCAGGACACTGTATTCTAATGCAGAACAGATTTCCCAGAATTTATTGGAATGTCCAGAAAAATCAGCTGTCTTTGCAGTATGTACACCCTGGATGAATGATTTCTTGTCATTTTTTTCTGACAAGATGGGAAATGGAATGGTTATGATGCTGTGTAGTCAGTGTCTCTCATGAGGGCAAGAAGGCAAGGGCAGTGCTGGAGCCGGGCTTTGCTGCTCTGTGCCATGTGGTGAAGTGCAGCATCAGCACCTCCAAGTATAAGATAAGGAGGTGATAAGGCAAGTTTAGCAATGTCTGTCCAGGCAGCTCACTGAAGTCATGCGGACTAATACTGGATTGTCTTGGACTGGACAGCCCCAGCCTGCAGGTGCCTTAATAAGCTCTGTTCACATCCGTTCCATTCAGATGTATCTGAATTACAGATTGCCAGGCTGGGGACCTTCAGTAGGCAAAAATTCTGTTGGAAATGTGGAAATTAAGGTGAAATTATTAGCAACAGGTGCTGGTCCCCCAAATCTGTTTTCCGTTGTTATGGCTTACACCCATAAATCCTGGTCATTGTTGCAGGGCCATGTATCCACATGACCAGGGAGAGGAGGAGTGAATGGCTGGTATTGATCAGCTGGATCTTAACCTCCGGGTTGTGTTGAATCATATGTATTTAACAAGCAGTGAAAAAGCACATGTGATTTGGGTAGACCATGTGTGTAATGATTGAGGGCTGCCCAACCAGGCAGCTCCAGTAGATTTTGGAGATGGGGCTCAGGCACAGAATTGTGCTGGTGTCTCTAAACTTTTCTGGGTTGGAATAACATTTTTCTGTCTAGAGTATGAAGCCTGAAGCCAGCTTAAGGAAACTTTATGATGTGAAAATTAAGTTTTCTTGAGTAAGCTTCAGTTTGTCAAAACAGCACACGTTCCAGTTGGGCTAAGTTTGGCATGATGCAAAGATTTCATCTCTCCCTTTTGAATGTCTAAAGAAAATGGAAACCTCACATCTTAGTGCTGCATGGATTTCTACACATCCCTTTAAACAGCTGGGATAAGCCCCTCTGCTTTATCACACATTTCCTTTGTGTTATGAATCACTACCTTTTCTCCAGACAGTTTGTACGCAGGAATCTTCAGTCTTTGGAAGCAGTCTAATGGGAGGAAAAATAACCCCAATAAGTTGTAAAGGGATGTAATAAGGGATAAGATAGATCTCAAATCTGGTTGTCTGTCAAGAAAGGAATTGTCATGCAGTTGAAGCTGTTGCTAACTGATATTTCTCCTTTTGGGGGAATTATTTTGGGAAAATGCACTGTTTCCCAACAAAGCTCTTAAACTTGTAGAAAGGAAATTCCATACAGTTTTTTGTCCTGGGAGCAAATAAAAAAAACCAAAACCAACCCAAAACTGGAAACTGGTTTTAGCTGATTATTTCAAAATGAAGGAGAGCAGCTGTCTGCCTTGACCAGAGCAGGGGGCCTAAAGCCCCTATAAGCTTCATGTAGATTGAACTCTTGAAGCGCACAAGCTTTTTGCTCCTGCCAGCATCATGGGATGGGCATGCAGGCTCCCAGCTGCAGAAGGCAGTCCATGAGGTGGGGCTGCCTGGGAATAGCAGACTTCAACTGTCTGCCTGGACAGCTGGTGAGACATTAGGCAGTTTTCTGAGCCACCCCACCAGCAGTTACCTTGACTAGATGCACAGCTGCAGACATCTCCAGGGTAAACAACCTGATGCTTTCCACTGGAAGTCTCTTGCAACAGGAGGCTCCTGATCTCTGTTACCTGTGTGTTGATGTCTATGCGATGTGTGTGGCATATTGCCCATAATGTTGTGTAAAGCCATTAAGGTTGCTGCAGCAGGACTCAGTTGAGGAAGCTGTTTGGAAGGTCACTGCTTGGGTACATTTAACGGAGGTGCCCAAGCAGTTGTCAGAGGGTAGCCAATAAAGTTGAAATGCCTGAGTTATTCACTTTCTGCTTTGCAACCTCTATATTGTAGAAATTTCCCCTTTATGAAGTTGAAATGCCTGAGTTATTCACTTTCTGCTTTGCAACCTCTATATTGTAGAAATTTCCCCTTTATGAAGCTCGCCCCTTTGTGAGTTCACTCACAGCTGTAAGAACAATTTAGTACCACTCACTGGTGATGAAGCAAAGGTACATAATAAAATAAAAAAAAGAAGAATATATCACCTAATGTATTTTGTTCCTGGGCTTGATGCATATAGGGCACTTTAAAGTATTAGTTGTTTCCAGATATAGTAGACGTACTGTTTTGTGTTTTGGGAAACCTCACTAAGTAATAGGAGACCTCAGCCTGCTATTAAATCTTTGCTGAGAAGTATGGAGAAACTGGTTTGCTCTCTGCATGTTTGTGTGAATTATGGGCTGTGCAGATCAGCAAAGTGCAAATTAGCAGACATCTACTGTCCTGTCATATCTCGACTCACAATAGCAGAGTTCAGAAGTTCACTGCTTGGGGGAGGCAAAAAAAAGAAAAAAATGAAGAAAGTTTGTTCTGATGTACTTGTGCTTTTCCGAAGACTGTCTGGAGCTGAATAACCCTTGGTGAACTTGTATCCTCCACCCCAGCTGCAGCCTTTCAGCTCCAACAAAGACCGCTCACTAAATCCAGGAAACGGAGTGGCGCGTGGGTGAGTGCCCAACTCCCCGTTCACACCCTGCCTGCTGTCCGGGGAAGAAAGCCAAACCCTCTGCATGTGTGCGTGGAAAATAGAATTCTTGACTGTCCACAGAAAACTACACTTCCCATTGAGTTTTTCCAGCAGTGCAGGGTTTAGAAACCACAATAAAAACTGGGGGCTGCAAGACTTTTATTCTTTGCATACCTCACTGCACAAAAAGAAGCACCAAATGTTTTTCTGGAAGCAGGATTTTCAGCCATGAGCAACGATTTAGGAGAGTTCGAATATCAGTTTTCAATAATGTTTTGTTTGGAAATCTGAGATTTGCTTGAGACATCACTAGTCTATTTCCACTGCTTTGATTAGTCTGTTTCCATATATATTTAGCCACTGGCTGTTGTTCTTTTACCCTCCAAAAATCTGTTTTGATGCCCTAAACATAATTTTCTTTGTTATGCTAACACAGGAGATGGAGTGGCATGCAGAGAGAGATGAAAGCAGTGTTGTTTTAGGGATGTTTTAGGGATCGTACGCAGTGTACTTTGCAGGAACTTTTGAAATATTTTGCACAGTGCTCCTTAGTGTGATAAATGTTCTTTAAAACCATTCATAAAACAGTGGGGAAAAAAGAATATTAGCAAAGATGAGTAAGCATAGATTTGCTCATTTCACAGGTGTTGGTACAGGGTCTGGGCAGGGACAAAAATGGCTCAGCCTGCAGGGCCACCATGTCCATGTGTCACTGGAGCTGGAGCAAGGCTGTAGTTGAGATACATTGAGGTGACAGAAATTTCTATCATTGGGGTGGAAAAACGATCCAGAATGTCATCTGGTTCCTATACAAACTGTAATCCTTTGGATTAGGAAACTTTACATTTTTAACCAAAGTTTAAATTTTGTCGTCCTCAAAAGAACAGAAGTTTCCTTGGGAATTTCCAGCACTACAGCCTGAAAAGAAGTGGTTGGACTGTTGGACCAATGGGGAGAAGAGCCTTGAAGGAGCAGCTTTTGAGGAAAGAGTGCCTTCCTGGCCCTGTGAATCCCCAGAGCACAGCTCTGTGCAGAAGTCCCATAGCGCAGTTTTTCTTAAAACCAGTGGTTAGTGGTTTAAAAATAGTTATAATAAAGCTCGTGAACAGAGGTTAATGCAGAATAGTTAGAGCTTTGCATGTCTCCTGTTCACTGTACTGTTCCATAGCTGCTACTTGATGACCTTTCCTGGGAGGCAGAGAACTTGCAAACTCTTGGGGTTGCTCTTTGGTCAATGACGGTTTCTCAAGGGATGCAATCAGGAGGGGACTCCAGGGGACTCCAGCTGCCCTGCCTGGAAACTCTTGAGTTCCCCAGTGCAAACACTAACCATTGAGAAGCGGAAAGGTTGTCCCAGGTGCCTTGTGGAGGCACTTTTGTGGGCTTTTATGACCCTTCTGCCCACACAGGGATTCCTCAATTTCTGCTGCTCATGTGATGTATTTTGGTTTTTTTCCTTTGTGAGATGTTGGTCAAAAGCAACTTAAACTGATCCAGCTGTTAGTCCTGTTTCTGTCTTTACCTCTCCGGCAGTCATGTGGTCATACAATGTACGCATTGAGATGCTGAAAACTGATCCTCCTTCCCTTCTTTCCCTCCTTCCCTCCCTCCCAGATTCAGAGTTTTGCCTGAGTCAGTTCCTTGAACTGATTGACACTGTAGTTGCATTAATCATCATAGAATGGCTATGGTTGGAACTGACCTTAAAGATCATCTAGCTCCAGCCGCCCTGAATAGGCAGGGACACCAGCCCAACTTGCCTAGCCTGTTGTCACAGGGGAGGTGCTACAGCCCTCTGGTCATTTTAGTTACACAGTACTCCAAGTAGGGTCTCACAAGTGCAGAGTAGAGGGGGAGAATCACCTTCCTCAACTCACTGTCAATGCTTCTTTTGATTCAGCCCAGGACACGCTTGTCTTTATGGGCTGCAAGCACACACTGACAGCTCATGCCAGCCCCAAGTCCTTCTCCTCAGGGCTGTCCTCATTCCTTTCTCCTCCCAATCTGTAATCATGCATGGGATTGCTCCAACCCGTGTGCACAACCTTGCACTGGCCCTTGTTGAACTTCATGCAGTTTGCATGAGCTCACTTCTGAAGCCTGTCAAGGTCCCTCTGCATGGCCTCACTTCCCTCCAGTGTGTTGATTTCACCCTACAGTTTGGTGTCATCAGCAGACTTAGTGAGGGTGCATTCAATTCTACTGTCCGTGTTGCCAGCAAAGATGTTAAATAGCACTGGTACGCGTACCGACCCTTGAGGAACATCAGTCATCACACCTCTCCATTCGGACACTGAGCCATTGATCACAGCCCTTTGGGTGTGACTATCCAGCCAGCTCCTTATCCAACGAGCAGTCCGTCCATCAAATCCATATCCTTCCAGTTTAGAGATCAGAATTTTGTACAGGACAAATGTCAGGTCAAATGCTTTGCACAGGTCCACATAGATGACATCTGTTACTCTGCCTTTGTCCACTGAGACTAGGACCCCATTGTAAAAGGCCAGCAACTTGATCAGGCAGGATTTGCCCATGTTGAAGCCATGTGTTGGCTGCCACAAATCACCCCTTTATTACCTGCTTGCCTTAGCGGAACCTTCAGGAGGATCTGCCCTATGATCTGGCCAGGCACAGAGGTGAGGCTGACTGGCCTGTAGTTCCCCAGGTCTTCTTTCCTTCCGTTTTTGAAAATGGAGGTTATGTTTCCCCTTTTCCAGTCAGTGGAAACTTTACCAGACTGCCATGACTTCTCAAATATGATGGACAGTGGCTTTGCAATTTCATCTAACAGCTCCTTCAGAAACTGTGGGTGAATATGAATGCAAGAGAGTGGGAGGAATGATGGCAACTGGAGGGATGATGAGATCGCAGCATTGCAGTTTGATGTAAGCTGTCACCTTGGTTGCTGGGACACACTGAATCTGTAATGGCCAGTGGGGCATACAGTTAAGGATAACATGTGAAAGAGAGTGCGGCAAAAAAATCCACTGATTGACCTCAAAGCTACTGGAGGCGATTGTGTATGTTAGGTACTACAATCCAAATAATTATGTCTCTTAGACTTATTTTTTATATCGGTTACTCTTGTGATGGTTTCGCTCTACAACACCTGCATTTAGTCTTTCTTCTACAGTGTGGTACTGCAGTTTAACAGTGACTGGGATTATGCTACAGCCGGAGCTCAGTCTCTCCCCGAACAGCTCCAGGAGGTGAGCCAGTCCCTTGGGACTGGTTGAGCAGATGTACACAAGAGTCCTCCGGCCTGCAAATGTCGGGTTGATGTTTTTTTGTCTTCTGATTGGACAATTCTCTATAACTGTAGGTACAGCTGCCTTTTGTTCAGTTGCCTACAGCATCAGGACACACTGCTTTTGTTTTCAGCCCTTAGAGCTGGGTGATTTTCTCATTTGCAGTAGTTTCCAGGGACATAGACTGACTGTCCTGGTCTAGCCTGCCTGCAAGTTGCTCCCAGCATGCTCTTTAGCTGTGGTTCAGTCATGTCTCCCAACAGGCTTCCAGTAAACTGGAATCATCTGTCTTGCAAATGGTTTTGCCTTTAATTAGAAAATCTTTAATGTCTGCAAAGTCACATGTGGGTGCCAGAGTGTGCAGCTCCGTGATCCAAGTTCTTTAGCCTTGCTGGTTTTCAGCATAAAGTTTTAAAAAATAATCTCTTGAGACTTGGGATAACAGTACCTATTGAACCCTGCTAGCAGATGTTCCACAGGTTAATTCTGGCCAAACCCCCTGCTCTTATTCGTGTTTCTCCCCTAGTGAAACGCTACGAAAGGTTTTCAATTAATTGTCTCATTTCTATCCCCTATGGCCAGTTCTGTGTGCAGACTATTTTTGTTTTCACTGTCTCTGTGCAAGTACTAATGTTGGGAGTGTTGTTTTGTTCTGCTTGGGGGTTTTTGGTTTTGGTTTTTTTTTCACGGTGTAGTCCAGTACCCTGATCCTGTTTGCTCTTTGTCAACCCTTAGCTTCTTTTTCTATTCATCACGTGCTCTTTCTGGCTTTGGTGTTTGCTGTCTGGCTGCTGCCACAAAGTTTTGCAGGTCTGTGTGCTGACTAGCACTGAGAGAGCAGCACGTGATTCCAAACTGCAGCCCCCTTCCGATTCGAGGGCTCTGCAGGAGTGTTCTGGCTGCAGCCAGTGGAGAAGCTGTGTAGGCTTCTTGGAATACCCTCCAAATCTCTGTGTTCTGTGTTCATCATGTATTTCGGGAGCATACCTTACACCAGTTTTTGAAGGAGCTGTGTCTGATGGAAGGACCTTGAGCGAGTACTTCACAAAGAAAAAACTTGAACAATATTTTGATTTTGTAGGAACCAGAAAAGCATGACCATGACGCAGCTCAGAGGTTGTAGAGGAGGCAGTGTCTTTCCAGTGTGATTTAATAGAAGCTGCCCTGGAAGAGGTGCAGCACACAAATAGATGAACTGCAGGTCTCCTGTTTTCCATATCATTCCTCTTAAGTTGTTCCTACATGAAATGATGATGCTCTATTCCAGAGACTAAAACTCCCAACTCAGGGAAGTATTTTGAGGACAAAGCTCATTGAGTTGTGCAGTGAAAACTGTTAATGAAATAAAACAACTTGACGAGAAGCAACACTTAGTGCTTTGTCTGTGAAGGAGTCAGTCTTTCATGATAGACTTTGTGTTCCCGTGATTTATTTATTTATTTTCGCATTGAATGAGCAAGATTGTTTAAAAGGGGGTGTGTGGGGGGGAGGTCACTGGGGAAAAGCCCCCTCCTCTACTCACTCATCAATTCTTATAACATTAAAAAAATTAATTTAAATTGCCACTTTCCACAAAATGAAGTATAAAGCTTTCATAGTTCTGTTGTTTAATTTCCCAACTGGATATGAAATTAAGGAAATTGTAATTGTTTGACCTCTCACATCAGGGAGCCTAGGTATTTTTTCTTTTGTTTCACAAGAGTACATCTCTATGAGAATGATGGCTTCCCTAGAGGCTCAATCTGATCTAATGAATTAAAATATATCTGCTCTTGTTGGTGCTATTGCATCCTGTGACCTGTCTTGGGTTTGAGTTTAGGGTGGCTCCCATTGAATTGTGTGAAGGCTTTCAGCACACTTCCTCCTGGTGAATTGTTCTTCCTGAAGTCTGTCCATTGATTACATCCTGTAGATTGGGTCAGTTGTCTTTCTTACACAGTTCACTAATTTTTCCTTGCTAAGCATTGCTAATGTGCCTTCCATAAACTTGCAGTGTTTTGAGCTTTGATCCAGGAACCTTTTCAAATTCAGTTAAAAACAACTGAAGAAGTGAGACTTTCCCCCCCCTTCTCTTTGTGTCCTTTGTTAATCAAGAAAGCTGCAAATATTTAAAACCATTTAAAGACAAACAAAACCCCTCTTTTTTTGCTGATTTATCCAAAACACCAATTGATTATTGTTGGCAAGGACATTACACTGGAAAGGACTAGCTGTTCTGTGTGGTTTGAAGGCTAGAATACTGCTGGGGTTGTCCCTGGTGGTTGGGTGGAGCTTACTGAGTACCTGTCCAAGGGTTACTAGGTCCTAGACCAGTAGATGGACATTTCCTGGGAGAAAAATAGGTTGACACCGAAAAACAAATGTGAAAAAAAATAAACCGAGTATCATTATGGAAGCATCAAATAATGATGATCTCGAGATCTTCATGCTTTGCATGTCTGATCAGATGTACACAAGGTTTTATAGGGGATTCAATATATACTCTCTTTTAGAGATATTTATTCATGTCAAGAATGATGTCCAAACACCTTCATTTACAGTGCTCTTGCAGAGTAGGGTTTTTTTTCCTGAAGTCAGCACTTTGAGAGGTTTCCTACATGGTAGGAATGGAGTCTGAACTGACTTGCCATAGAGTAAGAATAGTTTGTTCTTCAGAGAAAAGGTGAGCAAACGTTGCTGATACATTAGCTCACAGTGATTGCAAGGATGACTTCAGCTGGTTCTGTGATCTCTGGTTTAGCCCTTATTTTCAAACAGGCCACACAAGTGGCCTTATGCACATGCATAGCAGCTGGTAAAATAGCTCTCTTTGCACAATGGCATAAAAGTTGGCAGGAAAGGACTGTCAGGATGGTTTTGCCAGGAGCTTGTGGCAGAGAGGTGACTTTGCCAAGGCTAAAGAAGAGTTGTGTTTTGTCCAGACATGATCAGATGTTGGGATCTGCTCTGTTGTATTTTAGCTATTAGAAGATCTGGCTTATGTGTATGCTAGCATATGCTCCTGGGTTTTAAAAAATTCTTACATTCATTTCACTTTCTCCAGTCCCCATTGCTTTAAAAAGAGAGGAACTTTCCAACATGCTCCAAATAAGTAAGTGGCAGAAAGCAGGGAGCTGACCATGCTCCATGACCTCTCCATTGCAGGCTGGCAAAAGAGACTCAGCAATCATCTCTCTGTTGGGAGTGGGGGGGGAAGGCAGGGACTGCTCTGCATGGTATTGGTGTGCAAGCAGCAGGAGCAAAAGCTGTGCCTGTGGCTGGCAAGCAGCTGCGAGGCAGGCAGTGGCCGCCAGCTTGCTGACACTACAGCTCTGGCACCGCGAAGAATCAAGCCCTTTGTATTTAACCATCCAGACCTAATATACTGACATGGTCGTCATCAGATACACTTGACACATGTTCAAATGGTGTATCTCACTGCTTTGAACAAGCGAGAATGTGTTCTTGGACTGCTTTGCTCTCCACATTTCTACGGAGTTTCCCACTGTCCATTTTCCATAGTTACTTAGAGCATTTAACTGGAATCCAGGACCGCAGCGGCTGCACGCATAGTCTCTCTAACCACACCTGTGGCTTTTTTGTGGCACATATAATTCATTACTGAGTGATGCTTCCTGCCTTGTCATCTTTAGTCCTAGATGAATGAATGGTGCAGCTAAATCAGCTTAGTGCTGAACTAAAGGGGCAGTACATGTTTAGCTGTAGCTCTTGCACAAGTCATGCAGAAACTTATTTGTGTTGTTATGGCTGGGTGTTCACTGGAGGCTCCAGCTCTTTTGATATCGGATCCACTCACAGCTTGCATGTCCTGCCTCAGCTTTATTTTCCCTTCCAGAGGGATAGATGCTGCATGATTCATTGTGTCTTTGCAGAGGCTCCAGTGGGCAAAGGTATTTGTGCTGAGACCTCACCAGGCTGTAATTAATCTGCAGAGGAAAGGAAATGGTTTTGTGACAGCTAAGTGAAGACTAAATAATGCAGTGTGATGAAAGGTATGTTCAACAGTCTGATTGAGGATCTGAAGTTTATATGTGTTTACAGTGAACTGAAAAAAGTTTGAGACAAAAGTTGCCTTGAATCTCACTTAGTAGTGGACAAAAGTAGATGGAGGAAAACCTGCACGTATAGTCTTTGCTGATATGCAGAAAACTCAAAAGAGATTAAAAGAATTAGAGCCTGTGACTCATTGTACTTGAAAAATTCAAGAAGCCTACATATAAAGTATGTATGAGTGCTGTGTGCAAAGAGGCACGTGGTTTATGAGTTGGACCTGAGAGGTAGGGGTATGTTCAGTGAACAAGCTGTCTCTTCTTCAGGCTTTAGATAGGAAACATCTGATAACCTCTAGAAAATACTGCAGACTTTGGTTAATTAGGCTGGCTTTTTGTTGTTTGGAGCTTTTCATGGCTTTCTTCTAGATTTTAATTGTTTTGCAGAAGGAAAGAAGTGGCTGATCATCTTGTTTGAAAGTTAAATATTTATCCTGTGAAATGTTTTGGGGGTGATTTTATTTTTAAAGAAGGAAGTAATATTTTGAATTAATGTTTGAGCTTATTCACTACTAGTTGCACCTTTTGATGCAGATTCTCTGACTTCATTTCATGTGTACATGAGATTGTTTTTAGCAAAAAGATGTGGTAAACGTGGCAGCTTCCCTAGAATTTGGTGACAGTGACCTTTGTAATAGGCATTCTGAAACTGACTGGCACTGAGTGTTTCAAGCAACAGTGAGTCCTTAGCTGAACATGACAATTTCTCTGTTCCACTTTTGTAGAATCACAGATTTCTAGATGTTTCAGGAGGCAGAGACATGTGGACGTGAAGTCTTGAAAATCCCCAAGGATGGGAAGTGTCACAGCCTCTTGGAGTGACCTATGCTAACATTGCATGGCCCTCCTAGAGAAAAAAGCTTTTCTAAATGTTCAGCTTGAGCTTCCCAAGCTGTGTTCTACCATCTGCCGCTAGCAGAAAAGGTTTGGCTCCATCAGATTTTTAACTAGAAACTCTTGTGCTAGATCGTGTGTCCATACTTTATTTCACTTTTAATACGAGCTGTCAATAATGAAAAAGCACTTAGTTTGCCTGTATGTAAGATAAAACCTGATGAGATCTGTAAAATTTTTGTAAAACCACTGTGGCTATATCCTGCTTATACATTAGGAGCTTTAGAAGACAGTACTGCTATGAAGACTAAAGTTATCATCATTACTGCCTCTGTACCTAATATGAAAATACCATTGCAGTTTACTGTCCTGACATCAGAAAACAACACTTCATTAATGTCTGGGCAGAGTTTCATACTGGTAGGAGAGTAAGTTGTTTTCTGGTTTGAGTTTAGCATCATCAACAAATGATCAAGTGCTGTACATTTATATTATAATTATGTCAGACAGAAACAATATAACTTGATTTTCAGGTTGACAGAGCATGTGCCCTGAGAATTTGTATGGATGATCTTGGTCTCATTTGGAAGCTGAGTAAGTCCTAACAGAAGTATTTCAATAATATATATGCAGTTCAGTGATGTTATATTCAGCAAGCGTTTTCTAATTAGCCCAAGTTTTAAGGCCAGAACATTTCATTTGTGATTCCTGTTTAATTTACTTGCCATAAATGAACTCAATATTCTGTAACTTTTTTTTTTTTAATGTAATTTGCACCCTACACATCTATAGCAATACTGGATGTTTTTTTCCCTTTTTGTCTAAGATGCAAATTATTTATCTGGGTAAGTATGTTGTAGGTAACTGAAATCTTGAGAAATTAATGATGAAGAGAAAGCTCTGCTTTCAATACTTTGGCTAAGACTTAGGCTAGTATTTTCAAAAGGGCGTAGTGAGTTGGCAGTTGGACTTGTTGGGGAAACTCTGGAATTCCTTGTATGTGCACAGATGGCTGAGTACCTAATTTCTCTTTCTGATTTCTAGTCTAGTCATGGGCATCAAAGTCCTCAACATATGAATAATACTGATACCTAAGTCATACTTTGCCTATGTTAAAGATACCCACAACTATACAGGACTCCAGTTTATTCTCAGAGGCGCCTAGAAGGTTACTCCTTGTCAAAACAGATCTTTGTACCTCTAGTGACTTAGAGCTCAAGGACAACTTTCTCTTCAAATCTCTTTCTTTAAGGATGGAACCTCTCTGTTCTGTTCAGAGTTCTAGAGGTTGTCCAGGGTGACTTCAAGGAGGTAGAGAACGCAAAGGGCACAGTTATGTGGAGAATGATGCTGTCTCTCAAACTACAGTGGGTATGTGAGCATATGCAAAGCAGTAGCTCTTCCAACAGCAGATGGTTTTAATTCTGTTTATGTTGGTGTCTGAGACCAGTCAGTTGTTGTGAACAAACAGTACCCACTGGAGCTGACCATCCTGTCTGGGCAGCAGCATGGGTCTGTGATTTTTTTTTCTTACATTCCTGTAAAGGGTTCTCCTCCCCTTCTCCTCTCACAGTTTCCACTATGCCTTCTCTTGTAGACAGCAATATAGGATCAGGTTGCTTTTCATTTCCATTACTTTTCCCTGCTGCGACTGAATCTGTTGCAATTAAATTTTAATTGAGATGCACACTGCTTAAATAGACACAAGACAGCTATAGCTATTGCTAATTAATTTTCTTCCAAAATGACAATATTTAATAATTATATTGCATGTCACTTATATTATTTATACAAGCTTAACTCTGGGCATTTTTTTCAAGAGACATCAGCTGTGAAAGTGCTTTATGATGTTAATCTCCTGTAAGGCAATTGTGATTAAGTTGAGAAAGGACCGTATGTTTGTGGCACATTTACTAAAATACCATGTAGCTCTGGAAGTTGAAAGAAAGACTGAGATGTTTCCATAAAAAGGTAATAGTGTTTCTGGTTACAGCAGCCAAGCCTAGAGAAATCCAAATTACAATAATTAGTGCTTCTGTGTCATCTCTGATCTATGGCTCTCTGAGTACAAGTGAGCAAGCTCATGCCTTATGACAGATTCCTCTCCAGTTTTTCACTTTACCTTGCACAGTGCAGAGATCATCTTCTACTCCAGTCTGCAAAATTCCTTGCCCTCTGCTACCTTGCTGTAATGCCAGGCAAAGAAAATGACCTTTTCCTCTTCTAGTCAGATGAATCCATCACTGGCTGCTGTCAGACAGGGTGTTGGATGAGCAGGACCATTTGTCTGTTCAGCATGACAGACTTAGGCTGCACTGTGAAAATTTGGGAAATTTGTCTGGCCAAGAACGTCTAATTGCTGCATCATAGTGTGACTTGGTGTTTGCAGAGAGGTGCATCACTGACCTCCAAACTTCAAATGCTCACTAAACAGGGGGAAATTTCCTGGGACATCTGTAAGAAGAATTTTTCCAGCCTTTCTTGCATTGGTGCACAACGGTGATACTTCCTCTGCAGAACAAAGGAACCAGCTGTGAAAGGTGACATACATCAGCCCTGGGGATTTACTGGCAGAACAGGAAGCTTTAGCAAGGACTGGAGAATCAGAAAGCATTTTCTTAATTATTTTTTTTTCTCAGGAAGGGTCTTGCCTAAGGTGAAAGTTAAAGCTGGGAGCTACGGCAAAGGGATTGTGTGGGTCATAGAAGTAAATGTGGTAAGAATTTGTGATCCCTCTGAGGACCCCAAACCAATAAAAGTCAAAACTAGATGAGAAAAACGACTGTAAGTACCTGGTTTATCATATTGCCTCTGCTAGCATAGTGAAACTTTAGAGACTCTGCACCTTTCTGTTTGTCACTATCATATATTAGTGCAAAGTAAAGCTACTATGGAAAAGTCTGTGTTTGCGTTTATGTAGGATGTTGGAGGTTAGTATTGATATTGCACAGCAAAATAAGTTGGATGGTGCAACCCACTTCCAGGAAAGCACAACGAGAAATTTTCCAAAAATGGCATGAAAAGCAGTTGTGCCATGTGCTGCTGTTATCAGAGGAGGTTAAGATGTTGCACATGAGAGGACTGATCAGCACATCAAGTGGAGCCTCTCAGTCAAAGGAGAATTGATTAAATACATTACATGGGTTTATAGTGAAACGCTCCTGTTGAATATATGGGGCTATCACTATTCACATAGTATATTCACACGTATTATTCACTTCACACAAATTCTGTTTGAAGCTAGTGATTTTGGTTCCTTTTCTAGTGTACATATAGCAAAAAAAAACCTCTAGGATTATTTTAGTATTAAGATGGATTTGAATGAAAGGCTGGCTGACTGATCTAACTATCCTCATGTACTGTCGTGGAAGCAAAACTGCACTAGACCAAACCCCTTTTCAATGTTATTTTATTTTCCCCTCGATTTTTACAACAGATTGTGCAGTAATGAGTTCTGTTTTGGTGTCTGTTTGGTGTCTTGTGCACTGTTGTGTGGTGGCAGGGTTGGGTACTTCAGGAAACTGCCTCTTGGGGTTTTTAAAAGTAATGGAAACTTTTTGTGCCTTTATTTTATCACTTCTGTCACCAGGTTGTACCTTACTGTACTCTCCTGCTAAGCGGGTACTGCAGTTAATTATACACAGATTTTTGTGCTTATTAGTAATGCAGTCACGGTTCCTGGCAAAGACAGTGTCTTGGTAGTGTGGCTGGGTGGGACAACAATGTATGCAGACCCTTTTTCCCCACTGTGCCTGTTCTGGAAGCTGAGGGCTGCTCGACTGCACCTGACAAGACAGGAATAATGTATTCCTCTAACAAATAGTCCTCTTCCTCTGTGTGTTTTCCCTGAAGTTATTTAGACATGATGTTGTTTGCTTTGAGGTCTCACATGCACTGTGATTTGCATATGGCACTGGAGTTACTGATGTTCCTTTGATTGCTGATTCTCACAATCCTCAAAACACCGTTTGCTGCCAGTGCAGTTGTGCATAGCTGTAGGGGCTGTTACCTGAAAGGCTACAGATACAGTAAATGCTGGTCTTCTCCAAGACACACAGTGTGAGTGGTCTTGTCCAGGTCCCAGCCAAAAGACAGTGGGCAGGAGCCACGTGGCTTTGGGTCTGTTTTGTGTCACTGCACTGGCCATCAAAAGGGAAGGCTTAAACATTAATGAATGTTCACAGCTACCAGTACTCTGCTCTAAAAATCTCAGTGGGGTGCAGTGATGAAAAGCCAACTCTGTGCATGCTTTGAGTTTGTTTCTCTGAAGACATTTGCCTCAATATGTTCACATAAACAAAGACTAGTCTTTGGTTATGAGAGTGCTAAGGAAAGTTGTCTAATGTTCTTTTGGTGTACCACTAATGATTTGGGAATGGACTACAATTTTTGTTTTCAAAAGACACATTTTCTCTGTTTTTCTAATAAATATTTTAAAAGTTAGCAATATATCTCTTTTTACTGGATATACTGGCTTCAAGATGGAAAGAGTATTTATTGAGCTGTCTTACTTGTAATGCATGAAAGGCTGGGAGTAGCTCAAGGGTTGAAAGTGGTACCAAATGGTGGGTAGTAGTGGATATGGTTTAAAGACAAGAAATTGTGTGGGCATCTAAAGCTGGTGACATGCCCTTTGGCCCTGTACCTTCAGTTCTGTGAAAGTTTTGGCTTAGATGGATGACTTGAGAGATGAAAGATAACATATGTTCGATTTCATCAGCAGATAAAAACCTAACTTGCTTTTCAGTCAAGTGCTAGGTTATGACAGCAATTAGGATGAATACTTGGAGAGACATGTCAGTATTTCTAGTGTATGATTTTGAATGTTGATATGCCCTTGTCATGTGTGTTAAGCAGAGAGCAAGGGGATGTAAGAAATATGCTCACCCCTTCTTGTGAGGGACAAGTGGATTATGATAAATGAATAATGCAAATATAATTCCTTCGCCTGAGAAAAAATAAGAGTGTAAAGACAGTTAACTGAAGAACCTTAGTATATCTCCTAAAATTAGCATGATGGGTCATAACAAGTATGTTTGCTGGTTCCCGATTTTCCGGGAGGATCTGGTTCTTATTTTGGAGACCTGTAATACAACAGAAAGGCACTCCATGTAATTTGTTTCACTTGTGGAAACTAGTTATGAATGAGTCTGGGAATGGACAGATATATCTGGTTTGTATGACCAAACTGACTCAGAGAACAGTATTTAGGCCCTGACTGAAGAAAGTGCATATGCGATTCCTAAAGTCTCCCTGAAGCCAATGAAATTGAAAGCATAGTGTGGTGGGCTTTGAAGGGCTTTGAAAGAGGAGACAATGGTTGAGGCAAAACAAAAGATCATGCCATCAAAGGATGTAAAGCCAAGTGACAGGAACAAAGTGACAAGCTAGGAAAATGCTCTTTGCTCCCACATTCTGAATGGCTGTGAAATCAGCTTTGTACTCATTAGAGCCAATGTAAAGGAACTTGCTGTAAATGAAAATGAATGGCTTAGAGGCTGGTGTTTTGAGTTCAGATGTGTAGGTGAGTGGCAGAAAGCTCAAGGAAGTGCCAAACTCTGAGACATTGTGCACAAGGAAGAACCAGGAGTCAGAGGTGGCCTAGAGGCAGAATCTTACAGTGAGGTTGGAAGAATCTGAGGACCACCCCAGGTTTTAAATTTGAGTAACAAACAAGATGCTACACACCTCTACCGCATTTGGCATCATTTGCCACCCTCTAACCATGGCCAGACTGCTGTGAGAAGATACTTGAGAGGCAGACTGAGGTTTCTGTGTGGTTGAATGGAATCAGGGCTGAACTAGATTGATCTGTGAGTAAAATATAAGAAGGATTTAGTGGGGAGAAATACCAGAGACAGAAGATTGGATGCAGCTTAGCTATGAGCGAGGACAATGGCAGAATGAGAGTTACGGGCACAAGTGGGATTTTTTTTTAGGGAGATACACAGTATAAAGGTCTGTAAGGAAAACGAACAGAAGAAAGAAGCGCAAGGAGAGCAAGAATGGTGTCTCTGGCATGGTTTAGAAGATGGCTGTGAAGGAATAAGGTAATTAGAAGAGAAGAACAGATGAAAAATTAGGAGCAAAGAAAGTTGTAGAGGGGAGATGAAATACCTGTCCAGTTTTAACTTTTCTGTTAAGAAGCTTGTGTGCGGAAAAAAAGAGAATACAATTATTTTATTCATTAATATACAACAGAAACAATGACAATAATTTCAAGGTAAATAATAACTATTACTAGCAGTACTAGAAAGCTATCTATATGTATTTATACATGTATGTGCATACACACACTGTAGGAGGTATCTGCTCTGAAGAACGTATATTAATACTTGGCATTTTGTCTCAAATTAGATAGTATCAAGGAGAAAAAGCAAACAAGGAAATCTTTGCAGTCTTCTCAAGCTACCTTTAATGATTTGAGTCTTACATAAAAGAACAGTGAAAAACACTGTATTTTTGTGTTGTCTAGTGGCCACTGGAGTCATTGTGCCCCAAAGTCTCTGATATAGCCTCTGAATAGCTGTGGGGACCCAGTAAGAGTGAATGCAGTTTCTAGTTCAACCCCTGACCTAGTTACCGCTAAACACAGTTGAGTTGTTTTGCTTCACTTGCTTCAACTGCACAGTCACATATAACCAACGTGGTTCCTAAACCATTTATCTGAGCCATAGCAACCTGCTGACATTTGCTAAAAGTCTACTGCTAGCCCTGGGTTTTGTTCCAGCAAGTTTTGTGGATGCAGTGGCACACCAACCCAGCTTGTTTTTTATGTGAAACAGATACTGCAGGGTAGCGGAGGATCAGACCTCATATTTCTAGTCTTCTGTAGGCCATAGAGACATCACTGCTGGGATTGAGAATGGAAGGGTTCCCTTAGCTGTTATAAAAAGAGAATTACATACATTACAGTATTCTTTCTTTCTTTTTTTAATGCTGGCAGCTACTTGTTAATCCAAGAAACTAAGTCAGCTTTCATAGGCTACCAAGTAAAAATTACATGATATTCTGTTTAACAGTTTTATATCTGTCTCAGTCATCAAAATACTTGCACTACAGTAGACATAACTGCATAGTAAAGGAATGTATATTCAGTAATGCTGCCATTGGCAGGACAGAAACACCTCAGAGTTGACCAGTATTCTCAGAGATGTTTATTACCTGAGTCTTACTAAATCCTATTTTAAAATAAAAATAAGAAGCTGGAAAGTAGTAGTTTTGCTTATAAGCAGGACAGGCTTGGTAAGAATTGGCCATTATAAATGCGGAAGTTTTGATCTGTGTAAGTATGGCAAATCAACCATTTATGACTCGCTTATACATAGGAATGTAAGATCAAGGGGCTGATGTAGTCTGACTTTCTCTGTAACACTATCAGAGGACTTTCACCCATTCACATCCAGTGACAAGTCTTAGTCTACAGCAGATCTTCTAGAAAAACACTTCAACTAAATGTCAGCTTTGCAGTGCTAAAGAGTCTGTTGCCAGCCTGGATCCAGTGCTCTTCCGTGTTGTAACTAGGACCCTTGTTTCTAATCTGAATTTTTGTAGCTTAACTTCCAGCTCTTAGCTTTGGTAATTGGTATTGGATAGCAGTAATTGTTTCAGCCATAGTTTCTTGTAGTGTCTTCTGAAACCAAAGTTTTTTCATTATGTATATATTAGTGTCACTGATCAAGTCATCCTGCAAATGTCTCTCTTGTGAGATCTTTTTCATTTTTCTCATGGATGGCATTGGAGACTTTGCAGTTTTCATCTTTCTGCCTGTATAGTGAACACCAGATCTGAGTGCAGTGTTCCATTAACAGTCAGCTAAGGGTTAGACAGAGGCATTATAACCTTCCAAATTCTGCATAGCACACTCCATAGAGCTTGTTATACACTGCCCATGATAAACTTGAACTTGTCTCGAGTCACTTTCTCAAAGCAGAGTCTTCATTTCAATCCACCGTTTCCTGATGTGCAGCCTTATACTTGGTTGCTTCAAAATATATGAGGTTTGTATCTAGCCCATCTAAAGATAGAGAGCAGGTCACTGGTACAAAGCAATCATCTTTATTTACTGTGTCTGCAGTCATTTGTGACTGACAAACTTCATGTGTTAGTATTTCTTGTCTATGATACGCTAAATTATTGTTTGTGTCCAATCATATGACTGTTTCCACCAGATTCAGTAGTACCAGTTAACGCTAATTTGTGTATTAAACAAACTCTTTCACTTCTTGTTTATTATATGGGTTTGCAGCATTAAAGGTCTACACAATTAAAAAATCTCTTCTCTTTGAGTCCCTTGGTACCTTGATTAATTTTAATCTTGACATCTTGATTTCTGGCTAAATGAGTGCTCATTTTCACCCTTGTCTTTTGTCATTAGCTTAATACCCTTCTGAATACCCTGTCTCCTGAAAGACTTATTCCCTTAAAATGAAATGACATCCAGCCACGCTGTACAGTCTCTTTTCTCTGTAGAAGATGGACCTGTACTGCTCAAAACTGAGAAGCTTTGTCTTTCACCATTTACTTAACCATTAATTTCTGGAATCATATGTAGCCCTGTAACTTGAGTCGCAGCTCGCAGAAACAAGCGCTGTTCAGACTATTAATTTAATTCTTCTTCATATAAAGTTCCTTGCAAAGATTCTTGGTCATCTTTGAATCTTTCTTGACTGATATACTTTTGTCCTGTGTTGCCTGTTCATGGCTATGTCCCATATTGCTTTGTCCTCCTACTACATCACCATATATTTCAAGTTTTGGGGTTTGAAAATGCTCTGTTACTTGTGACTGGACTTGATAACCTCCATACATCCATTCCAACCCCAAATAGTCTATGATCCTGTCAGAAACTCTTCCCCATTCCCATCTGGATTAATTTTTCTTCATTCTCCTGTTTATGAACTGCCAACCATTTTATGTGGTCTGCATCCTGCCTTTAGCTGGCAACCATAGTCTTTCAAAGACAATATGTGTTTCTATCCAGTGTGGAATAGCAGCTTGTGTGGTGTATGTGTTCATCAGAGGAACATAAGCCAACTGAACTGTTGTTTCTTTGTTTTTAATTACATTCTTGTTTCCTTCCCAGGCTTCTCTTCTACATACTTACACGTGTGTCTCTGGAGGGAGAATGCAATAGGCTGATGAAGTTAACTGGAATGTTTAAAAAAAACCAAAACTGTTGTAGTGAACTATCTTCTGAAAGAACCCAGTTGCTATAGGGATTTTATGCAAAGATTCAGTCCTTCGTCTTCCATTGTTCAAAATGAAGGTTTTCCTTCCTTCAGCCAAAGAAGGGTTTTCTTATCCAAGCTTTGGAGCCTGCTCAGTGTGAGCTGGATGAGATAGTTGCTACAAGGCAATATTACTCATCCCACGCCTACTTGAAGCAAACCCATTAAACTTCACTGCAAGTGGTTTGTATTTGGGGTTTCATTCATGAGAGTTGAAAACACCCAAACTACTGCAGGACAGAAGTGAAACCCTGAGAAGATTCTCCTTCAGTTACCACCAGTCAACAGTTACAACCTTCTCAACAGTTCTCTCAAATCTGATTCCAAGGGTTCTGTTTTCCTCTGTGGAACCTGCATGAACATCTCTGTACAGAATCAGTTTCTGCTGCACTTGTAGTACATGCAATTTACTTTCTTAGTACATTTTACTCATAAACCTGGTAAAAAGTAATAGGTTAATTATTATTCATTTGGAATTAGAGTCTAATTTTGTTGTAAACAGTTTAACTGCTGGTCCTCTCCATCCTGGTCTTATTACAGACTGTGTTTATCTGTTACCCACCCTGGTATATCTGCCAAACACCACAGATGTTTTATCTGACATGGTAGATATTAACAGTTACTCCTCTTGTTGGAGCATGAAGACTTGATGAAGGGACTTTTTTGGTTTCTTATTTTTCTTGGTTTTTTTCCTTTCTCTTGTGCCATTCTGGTGTGCAAAGCTTTCCTAAAATGAAAACAACATTTCTTTCATTAGATACATACGTGCACATACAGGTAATATTTGGTCTTTTTTCTTTTTGGAAAAAATCCAGAAAGTTCTGTAACAGGAAATTGAAAACTTATTTGGATTTACATAAAAAAGCCCCAAATGTAGACAATGCTTGTGCCAGCTCTTACCCTTACAACAAAAACAAATAAACAAAAAAACAAGTGAAGATCCATGAATGAGTTAGAATGGTGATGAATTACTTTTGAGCAATTTTTGTTTACCTGGTGGCCTCTTCTCATATTTTTGAAGCTTGTTAAAACAGACTATGAATGCAGGAGTGTCTTCATATCTTCTTTGACGGTGTTGGAATCCGCATGGTAACAATTTTCTCATGATAAGACACGTACGATTGGCTTTGTAAAAGTGCATGCATGACTTTGTTTTCCTGTTCCACCACAAAAGGCTTTTCCCTCCAGCCCCCACTCCTCCATCTTCTCAGTTCTTCCAAAGTAAGAAACAAAGATAACTTCTAAGAGAGGGGAGGGGAAGTCATGTACCTCAGCCTGCATGTCTCAGCATGGACCAATGCCGAACCTGTGTCTGGCTTTGAGCTTTTATGTCTACTTGTATGTTTTGATGATGTATTGTAGTTGTTTATAACTCAACATCTGAAAGATAATTTCTGTTCAAGGCTCTAAGGTTGGCAACTTGTAAATATACCCAAAGTGGGGAAACAAGTCAAATTTATCTGATATATTTATAAACTGGTCTTATTTGTAAGGAAGCAGCCACATTAAAGTGACGCTAGTGATGGTGACAAGTAAGAACATCCAGCTAAATCCAAGGAACAGGTGAAATTTAAGTTCTTTTATTCAATATAATATTCTTTTCAATAACCACAGCCCACAAAGTAAATGGCTTTGGAAAGGAATTATTTGTATTCTTGGTCAGTGGCCTCAGTGTTGTCATCTGATGCCATGGAGTGTCCAAGGATAGCTGTCTTCTGGCTAATACTTCTGAAGATGCATGTTTTCCATAGGTCTTGTGCCATATATGATCCCCCTGCCCAGGACCAGGGCCACCAGGATGCTGGGTGTCCCTGTGAAGACACTGGCACTGCATTTAGGTGGTGAATACTACTTCTGAAATAGGAAGCTGAATACTTAAAGACCATCCATATGGTGATAATTTCTCATTATCATTGCTACTAACTGCACTGGCTTTGTTTGATAGAAGCCAAAGACCATTGCAGTGAGTGTAAGAGGTGACAGCACTTGTGACATTTTCTGAGTTCGTATCTGTTTCGATCCATCTGCCTGACACCACATGAAGCAGTAGGTTGCATCCTTGTATCTAGGTACTCTGGATCCAAAGAGTGATAGAGCATGCTGGAGGGCTGCATTCCTTGGAGTTGTTAGCAGAGCCTGTTTCTTCCATCACAGACACTTGAATCTCTCCATTTTGCTTCCTTGCATGTTCCCTGAATGTTTTCTGTCTCTTTCCTCTTGTGCCATGCCTCCCTGCCCTGTCCCTGGCATGCTAGATGCCATGCCCCAGCAGAGCTATGTGTTTGCCACTTCCATGGTACCAGCTCTGTCTGCAGTCTCCTTCTTTCCCATTGTACTAATTTTCTCCTTATGCAGTGTTTGCCATTGCCAGACTTGTCCCTGTACTTTCATTAACTTGCACTTTTCGGTAAGGTCTTACCTACTCTAGTCCCTAAGGTGATCCCTCTTTTATTTCTTTGCTGTCATTCAGGTTCATCTCCATCTGTAGGAGGCCCCTGCTCTCTCCACATCCTGCCAAGCGTCCTTACAAACATCCCTTCTTCTCCTGTGCCTCCTTCCCATCACAGATCTTTTCATACTTTGCTTCCTTTCTTTACCTCCCTGGGCAGAGGTGTGCCCACTGGTGTCTGGAAAATCCCCGTCTCTTCTGGAGCTGGTTGGAAGTGATGTTCTGAAGTTATCACATTACAGAGAAACACTGCCAACCAACAGGCAGTCTGGGGTGCACTTTGACCCCTCACAGTAAGGCACAAGTGGCTTCTTCCTCGTGCTTTTCATTTGCTGTTGCCATATGGAAATGGCAGATGGTGTTGATCAGGAAGTTAATCTAGAAGCATATCCGTACGCAAAAGATTTGTTCATTAAACTTAGAACTCCAATTTAAAGCCAATTAACAGAGTGATTTGAAGAGACTTGTTGTTTTTGAAGTTCAAAAGAGATGCTAAGTCTCTGATTTCAGCCTTTGTACATTCCAGAACCTGTATAACTATTGCAGTGTTGCCAACTCTCCTGGGGTTTTTTGTCTTTTTTTCCCCCCTCCTTTTCTGGTTTTTTCCTCTCTTCATTTTTTAAGTGATGAAACTTTTACCATGGGCTGGAGCTGTTCGCTGAAGCCTTACGAACACTTAGCTTTCTTAACAGTTTTAGCCCTACATGTGGGAGTGGGTGTGTAGAATTTGTGTGTTTGTCTTCTTTGCTGGAAGTCAGCACAACTCCCTCCCCTCTTCTTTTGGCACCCTGGTGTTACTCTTCCCAAATCAGGAGCTGAGGAAGGAGGTAGAAAAATGAAAGAAAACCTGAGCCCTAACTCCTCTTCTGACAGCATGGAGTTGTCTCTACTTTCTTTCCTCCCTCCTACAATGTTACTCAGAAACTGGAAGGGACCCACCACAAAAACTTTCTCAAGCTTGGAAGGGGCAACAGGGGTCTTCAGGCAGATGGCTACTGCTCTACATATGTGTGCCCCAGCACAGAGCTCTTAATTTCCTTGTGTAATCAACCATGTAGAATGGACCCAAGGAGACCATTCCCAAGAAATGTCAAGATGGGAAACCTTGTGTCAGGATGACCCCAGAAGTGATTGGTTCTGAATTAATATTTATGCTGCCTTTACGTGAGATTGATATTCTGTAAATTCTGGTAGGTCTTTCAGCAACAGTGAGTGTGTTTGGATAGTCCCAGCATTTAGTAGTGGCATGTGTACAGAAAAAACTTTCTTTAGTAATTTGAAGCTGTTGCTGGTATAAAAGAAAATAGAGGGGTCAAGTTTTGCTGTGGTATGGAGGCTATGACTTCACCAGGTTAACTGCTGCTACTTCCGTGTAATTGAGAACATAATTTGGCTCAAACCCTGGGAGACTGAAAAGGATCACGGCAGCCACTGTATTAAAGCCAGTGTTCAAAACAGTTGGCTCATGCTGAATTTCATAAGCAGATCGTGTATTCAGAAAGTTTTAGCTGTATGCCACAGTCCACTGCAAAGAAGAGAAGGTGGGAGTATCTCTTTGGTTTTTTAACTAAACCACACCATGAAAAGCTTTCAAACATGGGATTGTACCGGGGGCTGGGGATTTGGAGGGAGTAAGGTCTTGTGGCAGAACACATACAGTATCTCCTTGATAGATTGGGAGCTGCACAAGGGCTGCTCTTGGTTGCTTCCAGCTCCCATTGCAGCCAACATTAGTGGGAATTCAACCTGGCTGTGCTGTGATGGACAAGAGTGCTGGTGTCAACAGCCAACCCTCCTGGAGTGCTCCTTGGACACTCCATCGTGTCCATTTGGGGGTGATGGCAGCTTGCTGACAGCTTTGGGTCTCTGCAAGAGAAGGTCAGGAAGAGATGGACTTAAAATGAAGAAGATAGACATTGGTTTGAGAAAGGCAAAAATTTGCACAGAAGCAGAACGGTTGCTGGAAGCCCCCTTTGGAATTGACTCCCTTTATGGAACTGTCAGGCATGAGGGTCACATTTAGCAACTGTGGAGTGGCTACTGGGGGACCTGTGTCACAACCTCACCAGCAGTGCTTGCCCTCTGACAGACAGGCTTGCTTCTGTGCTGCTAGTTTTTGGTGAGAGTTGGTCAAAGTTGTGGATTCATTTTCCACAGGACAGCTTGGAGAACAGAAATCTGTGCCTGATGCTCTGTCTAGGGGAAGAAAAGAGGGTTTCCTGATGAGGGAGAAGTCCTGAGAAGGAAATAATGCTTTTCAAGAAAATGGCGCTTGTGCGGTGGGTATGGCTGATGAGTTATTTGTTTGTTGCCTTTTGCTGGCAGTCCTGCTCAGGCTGATGCCTTCCAAGAGAGACAGGCATTTTGAGACAGCACTTTTGACCATTCCTTGAGCACTTAGCGGGAGGGATTGTTTTATTAGGAAAGTCTACGACTTCTTGTTTTTCCTCAAAGGCAAATGTGACTTTGTTGTTTTTAATTCTGTTGGGATTTCTCCCTTTTAATATACAACACAGCTGTTAAAATAGCTGGGGTTGTCTAGGGCAAATCATGTAGCACTTTCCTTGTTCAGATCTCAGATGGCTGCCTTTTTAGTGTCGCTGCAGAATTATGCTACAGAGCATATGAATAGTGCTGGTATTAGTGTCAAAATCAATTACCCAGCCTTCCTCCTGCAGAGAAAGCTACAAACCTTAGGAAAAATCTGAGTAATCCATTCTCAGTTTCTAATTCTGAGTAATGACGGAGGGCAGAGTCTTGTGCTTGAATAAGTGCACAGGGTCTTTCTCCACATAGTCACTCTTAAATGCATGCTCTTTACAGGAAAAAGCAGGCTCCCTGTGAAACCCTTTTTCATGCCAAATGGCCCACTGCTAAGATTAATCTGTCATTGAATTTATAAATTCTGTGTGGCACAGAACAGCGAAAAAAGTTTAGCATTGAACAGAAAGCAAACCATGTATTGCTTAGAAAATGAATGCTGCACTCCTGGATGGGGTGGATTGACTGTCTCCATCAATCTATCTTCTTATACTGGTAATAAAAATACTTCCATAGCCTTGTGCCTCTGAGGATCTCAAAGCACTTTGCAAATAGGGCAAACTACTATTTCCCATTTTACGGCTGTGAAAACCAGCTGTGAGAGAGGTTAAGCTTTTTGCCCAGGGACACAGAGGAGACTGTAGCAGAGCCAAGATGGGAACCTAAATCTCCAGAGCTCCAGCATTATGTCCTGGTCACACATAAAGCACAGGGGGTTGTGTGCTGGTCACTGACTCAGCTGTCTTCCGTGAAACCCTAGAAGGTACAAAGACAAATCTGTATTGGTGCTCCTTCCCTCCCTGGTCTTTGTCCCAGTCTGTGGATGAAGGGGCAGGGCAGGATCTGGGTGAGGAGGATGCCTGTGTCCTCCTGGACTTGGGGTGGTCAGCTCTCGTTGTGGATGGCTGTTGAAGGACAGTGACTTCTGGTTGCTGCTGACCTGGGGAAATGCTGGTAGCCTTGCACCCAGCCTGCTCTGCCCCAGGCACCTTTACAAAACAAAAACAATTATAGTCTTATTATCCAAAATCCCGTAAGATTAGAGTAGCTGCATTCTTTTTTTCTTCTCTAATCCAGTATTTGAGAAGGATTTACCTGTTTAATGCAACCACTTATTAGAAACACTTCATTATTTATTTTTTACATCATAATGCATTTGAAAAGAGAGCATACAGCCAAATTCTCAAATGGAGGGCTAATCGCTGTTAAATCCCAGTTGGTTAAATGACACATCTGAAAATCCCGGGTCCCTGCAGAGGTACGTAGGGGAAAGACTTAGGGATGTACTTCGGACACCTCTCTGGAGTACAGCATGGCTCTAACTTGCATTTTTCACAGGAAAACAGCCTCTGTTCCTAGTTTCTTCCCTCCCCTCCATAGCTGCTGTGTTCTGAGCCTTTTGGAGAAGCTCCCTCATGCGTGAGGCTGCTCCATGGGTAAAGAGCAATGGGGGAGGCTGGAGGGGTGTGAGGGCAAGTGTCTGGTTTCAAACAAAAGCGCAAAGCCTTGGAAGGAGGGACTAAGGAGAAACAGGTGGGGGGCTAGTAGTTTATTTGCTTAATGAACAGAAGCCCAGGCTGTCAGACCTAGGTCAAATACTCCTCTAGTTTGAGTGTATTTATTTCATACATGGTCTGTAACCCAAGCTGATTTCTGGATTAAATCACTGTAAAGTCCTGGCCTGTAGGAACCCACCCCATGTTTGCCATCAAGCCCAGCACATGCTGGGGCAGGACCTCAAGGGGCCACCTCAGTGTTCACTGGAGCCTTGTGTCATCAGTAAAGCCTGTAATTGTGTGTCCTGTCATTTTCAATGCAAGCTTAGCTGTTTACAGCCGCAAATTGTGAACACAGATCCATCACTTAGTTGTCCCATTAATGTGAAACATTCCTGAAGGCTCCTGGGATAAGCTGGTCAGGTGGCAGCACACAGCTGCCCAGTGGGCCACCATGCTGCTGGAGCCTAGGCAGGCTGGAGGACTACATTTGCCATGTGCTAGGATTCTCTCGGATGCCAGCAAGAGTGGTTTTGTATTTACAGGAAAGATTTAGAGTAGCTTAGAGAAGGAAGTGGTACAACTTGGAAGCCTTTTTTGAGCAGTGGTACAACTTGGAAGGTCTCCAGTAGTGGGTGATGGGGGTCTGAGAGCACAGGGCCATGTGCCAACTGCTGTGAGACATGGAGCTCATCGTGTAGAGAGAAAAGGGAGGATAGGTGTTTGCTTTCCTGCTTCTCTGTCCTGAAGTCACGATCTAAGAACTATTTGAATTCCAGCAAAATAGCAAGGGGGAGGAGTGAGGTGCTTATTGACAGGATCATGAACAACTAAAGGGTGAAAACTACAGATCACATGTGGGAATTCCTGAAATCTTTATATGCTTTATAGTTTCTAGGAGAGTTAATTATTTAATCCATGATGTTCAGGAATCTATTAATCCTCTAGAGTGAAGGAAGGAAAGATAGAGCTGGCAGTAAAACTACCTGCACACAAAAAGTTTTCTGGTTTATAGACATTTTTTGGTTGATCTCATTAATTTCAGTAAGTTAAACAGCCAGCTTGCTCCAGAGTACCTCAGGAGCTGAAAACAATTTGCATATAAAAATTTACATTTGAAAAATTGCACATCTGCATTAAAATTGGAATGCAAAGGAGGAATTAGCAGAGGGTGTTCCCACGAGCAGCCTGAGGCCAGTAGTGCTAGGTAACTGTGGGCTCTGTGAAAACAGGAGTTCACGTGGAAATATTTGAAATAAGAGAAGTTAAAAGGGGGTGAACGGGAGTATTTGCACTCAAAATCGAAGCATGTCTCCTCATTTAAGAGAAGCCCCATTTTTTACATTAAATTTGGGATACCTATATATTTGCTTTTGGAATCCAGTTAAGTTTAAGTCATGCGGAACAAATGATCGAGCTAACAAAAAGTTCAGGAGCTGTTATTTTTTCAGGTTAGAAAACAGTACCCTATCTGTGCTTTGGTATTTTGTTTGTTTTGTGGAGCTTTCACTGGCACCTAATTCACTGTAATGAGTTAAAGATGTAGCTGATTTTCAGATGTGGCTGGTCAGGGTAGAAGAACTTGCTTGGGAGAGAGAGGAACTGGGGTGGTTGTTTAGTCCTCAGTAGTGAGAGTTGAATGGACTGTGGAAGATCTTCTGTGGCTTATCTGTAAGCACTTTTGAGGTGTTCTGTTCAGGGCACTGTTTCAGAACCAGCACGTATAGTAAGCACAAGTGGGGAAGATGAAAAGAACCCTTAAGTGTATCTTTGTTTTTACTGGAAGATTTTTATCCATCTCAGTGGTTTGTTATGATGAGCTAGGTCATATATAGGATGGACAAATTAGTTTTTCACATGCTCAATTTTTGTACCTCACCTATCCTTTAATCCTGGAAAGCCATTTGGTCCTGGAGGCTTTATTATGTAGCCCAAGTTTATGTAGGGAAAAAATGTATTTTAGTCTTAATCCTTTAGAGCTTCAATTGCCTGAAGACAGCAGGATGTGAGAAAACCCATTCCTTTGCAGGGACTTTGCTCTTTTGTGCCTGTGACTGCTGTACTGGCTGCAACGCTACAGTAGAACCCCGTGAAGTCTTTGCTGCTTGCCATTTACTTTTGATCTCTGCCCAACCTTTGGCCACTTCCTCATGGAGCTGATTTTGCCTGCTTTGTGAGTGGTGACCAGAATCTGGTTTTGTTTTATGTCCTGTAGGGTTGCTGAGCTGGAAGATGCACATCTAAGATGGAAACTTCTGCTTCAACTGCTGCTGGGAAAAAAGAAGGGAAAGGTGCTGTTCTGGAGGGGAATGGCTTTACAGAAACGGGGAAGAAACCCACTCCTTTAGCAGCTGCAGGAGCAGCAGTGGCACAAGGAGGTACTTTATGTTTTCCACAATTTGAAAGCAGCAGGGGTGTTTTTCATGAGATTGTAAGAATTTATTAAGTACAGTGGCATCTGTCCTCCTGTGAACATGCTGAGTTTATTGGGGGTCCTGGCCAATGGAGGTCACAGGAAGGGGAAGCTGTGACACAGAGTGGCATCCATCCAAATGTCACTACACCACTCCTGGTGAACTGGGCTGGGATGAGGGAGAGGAGGGCTGGTGACAGGCGGCTGTCGGGGAGTTGAGGTGTCATACTACTGCTTGCCCCTGGTCAATCTGTGTTGTGTGGCATAGGCAGAACAGTGCCTGCTACTTCTTCATGAAGGAGTTACAGGGTGGCTGGTGAGGCCAGCTGGAGCTGGGGAGCACCCCATTGCTTTATCAGAGAAAGGTGTCATGTGCGGACTGTGATCCTGCTAATGAGATAAACACACTGCACTGCCCTCAGTTGTTGCTGCTGAGATTGAATGGGTAGGGAGGAATGCAGGAGTGTCCAGCCCCAGTTCAAGAAAGTTCACAAAGAACCCCTCTGTTTGAGCCATTCCTGTTAATGTCAGAAATAGTCCTGGTCCTGATTTCTTTTTCTGTCACTGTTTTTGTAAAGATTTTGATCCTGTTGGTTTTGAAGTTACATTCCTAAGGTATGGGGTTGGTTTTGTTGTGTGTAAGATTGGCACATGTGGAGATGCGGAGGTGTACAGTTCCTGCATCTTCTTGTCTGCTACGGTGGACAAAATACAGCTTCAGAAAACATATTCCTTTCTGAAACACATGTGCTAATGAATCTCCAAACTGGTATTGGGGCCCTTAGTGTTGGCTCTAACTGTAAGCAAGGTCACACCCACCAGGAAGGCACTGCACTGCACTTGCTGGGGACTGGGTGCCCTTGCTGGATGGGATGTAAGGAGACAAACTTAGAAGGAGCTGCACCAGTTCAGATGTGGCTAGAGACATCCCAATGGTGCAAACTTTGCTTGGAACTTTTATTTCTTTAAAATAGGTCTTTTTGATAGCCAGAGTCTACCTTAATATGAACTGTTCCCCTCCCCTTCCTTCAGTGCAAGGTGGTTCATCATCAGCCCAAGAGAATAGCACAACTCTCTGCAGACTCTCCTGTTTCTTACACAGCTCATCTATAGAGATTGTGTTTTCTGTTAGGTGACTTTTGCAGATAGTTCCCAGCCTAAATTGCTTACAGCTCTTCAACTGTCCTTTGGTTTCAACAACTCTGTTGCCCAGCTTTCACTTCCACAAAATGGAATGAGTCTATCAGATGGTGCTAGATCATGAACTGTCAGGTTAGTTCATGTATTTGAAAAATGCTGTTGCCTATTGTTAGCTAAAGGGAAGCTTTTCTTAAAAAGAACTAGAAAATGTTTTGCAAAATGTTTTTGAGGGAACAAAATTTCTTACTGCTGAATAGGGCTGCACCAAGTTCTTTGTGAGCACCAAGCAAAGTGGCAGAAAGGAAGGCTTGCTGGGATAAGAAATACGGGAAAGGCGGAGATGACAACATGCAGGAAAGTTTGCAATCCCCTAGCCGATTTTGATCTCTGTTGATGTGGAGTAGGAACTGCTAAGGCAGCCCACCTGAGGCATCATCGCTGTGACTAGTAGATCCAAAGGGCTGATTTGCTCCAGCAAAGTTCAAACACGTCCTAAAATTCAAAGCCCACAGATGTCTGTTATGAGTAAACGCCTTGTCCCTACTTGTGACTTGCCTCGGGAGTGCCTCCTCTGAGGCATTTCTAGAAATGGGATGGAGATGAGAATGTGACCCCCAAGGTGGAGCGCCCCTTGGCCTGTTTAGCATCCCCAGAAACTTAATTGTTTTTTGAGTGTCCAATATTATATGTCCCATTAGAAGTGTGCTCGAGCCTTTGGAAAGAATGATTTACAGGCTCAGTATTTCTTCTTTTATTAAGAATAAGTAGAGAAGTAACTGGATGATTGTTTGAAGATGTCAGGAGAATTGTGATGAAAGCATTGTGTAATGAGATGTAAAGTGAGAAATCTATGTCACGCTGTGAAGAGAAGTGCTCATAAATGACCTAAAATGGTGAACAGTGAAGCAGTGTGTGATTGGACATGACCCCAGGACTCTGCAGGTGATGCACGTGCTTTTGTGGTTCGGAGGGCTTTCCTTTGAATTCTGGCTAGACATAATACCTGCTCCTGAAAGGAAGCAGCATGGTGCATGTGCTCATAAGTAGAAAAAATTAATACAAAGTCGTCTTCTAAAATCAGTTAACTGCAGGGTGTGATTTAGCAGATAACAAAAAGGCTGGATAAAGACTGTACCTACATGGTATTCATGCTAATGAAACATATTTGATATACAAAACTAGCATAATTACTCTTAACAAGCCAGAAATATATATATTTGTGCTCATATTCTTAGAGAAGGCGGCAAATGAAGCCTGGAGATTAATTACAGTTCAGCTTAAGGAGGGGAATAGCTTTAAAGGGAGGGCCTCAGAGATCTCCACCCTGCTTTGGGGCCATATGAACAAGTCTTTATATTCTCATCCAAGACAAACTCTTGATTTTATTTATTGTAGAGGTCTTACTCTTTGTACTAGCATATGAGAAAGTGGCAGTGCAGCTCAGCTAGTGCTGCAGATCACCAAGCTGCTCTCCAGAGCCAGACAAATGTAATTTGCAACACATTTCTTCTCCTTTATTCTACTGAGTCACACAGATGGAGTGCCAACATAGCATGTTTCTCAGACCATAAGGTTGGGTTTTTTTCCCTTGTAGAAATGAATAGATTCATAATGTTTTGTTTATAATTAAGATAATTGAAGCAATAAACTGGATATTAGTTAAATAATTGAAGAATAACTATTTTATTATATTATTATTTAGACTATATTATTATAAGGTAATAATATGTCCGGTCACTGTTTCTATTTCCTTTACTTTGGATATATGTCCTGAATGTTTCCAGACTTGAACAAATTAAGTCGTGGCTGTAGGATAAGAGACTGGTATTGTTGATACTGTCAGTGGAGAAGAGTTCTTTGTACTAAAGGACTGCAGGTCATATTTTTAGTCTACTGAAGCTACCATTTTAGAGATCTTCTGTGACTTTTTTATAGTAACTCATTGATCAGATGTTCATAAATTTGCCTCATAGAAACTACATCAAAGAAGTCTCTCCTAATTTTCTATTTTTCCATAAATCATGCTAGTCAAGGAGTCAAAGTTCTCATCTCTTCTGTTTTAGTAAGGCACATGTATGACAGAATTGGAAACTAGTTTTTAAGTATGTAGGAGCTACAGACAAGTAACAGTTGTGAAAGACTCTTTCAGTTTTGGTGCCTCCATTTATGGAAGGGCAGCTCATAACAATTCATGTTTACAAAATCCTTTTGCTGACTGCAAAACTGCGTAACGCTGCATTGGGTAGGAGACCCCAGAGCAGAGCACCATATGAATGAGGCTGAGTTGTGTCCTCCAGGCCAGAGCTGTGACCTCCCCTGTATCAGCATGCGTGGAGGAAGTCTGGCCGTGTGGCTGAAGGAAAAATTTAAATGAGTCACTCTTTCAGAGGCAGCGATGTTTACGAAGATGGGTTTCTCATCTTGTAATAAAAATTAAATACAAATTCTTCTAAATGCTGTCTGGCTTTAACAAGGCCCAGAATGCACCTTTCCCTCTCCACCCCACCCTCTGCATGACACAAACACCGAGCTTCCTAATTGATGGTGTTTATGTTTGAAACATTTTTCTGATGTCTGGCTCTGTCAAGACTAATTTTAGCATTTCTAAAGCTGGGTAAAAATATAGCCTCATTACTTTGATGTCAGAGCATAGTTTACTATTAGTATATTCTGGGGTTTATCATTTTAGTCATGTTTAACACGGCTGCAGCAGGCATGCACTATTAAATCTGGCTTATTTTACATTCCTGTCCGAGATTATTTATTTGGAACAATTTCCTCTCTATCAAAAGACACAGCTAATGCTGAGTTTTAATGTGTTATTTACACACAAAATAACCTATTTACAACTCAGTATCTGCCGCAGGGAGAATGAATGGGGCAGTGCTCTCTTCATCCTGTTGTATCTGAGTTTAACAATCTGGATTGCTAATAGAACCATTTATCACAGGGTGGTAATTTATTTTATGTTAGCTGCACAGGTCTCCTTGCCTCTGATCTATGGAAATACTTTGTATATAATGAAGTTCAACAAGTCATTTGGTGTAAACATGGGGAAAACCAAGCTACAGAATCAGTGAGTCTGGCTATACTTTTTTTCCAGGAGGTAATGGCTTAAGGCTTCAGTTGATGAAATACAGCTCTTTGCCCTGCGTGTGCTGTAAGGGCAGAGTGTAGGGCTTTTTCTGCAGCGGATCAGAGATTGGGATGGAGTTTGGTCACTTGATTTATGGGCTGACAGAAACGCTCGGTGCTGCAGAAGCAGCACACTCAGCCCTTTCATAGGTAGAGGAGAAGAACAGGGAGAACCTCCCATTGCTCTCCACAGGTCTTCTGTAAGCAAACCCCTAGTGGCATTGGCTGGGATTCCTTGTGCAGTTCAACTTGTCTCAGAGCTTGGTTATGGAAAGACCTAATGAGGAGGAGGAAATGCCAGTGTCTCACCAGACCTAGCACTCTGAAAAAAATAGTTTGTGTGGCCTTAGTCTTGGAGAAATTAGGAGAACAACCCCAATGAAGTCATCTCCTCTGTCCACCCTGGAGGGGCAGGGATCTTCTCCAAATAAAGCTTTTTATTCAGTTGTTCACATTTTCCAGGAAAAAGAATAGAACCAGTGCAAGCACGCTCTTAGCTTTCCTGCCCTGTATTGCTTTGCTGTATAAAACTTGAAATGTTTAGGTACACAGTTAACAGAAAAGCCTGGGATGGCTCCAGGAGGGAAGGAAACAAGTGTTTAAAATTGAATTATGGGAAAACCCCATAATTCAGACTGCTAAAATCTCCTGACAACTACTTTCTCTATTGCATGTCTACTGTGTCTGTCCCAGTGGGCCACACTTTGGGTAGATCTTGACTACAACACTGCCATAAAAGTGATAGATATCAAGAATTGTATTTCTTCCCTGAGCATTTCCATCAGTCCTAAATAAAAATAATTCTTTTTGGTCTTAAAGAGTGTGGCCAGTTTGACTATGGGTCTCTCTTCTCTACCCACTTCAGTTCCTTTGGACAGCCAGAGCTCTCAGACACTCAGATTGGTGCAATGCTGAGACTGTTCCTCAGTTGCAGGCTACCAAGGCCTGTAACTGGCTGCCACATTTGAACGACAGTGTGTTGGCTGATGCCTGCTTTTTGGGGTAGGTAGGAAGGATCCATGTAGAGATGGATTGTGTTAAAGCCATGCTACACCATTTTTATGTGCAGTGGGCATTATCTGGTGTACAGGCATGGTAATCTAGGAGCAGCAGGTCTGTTTCTTCAGCTACATGTGACAGAATTTTAATACCTAAGATTGTAGCCAACTCCATCATGAAAGCCTTCCCAAGGCTTGCAATGCTCAGTCTGTAGTCTGTTCTTTAGCAGTCAGTAATACATCTTTGTTGGGTAAGCCTTTGTTTAATCAAGTGATTGAACTACAACTTCTTAGCCACTTGAGTGAGGTTTTTTCTCTTCATGGGAAAACCCCTTTCCTGAGTCCCTATACTCTTTGTGGTAGCAAAGACCTGTAGGCAAAGGTGCACCCTCCGAGTGGGTAACTATTAAACATTACAGACTTTTTGTGTAGCCTTTACAGATGGTGCTGCAGTCCATACCACCAAAACATTTGATAATGCAGCAACTTCGTGGTTGGACTTAATCTGAACAATCTTTTCCAACCTAAATGATTCTATAATTCGTAACATCAGCTAGCATTGCTTACTGTATACAACTCCCCCAAAATGTCATAGCAGAAGTTCCTACAATTTCAACCCATTACAGAAGCTGAGGTACTTCGAAGACAGAGTAATTTAATCTCACCCCTAACAACGTTAGGAGGATTTCACACCAACTTAAAAAGTTTTTATGGGTTTAAAATTAAAAGCAGGTACTCTTCACAGGTTTATTCTTGCATGGGTGAGCCCAACCATTAAGTGCTACCTGAAAGACCTTTGTATTTTGTGAATGTATTGTTGCTGTCATTATTAATAATGGCTACCACTTTCCTATTCTTTTGTAAGCTCCAAATGTTTATTCTGGCAAGTATTGGTTTATCTTCTTTTCCATGGATCCAGTTTAGACTTCAATAAAGTGCCTTTCAGAGGGTACCTAAACACAGCCTTTTGTCTAATGCTTAACTTACTTGTTTGTGGGTTGGTCATTTATAGTCAAGTAAGAAAATCCAGTGCTGAAAATGAATTATATTTATTATGATGCTTTCCTGCACCATCACTTCTGAAACATGTCCCTGAAAATGGAAATGTTAGTATCTTTGGCAGCTTTTTGTCTGAGCATCTGAAAGTTTGCACAGGTTTTGTAAATTAATTTTCCCAACACCATCCATTAACTATTGTGTTTGAACCTGCCATTGATCATAGGGGACCAAGAATGGGACTTGTTTTGTCTGAGGTTGGCTGCCTAAATGTTACATGTCTAGTTTGGGATCATTTTGCATCGGGGGTGGAGTAAGACACGTTGTGGAGATGTGTGCTTTTTTTCCTTTGTGGGCTTGATGCCTGATTTGAGGTGCTTGATATTAGGTGAACAAATACTGTTCTTCCTGATTTGGACAACATTGTAGAAGGGTATCACAGCAAGGAACTAAGGTGGGACTAGATAATGCTTTAAAGTCCTTAATTCATGGTCTTCAGTCTGTGGCCTTGTGAGCAGTCTGAGAGTCTAGGCTGCCAGCTCTGAACTGTGGCTTCTCAGGTCACAGGCAAAATTGGCACCCAAGTGTCAACACGGCCAAGTGAGCTGCTTCCCAGAGCTGCTCAAGCTTAACACCAGCATTGACAAAACTAATGTTTTAACAGCCTCTTCAGAGAGATGAGCGATTTAAAATCCCCACTAAAAGGACAAGGGAGGAAAACAGTAAATTCTAAAAGCTAAAAATGCTCCTAAAAATAACCCAAGTGGAGAAAGGCTATTAATGCGAAAGTAAATAATTATGTTCAGGGAAGCAACTAGAGAGGCCAGTTGTGTAAATCACTTTAAGAGGAACAAGCGTTAGATAAAATCCATTCTTTTATCACACAGATTAAGCCTTACTTTTGACACTAAATAATTGATAGGGTTTGGCAGAGCATTCTGTGATTGCCTGCAGAGAGCAGTGGGACTGCTCTTGGGGTCAGATGAGTGGCAGAGAAAAATGTTCTTAGAAATGCTGTATATCCAATACCAGCACCAAGAAATGGGGCTTATATTCCCAACACTTCCTAAAGAATTTCTGTGTGGCTATGAGAAAACATCCACACACCTCAGAGTGAAAGAAGGACTTAGTATTGCTAATCCTTAAACAGCCCCCCATGAAACCAGGCTGTCTGTTTTCATGGTTTCATACAGCAGTGAAGGAGGTACAGAGGCCTGAGAGGACACTGCCTCTTCCACTGCAGTATTTTTAATTGTTTTTTCATTAGAGAACATGAATTTTGCTGTCTAGTAGCTTCTGAGAGCCTGCGTCCTGTGCAGGGTTCTCTTAACTTGGTCAACCCCCATAGTGACTGTTGCACTTGCCTCCACACATGAAGCCCCAGTAAAAACAGGATGATGTTGTTCTTTCCACTCTGCAAAAAGGGGCCCAGAGGATTTTCTGAAGCCTGGCTGGCTGTAATGTGTTCATCTACTTCAGAGAAAGGTCAAGAACTTTGTTATCTCTGTAACTCTGGAATTTCCTAGGTGGCATAGGTAGAACATCCATGGTGGTGCAGAGGAAAGCCTAGGTCTCTTGAGTCACCATATGCACTAGCAAGTCCTCCTTCTCTCTGAATGATATGTTGTGTAGTCATGGCCAAATCACTCAAACGCTCATCTGCCAACTGGAGGAGTATTTTCTTTCCCTTCAGGGAGGCTGAACACAAGCTGGCTTTACATCATGTAAAGCTGTTGAGAACATCACGCTGCAGCGAGTAGCATTCGTTTAGGTTGCATAAGGGTCTGTAAATGTTCAGCAGTACCAAATGGATTTTACTCAATTTAAACTCTTTTTTGACCATTCATTGACCTGTACCCAGCAGTGTGGGCTTTTAGGGAGCGACAGTTTTTTGCAGAACCACGTGGGACATACCTTTAAGAAACCTTAAATTATGGTATAAGTCAATATCCCATTAATTCTGTGTGGGTTCTGTGTTTGACAGAATGAGTTCTCTGATCCTAATGGTGATGACGGAGAGTAAACCTCAGCCAAGACTGTAAGTTTATCCCTTGAAGAAATAAATTGATATATTCTCTTCATGCTTACTGGTTTAGAATTATATTAAACTCATGAATTCACATGTGTTTGGAAGTGACCTGCACAGGTTCTGCAACTCCTGTAGTGGTGTTGGATTGAAATCAGGCAAACCCTAGTAAAAAGGACTGAGAAATAGTTTGGGCACATAGTCTGAACCAAAACTAAAATTAGTAAAAAGCCATTGAGTGTGATCCCTATGAGAACACAAATGAGAAAGATTTCACACACACTTGTCTGAAATAAATTCTGCCTTTTCTGCTGTTTGTCAACCAAAAACCACAGAGTTTTTCTTCTTTTTTACACCTTCTTCTGGAATCTCAGTTATACTGAAGACTGTATTCTATTGAAAATCTTTCCAATTGCAGGCAATTTATAATCAATTTGCAAATAAGAACAGGATTATTGCAAGCAAAATATTTATATTTACTGCCACTAATATCTGATTTTTAAAATAAAGCAACATTTGTGGGGATTGAATGGTGCTATTTTGGCCAGAACACTCTTCTCTCACATGGATCCGCTCCTGACTCTGACAGATTTAAAAAAAAAATCACAGCTTGCAACAGATGCATCCTTAAGTAAACAGTTAAAGTAGATGTTTTGATGACATTAGTTGTATTGGTATAAGATCAGTGTCTAAGCAGTCCTGAAAACTACCCAATAGAAGAGTTATCTTCCTGTAAGCCCCTGGCCCTGTGTGCACTGCTTCAGCAGTTTAATCATTTAAAGAAAACAGATACTTTAGCACCTAATGAGATGTTCTGAGCCTATGGACAGTGGTAACAGCTCAGTGTTTCTGACCCTGGGTCCAAAATGTTAGGAAGTGTTTAGATTTACCCTGAGTGGTAAGGGGGAAAAACGATCTTTCTCTGTTTTTGGGGTTTTTCCAATCTGGCCTTACTTTGGTTTATGGCCTGTCTTCGTGGTTCAATGCGCTGTGATGGGGGGAACCAAGCAGTATATTCTGCTACATGCAGGCTGGTGTAAATACCAGTATCCTCAGTGAACGTGTGCAAGTGCTTTCTTGTTCATATCACTTCACAGGTAGAGCTGCTGAAGTTCTTTCTGAGGCATTTACAGCCACACTTTAAAGTAAAACCAGAGAAATACGAAGGTGAGGACTTCAGGCACATCCCGTTTTAACAAGAAGAATTATTATGTGTTGTGGAAGCTGACCCGACTCCCAGAGGCTGCTTGTGTGAAGATGCCTGGTTTTTTCGTGGCTCCCTATGGTGAAGGCATGGAACTGAGCCTGGAGAAAATTAGTTTCAGTTCCTGATCCAGCCTCAAACTTCCTTCATGATTTTGGGAAAGCTGCTTGACTTCCCTTTGCTCCCCCGTTTATATAATGAACTCGAGTTGTTCTTTGGGCCTGCAGGCCCATCGATCAGCATCTGGTTAGCATGTTTATGGCATTGGTCATACTGAAGCACTTAACAGGTCAGACTGCATAGAGGTTGCCATTCCCCCCTCCCCACCAACTGCAAGAGGGTGCTGCTGCCCCTGGGTGCTCCATTACAAGGGTGACCTTGTTCATATGTCTGAGATGTCAACCTGCTGCTGTCAAAGGGGGCAATAAAACAGATTTGCAGGATTAGGGAGGATAAGGTTAAGTTCTGACAGTGAAGGTATTTTCAATATCTAGAGCAGAGACACTGTTTGGGGATTCATAGACTCTGACTGTATTCCAAGGGGTCATGCTGTTCTCTGGAGTAAGAATGTTTCTCAGGCAATCTTAGCAAGCCAAACTCAGTTGTGGAACATTGTGTTGTTAACAGCTTTGTAGATCTTCTGTATTGAAATTAGAAAATTAATTTCTGTGTTTAAGGAGGTCTCCTACATACATTCTCTATGTGTGTGGTTCATCAGTTTGTTGAGGTTCAAGTACGAGGACAGAGTTTTGAACATACTTTGATGAAATTACAGAAACCATGCAATCTTCAAGGTGACTCAAACAATAGATCATGAGTATAGCAAAGTCCTTTGGAAATAGACTCTTAGGAAAAGTATTATTCTGGGGACTAGGTGTTGAAAGGAGAAGAAAATCACTGATGTGGCGTGACAGTTTCTGAGAAAAGTATAGTTTCGCTTCCTTCCCAGTAGCCTGCCATGCACATGTACACTCTGATACTGTTATCAGCAGCACTGTTGTTTCATGCAATTTTTTTCCCTTTAAAAAACTCCAGAGGAGCCTTCATAGGCTACTACAAAGACATCTTTAAAACATCTTTACAGAAGGGACTTCTATTTCCAACACTGGAGCAGTGACTCTCAAAGTAGATGTGAGATGGCTGAATGTGTGAAAAATATTTACAGCTCTTTTTCTAGCTCTGCGTGCCACCTCTCTTCTGTAAGCAAGCTGAAAGGGTTGGGAGAGAAAGGAGTTCTGCAGATTTCTGTACTTCTTTTAATTTCGATTGAAGCAACATCTTAGCAGCTGAAGTAAGATCCGAGGCTTTCTTTGGCCACAGTCATAGTCAGTGACACTTGAAACAGGCTCGATTTATATGTAGTTACTAAAAAATATATAGCAAAATGAAAGTCTCAGACACTGAGTTCACGTGCATTGCCCATTGTAAAGATAAGTAACGGCTGTTATAAGATCACTTAAATGGTTACCTTTGGGACATAAAAGAGATCTTTCAAGACAGTACATCTTAATACAGAAATGTTTACTCATAAAAAATACATTTGGAATGGGGGAGGGGAACACATTTCCTATTAATGTGGCTTTTGCCTTTTACGGCAGGTTGTAGCAGGTCTTTAACCTCTGTAGCACTTGAGTGATGGTAGAAATGAGCTTCTCTAAGTATCAGCCCAAAGGGCCTTTTCTCACTGCCTGCATCTGCAGTGTCTCTTGTAAAGATGGCTTTAGTTTATTCTTACTTTCTGTGACCCAAATGAAAAACTATTCTTTTCCACCTTCAAAACCTTCCTGTAGTTAAGTCCTCAGGGCAGAATAGAAATGTCCTGCATTTAGCCCACTTAACCTTGTGCTTTGTAAGGCATGGGCTGGTGGCCCAAATCATGCTCAGACACACTGGGAATTTGAAGGTTATGCCAGCCAACTAAGGCACAAGAACAGAAGAGGGAACTGGCCTTTGAATGCCATGGTTGTAGATACCACAAAGAAGGGATAATGTTTCTCCACATGCTCACAAGCCAAGCATGTGCCTCTTGGTACACATGAAATTGCTCATGGCTTGTGATTTTTTTACAGTAACAGTTCTGCAGGTAATTTTGAAGTATTTTTTCTAGCAAATTATTATGCTCGTAAGTGAGGCAAAAGGTGGTGTCAGCAGTATTTTCTCACTGCTGTGCAAACATGCAGCTAGGGAGGATGAGATTTCTGCTTCAAAGTTTTGCAAAATCATTACTATGTGGGGTTATACACAAAGTGCCAGCAATCTCAGAGTGGAAGAAAAAAGTTTAGAGTCCTTTAGGGAAGCTATGATGGATTATGAGCTCAAGTCCTTACTTGGATAATGTAATTTACAAAGCAGCAGAAGCAGCCTGGACCAGAGGTGCAGGAAGAAGGTTGAGTTGTGAAGAGGACTTGAAAGATCTTTGACCAGCTATCAGACATGTGAGAAGCAAGGCTGTAACTGTGGGGTTTGAGCCAAAAGACACCATTTTGTGGGATCTTTAAGAAGAGAACTTGGAAGCAAAGGGAAAATTCATGAAGTATTGGAGTAGAAGAGTTACATACTCACAGAAGCGCATGGAACTGACTGGGTACGTAAAAAGAAAAGATAGACAAACTGGGGGAAAAAAGACTATGTTTGTTGCATACATGAGGTTACCAAGCTGAGGTAACTGGATTTCTGATGAACCTCTTCATTTAAGCCATGGCCCACTGCAAAATTAACTCTCTGCGTGCCAATGACAAGGCAGGTGCATTGGTGAACTTTCTTATTGTTATTTCAAAACACAATGCTCATCCAGGCAGTAACCATTTACGTAAGTGACAGAAATTAGGTTTTGGGTCACATCCTGACCTATCTATAGTTTAGTACAGCATGCTCTGGTCACATAATGAGACAGAGGACAAATTAAATGAAATACAGGCAGGATTTTCATTCAGGAAATTGGTACAGTAATGACAGACACGAGGTCTTGGCTTGTTTCACATAGGCTTCATCTAGCCTCTTCAGGTAGCAGATACAAGCATGGTTCTTGCTTATATTCACCCAGTCAAGCATGAGGAGGTAACAAGTTCTCCAGGGAGGCTGGTATTTAATATCTGCCAGATGCCTGCCAGAGAATACTAATACAGATCCTAGGTTTAGTGTGCTCTGGGAATGCAGATAGTTGGTAGCAACGTGCCTGGCCTGACAGCCATATCTCCTTTAGCTCCATTGCAGTGCTGCATGGATTTTCAGCCACTGTTGAAATTTGGATTGTAAAAGTGATGGTTTAGTCAAAGAAGCATTTTGCTGACTCTCCTGGGAGCTTTTCTGAAGAGTTAGTGGGTGAAGTGCTAAGAACTGAGGTTGACACATGGATGTAATCTTTTTCCTGTGAGAGATTGCAAGTGTCCAGATTCTTAGGGGGAAGTGGGGAGAAAAACACTCCTTTGGCTTGCTTTCCCAAAGGCAGACAACTCTGAGATACAATCTGGATTAAATGGGAACAGGTGTTTTGCTTCAGGAGGAAATTGTCGAAAGCATAGTATAAGAGACAGGCTGCTTGCAGAGGACCAGGAGAGGGAATGGGAGTTATACTGCCAGTTTTGATGGGATTCTTCCTCTGTGGATAGACTGCTGCTGACAATGGACTTAACCTGCTGGACTGTAAGTTTAATGGATAGAAGTTAATGGATAGTAGATTTGGGTGGGTTTTCCTTTTATTATGGACTTTCTCATTACCTCTGGGTGTTCTTTCTGGATGTTTCTGGTCAGTGATAGTCTCCTTTGCCTCTATGGTAACGTGTTATATTAATTTACACTTACAATATGCAGATTCCAATAGTGAACTGTGGTTTTTGCTCATGGCCACGTTCCTTGGGCTGTGTTATGGCCTTGTCAAAACAGTGTGTGAGAGACTGAGGTTTCTGCCAGGTTGTCACATCTGTGAGTAAGGTGAGTGGCAACATCAATTGCCCCAGACTTCACCTGGGCCACCCTCTCAGGCAGGAGAAGCCTAGTGCTGTGATGCAGTGCAGGCCACGTGATGGATTTGTGCTCGAGGAGAAGCGTCAGCCAGCTCCTGTGGTTTAGGTGTCTCCCTCTGACACCACAGTTGAGGGAGAGAGGCATCTGGGTTTGTCACAGCCCTTGTGGAGATTCCACAGCTTATCCTTAGGCTGGAGTGGGGAAAGGACTTCTATGACTCTCGCTTTCTTACCAAAAGAAGGGGAAAAAAAACACCAAAAAACCCTGTAAAGCATTGTATAAATCAGGGCAATAAAACTGCTTGTGGTCATGATCAAATTATATGGTCTAAATCTGTATAAAAGAACTGTAGTGGGTTCAGTCCAGCAGTAATGTCCTCCTTGCTGTAAGCAGTGAACTGGGCGGGAGGAGGAGGGGGAAGGCAGGCACTGAGATCCTGTCACTAATGCATTGGGGAAACAATTTGCTGAGGTGGTTAAAGTACATGTTTTCAAAATCTGTTTGTGTCCACAAGACTTTGAGAAGAGGATGTCGTCTGCTTACTCGGTAACTTGTGTGTGGCCTGCAAGTGGTTTCAGATGCTTGGCCAAAACCAAATAATCTCTCCTTTTAGGAAATTTAAAAAATATGTGCGTATCCCAAAAAAGAATGGAGATTTGTCCCAACGTCCCATTCTCCAGCCACCTCAGTGCCTTGCGTAATTGTGGCACCATGTGTTGGTGAGACAGGGCAAGGGGATTGCTGAGCCAAATCTGCTACAAACAGAGTCCTAATATTATGATTTGGGCTTTCTTGAGACTCTGGGTTAATAGATTGATTTAACAGGAGAAAAGACTACTGGGGTATGTCATATATCTTCAGAATTCAGCTGAATGCTGCAAAAATGTCCAAATTAGGACATGGTACTTACTAGAAGTGAAGTAACAGAACCAATGAACTTTAACAGTGAGAGGAACTTGCAGATAAAGTTGAAATTTATGATGGTGTAGGAGATGTTTTTAAACTGAAGAGTTTGGCTTCTCTTCTGAGTACCCTGGCCATGCTGACAAGTTTATAAATCTCTGTGGTGTTTGGCTAATATCCTGAAGATCTGTGTCCCACTCAAAAGTGGTAGCTGTCTTCAGTATTAATCAAGGGGTCTGTTAGGGAAGAGCAGTTGAGAGCAAGAGGAGTCTTTCAAGTCTGGCAGCCACCACTTCCAGAGGAAATGAGCAGAGAGGCTGCACATGCACAGCCTGGAAGCCAAAAAGACTCCCTGCACCCCATGTCTGTGCAGCAGCTGTGCAGGGAAACCAGAAGGTGTGAAAGACTCTTGGACTGTGGAGAGAAATGTCAAATGTCCTGGGGTAAGGGGCTAACGAAAAAAAAAAGCCAGGAAGCTAAAAGCAGTAGCGGATTTAGGCACAATCCATTGAAGAGCACTGTGCAGTTAGATGAAGGAAATAGCACCAAGAAATTTAATAACCTGTTATATTTATGTAGCACATTTCATCCTCAAAGCATTTTACGAACTTAATGATGTGCAAACTACACATGCATGTATCCTTTCATCTGCCGACAATGGTAGCTGCCTTTGGTGTGAAGCCTGATGATGGCAGCTTTGCAGCATCACAACAGTATGTGACAGCAAGCAGAAAATGCTTTAAGTGACTGAACTGGGAGATGTCAACTTTACCGAGGCAAAACTTCACCTTTGGGCAAGAGAGAGGAATTAACAGTTGTGCTGGTAAAGGACACATATGGTAATATCTTCTGTGACTACTATCAGTTGGTGCTTAATCTTTTAGAGATCCCACCAGATAGAGCTTTCTTTAGAGAAAGCTGGAAAATTAACCTTCTCTGTCTAGAAATCTGGTATGAGCTTTCTTCCATGCCACTTGGCAGTCTCCTACCTCAGAAAGGACTCACTGACTGACTCACATGACCTGTGCTTCCTCTGAGATCCAACGGGTTCAAAGAGTGAGGGTCAATGGATGATGCTGTAATGTTGTCAATTTCTTACATTTTCTCACAGAATGGCACTCTTGTCTCAAAGGACGGGTATTTATTTTTTAAGTGAGCATTAGAAATCCCAAAAATGTACTAATTCATAGCATTTCAAAAGGAAAGAAAAGAAAAAAGCCACAGCAGCAGCTTTGCTGCTGCTGTGTTCCCAAACAAGTTGTGTTTTCAAGCATGGTAGTTTTCAATGTCACCTGCCTTGTGAGAGTTTTGGTGTGTCATATAATCCCCTAACTTAATGAGTTCTGCAGGGATGCACCATGATAGCTAAAGATCATTTACCTGAATAGCTTTTTAATTTCTGGAATGGGAAGCTGCTTGTGCAGCAGGATAATTACATTATAATTTACAGCAATCCAAAATCAATAAATTTAGTCATATTGGGATAGAGAAGGAGGGTGAAAAATCCCCCCACCATTAAATTATTTCACAGTCTCTACTTGATGTTCCAAGAACTCAACAATAAACTTTGGGGGATGGGAGAGAGAAATGGAGAACCACTGGCTTCCTGGGATTTTCCAGCTTATCCTGGTTATTTCTATAGTGGAATAGCACATGGTTGTGTTTGCAGGAGAAGGCAAATACAGCAGACAGTGTTCTTTTTCTGAGTTATTTTAATTCCAGTGTATTAAAGGGGAAAAAGCTTTGAAGTCTCTCACCCTTTATTCCAGTGGGGAAAAGCTGATGAGCTATCACTAGTCAGAAGCTAAACCTAGGGTCTGTCCAAGCTTTGCTTCCTGACTGAATGTAAGAGTAGAGTTGAATAATTATAGGGGGGACAGTGGAATCATCTATTCCACTGTAGAAACTTGTGGGGTTTGACAATATTGATGAGATTGGAAGATTTTCTCCAAGTTAATGTTTTTATCACATACTGGCTGTTGGGCTTTCTGCAAGAAGAAATTATGGAAAGTCCATCAATTGTGTTGTCAGAATAGGCTGTGTAGCTTCAGTGATTGCTGAGCTTTGGCACCTTTGCCTCTCCCTACTCGGTATGCAGGAGGGACCATACAAGGCTCTCTTTTCAGGGAGCCTTCAAATCCTAGCAGTGCTCTGACTATTGGAAGTACAAATGGGAAAATGATTGTCATCTTGCAATGATAGTGTTGGTCTCAGGACCTTTGTATTGACTGCTAGCACATCTTTGATGCACGTCAAGCCTAGCAGTGCTGTTCTGGCCAAACCTTGGGCTACCAGGCCAGCAGCATCTATCGTGCTCTGCATTTTCAGGGTCTGCCCAGGAGTCGGGTTCAGTTCTTGCAGGGGGGAGGAATGGAGAATGGACACAGATAGCCCAAACACAGCCTGTGTGATTTAAGAGAAATATTATTTGAGTGGAAAGTTCAAAGAGGTTCAATGGGGCACATGAAAATTGGAGCTGTGGTTCTGGTTTGGGGTTTTCTTTTCCCTTCTATTTTACTTTAAAAGAAAGCTTCCTGGTTGTATTAAGTCTCATACATATCCTCACTGAGTTATGTATGGCCTGCTGAATTCATCTTACAGGAAGGTGTATTAGGTGTTTCTGGACATCCCCTGCTCAAACTGACTTGATTTTATTTTTCCTTTGAAATCACAGAAAAGCTGTCGATGCTGTACACAAAAAAGGATGTTGTATGAAAGGAGATCACTTTGTCTCTCATATTTGAGGAGGATTATGATCTGGCATGACCTCATTATGGGTTAGGCAAGGATATTTCTGGAAATACTAATTAAATACTTTTTCCATCCCTTGTGCCCTTGTAGCATGTGTAGATTTTTATAACAAGAAAAAAAAGAAAAAAAGCTGTCTGCAAGGAATTTTTTTAAGCTCTTTCTCCAGTAAAATGAAAATGCCATTACAGTCATGGTAGCACTATTAGAAGCTATTAAACAAAGTATTCTTACTTGTGATGAGCTAGAGGAAAATAATTGTCTCAAGAGTGTAAAGCTAGGACACTCCAGGTACTTTTGTCTAGGCTTGACTTTAGAAGCCTGAATAATAATTGTAATTCCAGAAAGATTGCTCTATATTGCTGAAGTTATCCTTCTCTGCAGTTGTTTTTTTGCCTTTTTTTTTTTACATCCCCACATTCAGGTTCAGTAAGCGCAAACAGTACTGCACAGCCCTACAAACAACTTTATTGATAAAAGCTAGTGGTGAGCTCTGTGGAATCTCCTACGATGGGCACAGACAGAGAAGAAATTGCATTGCACTGCATCCTAATGTATTTATTAATGGATCCCCTCCATTGTTTCTTCTGGTGGTGTTCTCTCCTAGGCTTACCCATTTTGCTCCAAAAGCTGCGTCCTCAACTTGTGGTGTTTCAGTGACTTTTAGCAGCTCAGAACCCAGCCTTTGCTGTCTGAGCTATTTCCTATTGAGGTCAGTGGGAGTCTTCCAGTTAGCTTCAATGGAAGTTGGACTTGGCCACTGACAAAATGTCTTTAGAAATTGCCTTCAGCAAATAAGCTTGTAAATGTTAGCACTAAAATAGCAGCACACAGGCCAAAATATGTCTGTATTGAAAACACATGCTGTCAGATAGATAAAAATGGGTTCTTACAAAATCTTCAAATATCATCATGTGGAAGTTGTAGAGATTTTCTTTACTGTTTAATTATTTTGATTTTATATTTAGCACTTCAGTTCACTGTTCTGTTATGTGGTAACTTCGCATAGGGTGACTTGAACCCCTGACTTGTCTGAACGAGTGGTTGGAAGGGTTTTTTCCAGTTATTGTTCTAAATCCAGTGGTGGTTCTTTTTCCTGTGAATGTGAGATTTTTCTCCAAATTGCAATATTCCACTGGTATGTAACACTATCCAGTCCTGCATTGTGTTTGGAAGTGGATATGAAACAGGACTGTTATATTGGAGCCAAATGAGAGAAATAGATGCTTTCTCATGTTAACTTCAGGAATTGCTTCTTCACCCGCAATTAAAGAGAAGATGGAGGGGAATTGTCCACATTTTTACAGGGTTTTTTTCTCTGTCCTCATGAAAGGTTAAGGTAAATGATAGCTCTAGTTAGAGCAGCTTGGGGCAGCCGATGAGTCAACCATGGCTGGCTGGTCCCTCACTGCACTGCTGTGCAAATGCTGGAGCAGTTTGTCTGTCATCAGCATCCTGAAGTGCTACACTTGAGAGAGTAATGGTTAAGGCAAATGGAGCTGGGTGATGGCTTAAATGCCTGTTGTAAATTGTTGAACCCCAGGAGTGGATTGATAACAGATTTGATTCAAGGCAAAGCAGGGGCAGCTGTGGAAGTGGTAACTCCATCAGCCATCCCAAGCCTGCTGTCTGTGTTTGCCATTGAGCCAGCAGCACCTGGCCTTTGGCAAAGGGAAATAAAAGCATTTTATCTGGGCTCATCTGACTTGAATTGTGTAACCATCTCTGTCCTCCAGATTCAAGTCGATAATGTTTGAACACTCCTCCCAGCCACGCGGCTAATATAAGTGCTGTTGTTGCCTTTATTTCTGTTTCTCTCATCAGAAGGACTTCTTTTCAGGGTTCAAAATCAAAGCTCTTCCTATGAAGTCTATTAAAATGAGTTAAACCTGACTGCCCAGAACAGGGAACAAGAAAACCTTTGGCAGCATAAACCCTCTTAGGAAGCCAATGGAAGCTGTGGCTCAACAGATAAAACACTGATGCAAGCTGTAAGTGGCCAAGACGAACACTGGGATTTTTCCAGATCATGTCCTTGCCTCCCGTGAAACATACTTACATCAGGGGATCCTGCTGGTCCCTGCTGGTGCTGCTGCTTTGGTGCAACCTCCTTTCCTTGTGGGGGGCTGCTGAAAGATAATCTCCTGTTTGACAGAGCTTAGCATTTATGTCATCTCAGAGAGATTTCTATACCCTTGTCTGCATCAACAAACTACTCCAGTGGTGATTACAGATTACACCAACAGAAGGACTCCTCTTTCGGCTATAACTCCTTCCTCAACCCAATGCAGACTATACAGGAAAAGTATTTTTCCCACAAACTTCATTTTTAGTCTTTTTTTTTTTACCCTTTGAGTGCATCTGTCTGTGTTCGGGTCTTCAGAAGGTAGAGCAGAATGCAGGGGAAAAGGTACCAGGATGCATCTTCCTGAAAGGAAGCCAAGGATATTCACAATGCTTTGCTAATCAGATGCCAGGTGGCTGGTCTTGTCTGAGCCCATCATCCATGGGAGAAACGTATGCAGACACTTCTGCAGAGATTTATGCACACTGTGACATTTTTGGCTTTGCGAGAGAAGAGGCCCCATTCTCCCTTTAGCCAAAGAGGCTTTTGAGAAGCTCTGACCTTCTTCCTCTCCAAGTCTTAAGCTGAAATAGGCCTGTGCCTTTAGGTAAATGCACTTGTAGCACGAAGGTGCAGATGATTCAGCTCCTGGTCTTTGCTGTTGTAAAAAGCAGTGAGACTAAAGCTGAGCTCAGAACAGACGCTGAGCCCAAGCTGATTATGTGCAAAAGTAACATCTACAAATTCAGGGTAAGACAGAAGGACAAGCCTGGCACTACATTTCTCTGGAAAAGCTGAACTAATGATTCTGCTTTTAACTCGTTAGTATTTAGGCTAAAAACATGTTGGTTCTGAAAGAAAATGATAAAGCGGAAGATACAATAAAAAAAAGTTTTGCACAAAGCAAAGACAATTCACTGATTAGAAATGAAAGTTGTAGTCCCACGGGACCAGGCTGGAATTACTGCATACCACTTGCCTTTGAAATCAAGGCCTCTGACCTCCTTAATGTCCAGGTGGGGAATTCCGGTGGCTTTACTCTAATCCAGGCAAATCTGAAATCCAACCCTGTTGGGAGGAAACAATGTGGGAAACAGATTCATCTTGATCTCAGCTTTGTGCCTTGGAAAACGATTAAGACCCACTGTTAAGCAGCTCACGATAGAGTTCACAAACCTGCCGGCCTCTGTGTGACACAGATTTCTCAGTTCAGGCTTCACCCCTTAAAATAACAGATGGAACTGATCCAGTTAGGCTACAGAGTGGGTTTCCCTTACTACCCAGTTGTTAAAATATTATTTCTGTAGTCACAAATGATTTTTAATCTGATTGCTTTGCTGTAATTCTTTTTTTTTTTTTGTTTTACTTTCTATTGTTACTTTCAAAAAAAAGCCATACAATTTCATGCTGGTGACGGACTGCCATGCTGACGACTTTGATGCCCTGAGATGCTAAATCCCACACAGTACTGTGGAAGTCACACCCATGGTACTATCAAATTCATGCGGTAGGGTCCCTTCTATACGCTTTTTCCTGTCCCCATCTTGGTCAAGATAACTGGTTCCATAGTAGCTTTTGAGGATTTCAACATAATTTAGAAAATCAAGTCTTTTGAAGTAGAGAAGTATTCATGTTCTGTACATAAATAGAAGAGGGAAGCAGAAAAGCTGCTCTATGTTAAAGTTTATTTTGGTAAATCCATGAAAAAACAAGAACTAATAAGTTCATCTACCAGTGTAACTGTTAGAAAAACTTACTCCAGGGAACCTGCTTCCATGAGATTTTAAGCTTGGTGAACCTGGAGTACTGCATCCAGTTCTGGAGCCCTTTTTACAAGAGGGGCCATGAGGATGATCAGAGGGCTGGCTCTCCTATGAGGCCACACTGAGAGAGTTGGGGCCGTTCAGTCTGGAGAAGAGGAAGCTCTGAGATGACCTTATTGTGGCCTTTCAGTATCTGAAGGGAGCTACAAAAAAAGAGCTGGGGAGGGGCTTTTTAGGATCTCAGGTAGCAACAGGACTAGAGGGAATGGAGCAAAAATGGAGATGGTTAGATTTAGACCATGTGAGGAGGAAGTTCTTCACCGTGAGAGTGGTGAGAGCCTGGAATTGGTTGCCCAGGGAGGTGGTTGGGCCTCCATTCCTGGAGGTGTTTAAGGCTGGGCTGGATGAGGCTCTGGCCAGCCTGCTCTAGGGTGGAGTGTCCCTGGCCATGGCAGGGGGATTGGAACTGGATGATCCTGTGGTCCCTTACAACCCTGACCAATTCTGTAACTCCTTTCCAGTGTGGGTAATGGAGCACTGGAGGGGGCTGCCCAGGGGTTGTTTGTGGAGTCTACTTTTCTGGGGACATTTGAAACCTGTCTGGACTTGNGGACTTGGTCTGGGTGATCCTACTGGGGGGATTGGACTAGATGATCTGATCTGTTGAGGTCCCTTCCAATCCCTGATAATTCTATGATTCTAGAACATCCTGACCTTGTATATGAGCTTCATGAAAAATAATGCTATAAAGTGTCAAGGCCTTTGTGCTCCTACAATACTGGTTAAGGGAGGATGGTAAAAAAATAATAAGTAATAGTAATAAGTTGATGTAAGTCTTTGTTATTTTTCTTAATTATATTATCTACATGTGATTACAATCAACACCCATGGGTAGCAAAACTTGTTGCTGATTGATTCTCTGTTAAGTTTTTGCAAGTGGTTACAAGCAGGTTTGTGAAGTTTGGCACCGGACTATCGTATTTAAGGGTGGGATTTCAAAAGCTTCCAGTGGAATTCAGAGTATTGGTTCTTCCACTTCTCCTCTGCAAATAGGCATTTTATTCTTTCTAGTGGATTTATCATTTACTGCATTTTTGGCATGGGAGCATCAGTAAGTTTTGTTTAACACAAACGTTCTGTTACCTAAAAGGCAGAGGCGCCTTTGGTCTTCTCCCTTCCATTTAAAACAGCACATCCAATGAGTTGCATCTAAAAGAGCAATATGCAGTATTGTACATGTTTTCTGCACTATGTCAAGGGTAGAGGGATGAATTCTGCTTTTTTTCCCTGTTGGAAATACTTGGCTCAGGGTCTCTGTGTATGTACAAATGTGTGTGTGCTGGTCATCCGTCTGCTCCATAGTCGATACCTGTTACTAGGACCAGGAGGAGCTAACAAGACAAAGTCCTTTTCAGCCTTAACACAGAGGCAGAAATTTTCACCAGCTTGTCTTGGGGGAATGTTTCTGCCATTAGTGGAGCTTCTTGAGATCAGGTTTGTTTTCCTCTTTACCAGACCCATTTTCTCTAACGACTACCTCATCTCACCCCTTGGAGGCTTTGCTAACACCACTGTTTTGAGCTGAGACTGGAGCTTTCTGGTTTGCAGGCTGTCTCAGAGGAAATCAAAGCCCCGTTCCCAGTATTCTGCAGGAATGGAGGGACTGGGTGGCAGCAATGGCACATCCTGTGGGTGCAATGCCTACACAGCTCAGGCTGGGCAGGAATGGGGGGATAAAGTCTACTGCTAATCTCTTTGGGGTGGACGCTTTGCTGCGGCTCATCTGCTGGGCTCCAAGCATTTTCTCTAGAACATTGCATCTCTACCCTGTAAGCGTAAGTGCTCTGCTTCCAGTGCACATTGCTTTTGTCCCAGCTGAGTTCAGTGGTGCTTAAGGCATGTCCTTAAAGTTGAGTTTGAGCACAAGAGTCATGCTGAATGGCCATGTCATTGTGGAAAAATTAATGATCAATCAGTTTCTGGCTGATTTTGCTTTTCACCTTTCTTGTGTGACCTAATCTAGGTGATTTTGCTCTGGCAGAGGGATTGGACAAGATGATCTTATCTTTTGAAGTCCTTTTCCAACCCCTAGCATTCTGTGATTTACCATGTTGTAGAGTTTGCTATGGTGAAGTATGAGTGTTGCCTTCATAATAATAGGATCATAGAATGGCTTAGGTTGGAAGGGACCTCAGAGACAATCTAGTTGCAACCCCCCTGCCATTGGCAGGGACACCTCTAACTAGATCTTGTTGCCCAGAGCCCCATCCACCTTGGCCTTGAACACTTTCAAGGAGAGAACATCCATTACCTCCCTGGGCAACCTGCCCCAGGGGAATGTAGTAAATAAATAGAGAGTCTACAAAGCCAGAAGTCCAGTCAGACAGTCAAGGAGAACTTGGAAAGAGTTTGAGAGAAATTCACATCTGTAAATTAATAGCTTTTCATGTAGCAATATATACATTTAATTTATGCTTGCAGGGACAGCAGTTGCATATGCAAACACAGGCATGCAATTACATGTGCGCTTCTGCTTGGGATTCCAGGCCTTAAGAAAGAAGTGATTACCATCACAGATGAGTTATGCTGTAATGGCTTTTCATGTTGTGTAAGGAACATCTGTATGCCATATTATGCACATGTGAAACTATTTTTATTATAGTTATTTGATTTCTGTGGGAGATCACACAGTAACCATTTCCATTTAATGGCTGCACAGAAACTTTTCTTGCAAAGAGTTCAGCATTTCTGTGTGCAGCCCTTGATATGCTGAACTGTGCTAGGCAATTGACATTTGCACATACACAGTTAGTATTCTTACAGTGAAAAATCCAGCCAGTTTGCCCCAGAAAAAATTGCCCTGTGATATTTTTATTGTAATCACAAATGTGCAGCTTGCCAATTATTCTATTCAATGATGTTTCTTAACAAATAGCAAATTAATTTTGATAAGTCAGTCCTCTATTCACTGACATGAGAGAAGTATTGGAAGTGGATGGCTGTGAAGGAACTTTTGCAGTTGCCAGTGTGAGATCTCTGCTTTTCTTTCTTTATCTATCTGTTTTGAACAGGGATTTCCTCTTCATTCTCCCCATAAAACTCCTCACTTTTCACAGAATGTAATTTCCTCGTTTTCCAAGTTCTAAGGTTTATGAAAGTATGGTTCAGCAGTTCAACCTGCTCAGTTGAGCTACCTCCTTTAGAAAAGAGACGCAGTTTACCTTTACTCAGAAGCAGAGGAGTGTTTACACTGCTCTCTTTCCCAAGGGAAAAGCAGTTCATCTTTTAAGTTATTTTTTGTTTGCCAACATTGTTACCCATGTAGATGCTTTTATGACTTTTCCTGAATTCTTTTCTGCGCTAATTTCCTAAGGCTAAAGGTCTCCCTCAGGAGCCACATGTCAAAATCTCTTGTTGTCTGCAAGCGGTAGTGAGGGATACTTTACAGCTGACCATCTCACTTTTTAGCAGAGTGCTGTCTTTGAACAGCCATCTCTGCTCCTCACTGCTTCTTCCAAGGCTCACAGCTTCCGATTTTCAGATTGCCTGTGCCACAACCAGAAAAGTTTTAAGTTAAAAAAACCAAGAACTCAGGGGTGAAGGGGGTGTGGATGATCAGCTCTTCATGGTTTTCATTCTTTACAGCACAATTGCAGGGGGATGTATTCTAAATACTTATGTTGCTTTGGTACACAGAGATATGCCTAGCCTTGCCACAGAGGTACTGCTGCTGTTTTATGTGGCTTTTACGCAGCTTAGAGGGAGCCCTGTGAGCACCACAATAGGCTTTCAAAGTTTTTCAAGGGCTATTCCAGTATGTTACCAGTCTCTTTCCACAAAAATTTCTCCAGGGGAAAGGAGGGTCACAGGAGGATGCTGAGGGCTGCAAAGAAAATTCATGTGCATTGACAGAGTGTAAGAATTTTTGGTATGGAGTTTAAGGTTATTTTTGGCAGTGGTAAAGTAAATGTTCATCTGCAAGTTTTGTTAACAGAATATTTAAACTGTAGAAGTAGTCTAACATTGGTATAGAACTACATGGTGGGGCTTTTCACATTCTTTTTCAGGATCTGTGTTTAATAATGGTAATATTCTTGTCATGCATTTTAGATAATGGTCATCATATTTGCCTGTCTCCATAGGGATGCCATGAAAATTAATTAGCTAGTGTTTATAAAGGAGGGCACTCAAATCCACTTACTCTGACTAATTACTCTGAATACCTGTATTGATTTAGTGAGAGTGTTCCCACTATGGGATGATGTTTTGCAGGGAGAAGAGCATCCAAGTCTGGCCAAAAGTGCCTTGGGGATAACACGTGGTTCTGGTTTCCTGGTCAGCTCTGAGGAGTGTATTGACAAGTGCCTCATATGTGAATGCATCACCTCCTCTTTTCTAGGCTCTGCAGGATGTATTTATTGCAACTGATTATCTCTCCAGCTTGTTAGAACATGTGACTTGAGGGGGAAATCCTCAGGTTTCAGAATCTGAATGTTGAAGGTGTTATTGTAGGTTAAAATATATGTGTGTGTGTGTGTGTGTTTGGATGTGCGGATAATGTTTGTGCATTCAAATTACAGAAAAATATATTTCCAAGTGTATTTTTTTCCTGATCTAACAAGTACAAACTTCAGCTGGTGCTAAAAATGCCATTTCGTAATTGTATTTAATAAAGGGATGGTCTGGAGCCAAGCACCCAGGGATCCCAGTACCTCTGAGTTGGGAATGAAGCAGATCTCAGTTAGGGTTCTGTGGTGTAGACACTTCTCTTCCCTGTGCTCCATCTTGGGGAGGGCTCCAGCACCGACTGACAGTGACAGGTACAGTACCTCCAGCTGGAGAGAGAACCTGGGGCTTGAGGAAAACGCTAGGCTAGAAATTACTTAAATAGTAGCAGAAGTTGAACTGTGCAGGACTGACCTATCCTAAAGCCAAACTACCCAAAGCTTACCCAAACCAAAAGCAGCTTGCCCTGGCCACCTCGCGGCTGTTAGTACAGATGAGCAGCTCCCCTGAGCAAAGGATGAAAGCAGTGCATTTGCACCAAGGGGTTAGAGAGCAAACAGCAATTAGTACAGAGTTGGCTGTCAGCCCTGGTCACCCTCAGTGTCATGGTTTGTGGTTTCCAGGGTGGAAACTGGAAAGCATACAGTGCAAGTAGCAGAGCAGTTCACCTACCCAGACAGAAGTTGCTCTTCTTATCTTATTTTTTGCCTGTCACCAACCTCTGAACTGAAGGAGACTTTGTCTCCAGCCAGGTATGGAGTGAAGGATACACATTTCTGTCTGCTGTGACTGGAGGCAAAGTAGCAGCTTTGGTCTGGCAGAGATAGAGCTCAGCGTATGTTGCAGCCCAAGCATAACAAAGGTCTGGAGGCTATGAGTGGGGAAAACCATTCACAGTCCTGACTTGGCAAAGCTCTTAAAAAAAAAAAAAAAGAAAAAAAAAAAAGAAAAAAAGAGCTAAAAAAAGAAAGCCACAGAGCCTCCCAAATCTCAGTTGGTTCCCAGAATTCAAACACAAGTCTTCCTATGAGAAATGAACACACACAGTTCATTTTAATAAGGATCAAATTGGAAGCTGTGTGAAGTATTAGTTACAAGAACATAATAGATGTGGTAGAGGGATTATTTAAGCTGCTAAAAGTGTCTACAGGGATGTTCTGTCGCTCCTGGAGTTGTTTTCCATTGGCTTCTTCCAAACAGTTGTGCAGCAGAAATATATCCTTCTGGGGCAGTGAACACGTGAACATCCTTCCAGTGGGACAGTAATGCTTTTGAGGTTTTTCACCGCTTCCTGGCATGCATTTAAGGTTTGTGCTGTGATGCAGCTTTTAGAGATGTTTTTGCTTTGGTAGGCCTTTTCCATAGCTTCTCTGTGGGTCCAAATATATCTTGTGTGTTGCAGACTGACAGTACCGCGTGTAATTTTCATGGGACTCCTGTGATCCTGCCTCATTTAATAGTAATGTAGCATTATCTCAGCTTTGCAGACACAAGTGTCAAACATTGTGATGACTCAGTTGTGGCAGCACAGTACTGCTCACCATTGTGAAAGTTTCTCCCCACACAAACTCTGTGCATGTGCATCCATACTTTTTCACAGTTATTCTTTGAGCCCCCTGAAATCTCTGTGGATCTCTGAGTGAACGCAGAGGGAAATGCTAATTTTCTTTGGACCTTAATGGCTTTGTCTGTTGGAGCAAGATGTATTTTGTGGTGGAAAGGCTTTAGATGAGGTGTCGTTTCTGTGCAGTTGAGCACAGGAACTTTACTGAAGCCATATAAGCCTGTTTGGGGCACACTGGTGAGCTACAAATGAGCAAAGTCAAGGCTAGAAAGGTTAAGATCTTGGCATCAGAGAAAGCACTTAGAAATTGTGAATTTCAGCTCCTTTATCAGCACAGAAAAGAAGAAACTGAAGTTGCTAATTCTCCCTGTTCGGCCACTAAGCACTACTGCTCATAGTGTAATGCTGTAGCAAAGGAGTCTTCATCAGAGGTGGTCCCCTATGTAGCCTGGATAAACCACTGAGGATTAAACCACAACAAAATATTCTCGTCACTATGTCTGCAGATCTGGAGAGGAAAGAAATGAGGGATGGAAACAATGGATGGTTTTTGCTAGTTGCCAAGATTTATAATGATGATTACGATGATGATGAGTAGCTGAAGGAATGTTGTTCACATTGTAAACCACTGATCTCCTGACGCTCATCAGCAGAATTTCAGTTCTCAGATATTTTAGCGCTGGGGTGTTTCCTATCCTTATCCAAGTGGTTTATTTAATACAGCTGCAGCCAAAACCCCAAAGTGGTGGCTTCCAGCTGCAGAGGCTGGAGCCCCCTATCCAGACCCCCCCTTGAGCAGCTGCGGTGCTGAGAGCCCAGCACCGGGAGGAGGAAGAGAAGCAGCAGATGTCACTATGCAATATATCTTGTTTATCTTTTATTTATTGCAGGTATTTATACAGGGCAGGTCTCTGCTCACAACTTTGCACCAGTGGTGGCTGCCACTTGCCAGGCAGAGGCAGGAATAAGGCGAGGGAAGGGGTATGAATAATGCAGCAAAACATATTTATCAGCATTGTCAAGTTGAGCCTCAGATCAAGTTTAGTGGTAAAAAAGGGTCTTTGAATTCCCGCTGTACAGCACATTAAGATTCAAATAACTTCATTTTGGAAAATAAACAAGTCCAGGAGGCTGAAATGTAGGAACTCGAGCTTTCCTGGTTGGGTTTTTTCTTTCCTTTTCTCCCTGCTTGTGTTGCTGGTGTCAGATTTGGAGGGGGGCTGGGGGGCGGGCAATTGCTTGAAAAAAATTAGCTGGCACAAGCACACTTCTGTTCTTCCACCACCACGCATCTGTCCCACCTTCCACAACTGCCACCCTGTGCGTGGAAGGGTTGTTCCGGTACCTCCCCAAACCTCATGCTGACACTGCTTTGATGTGCACCATCATTTGTAACTGTCAAGGCAAAAGTAATAAAGAGTTCCAAGTCAGAAAGCCTGGGCAAGTGAGTAGACAGTATTTCAGCTATTTAACACATCTGCTGACTTAGTGAGCCCTGATGGGGCCAAGCAGCAACCTGTGTGCATTTCAGTGGAAACCCCGAAGCTGTATCTGACAGCAGCATTGGACTGCTGAGCTATGGTGTCCCCCAGACATCACTCCTACCTTTGTCAGCATCAGGAAACAGAGCTTGGTGGAGACAAACAATCTCAAAGTCCTCCACAGCAAATCTGCTTCCCTCCCCCCAAATCTGATCCAGCTTTGCGTGGTCCCTCCCCCATCAAAGGCTGCAGTGCAGCCATCACTTTGGGTGTTATCTACATGCTAGCAGTTCCCCAGTGTCATCACAGGTACGTGCAGAATATGACTCGGCTCCTGTGGACGGCCACCATGCTCCAGCACTGGTGAAGCAGCCCTGCCTGTATCCCTGTGCTCACAGCACTCCCCTCGCTGCCCCAGGCAGCTGCAGAATAGGGCAAATTACTCAGGCTTGGAGAAAAGAGAGATATTTATTTATTTTTGACTCTATTTATTTATTAGAACACTGGACTAGGACTCAAGATATATGGTCTGTCACAAACTACTCTATTTGTTTTGACCAAGTCATTAGGACTGGGATTTTCCTAAACCATATAGCAATAGTTAAACTATTCTGCTATTGAAAGGAATGGTGGTGTCCCATATAACATCAAGGGACAAGGAAGAAAGAATTGAAGTGCAAGTGAAATCAGCACCAAGGACTTCAGAAACCCCCACCCTTCATGTTCCTATTTTTGTCACTGTTCAATGGGAGTGACACTGTCCCACAGAGCACTCAACCCCAAATCTAAACCACGTATAGCTGTAGTGGCTTCATAACACTGCAGACACAAATAACCTATTTCAGCAAAAAGTATATTTTTATATGCAAAAGCATATTGTGATCTCATTTTAATGTCAGTTACTTGTAACCTAAACAGCCTATAAGGTCTGTGTCCTGGACACAAATATGCCTATGGCCCATGTCTTTGACATTAAACCTTGCTTTATCCCTGGGTTTGGAGATGCAGGTGCTGGTCCTGGGCTCTGGGATTAGGAACTTGACTGCACCCACTTGCCCATGGGTAGTTGTTCATTAATACCTAATTCAAGGGACATTTATTTACTGGTATCACTTCTGGCTGCAAATAGTAATTGCAGGTGGAAACAAACCAGTAAAGCTGGGTGGAAGCCAGGCTGGCCCTTGCATGGTGTGCAGTACTGGTTTATAGCCCTTGGTTGTTAAACCTCTGTGCAGGGACACCCTGGTGTGTGTGTGAAATTAAAATGGGATTGTTATTCATCCTGCATGTTAAGTGCTTAACCTCTCCATTTTGAAGATATCATTCTGCTTTGTGGGAAAGCTCATACTCCTTTTTTTTACTGGGGAGGATGTCCTCAGAGAGTTTTGTGGGCAGTTCACACTGTCAACTCAGCATTTTTACACACACAAAAACCATAATTCTTCACAGTAAGAAAAAAAAAACTTAAAGCCCCTGAAGAGATGATTTTAAGTCTTAACAATTTTTTTTATTTATTTAAATGTGAAAGATCCGGGCTTTTTTTTCTATTTTCCAGAAAGGAAATATAATTTCACTCTGTCTACAGCACACAAGGGAAATACAGAAGACATTGCTTGACCCCAGAACAACATGATGCTCTTTTTTTCCATTGGTTGTGTTGCAGGAATGTGCAGTTTGTGATTTGAACTGGCAGATGCACAACTTTTGTTTGTAAAACTGACTTCATTATTGCCACTGTAGGGGTGGGCTGCCTAAAGATGCTTCAGATGCTGACAGTTCCTGGTTGGTCTTCCTGTTGGATCATCCATAAATTTGGCCTGGACCAAATGAGCAGTAGTGTCACCAAGCTTGGATCCAAAGACTGGGGTATGAGGAAGCAGATGACATATTTGAAACATAGCTTTTTAGCGCTGGCTCTCATTATCTCAGCATTATCATGATGTTACTCCACCCTGTCCCTCAGTTTTATTTGGTCATCTGCTCAGAGTATAGACTTCTTGAACTGGAATTCAAACTCACTTAACACTGCATGTAAAGAGTAAGGCAGAGATGATTTGAACTGGAGTTTTAGACAGCACTATCACATTACAAATAACTGTGATCTAATGCTATATATCACCTGAGAGCTAAAAATCCCAGCCACCCACCACTACTTAGCTATATTTTACTTCTGATTGCTTGAGCAGCACTGCACCTTCTGCTTGAATCACTGTAATGACTGTCTTCCCTTATTTACCTTCTCAGAGGTCTGCCCTAGTCTGAAGCAATTTCATTAAGGTTAAGACAAAGGCACTAGGAACAAAAATGATGCATGATTATGTAATTAAAACCGGTATTAATATGTGATAGAGAGCCACAGCAGCAGCAACTTTCACATTTCTTATGGAGCTCTTGAATCAATCATCTTATTTGCCTAGTAAGATAAAACATTTTTCCTCATATTCCGAAGCGAAGTATCTTTGGTTTCTTAATAGAAAACCCCAGTTCCACTATGCCCCTAAATGATACTTGTTTTCTTTGCAACACCCATGAGGTTTGAACCACAAGACCTACAGCACCGTGACAGAGGTTTCCACCATGTGTGAATTAAAGAGATTAAACCCGAAGTTACACAGAAGGGGAAAGCAGCATCTCTAGGGCCAGGCATTAGAAATTAAGAGATTATGATATCCCCTCCATAGCAATCCCTGGATGACTGTCCTGTCTCCATGGGTCACCTCTTGTGCGTCCCCAGTGCTGATCAGACCTTCACCGTTTGTTACCTGTTCCCTTCCATATGTCAGGGGAAAACTGTCACTTCCCAGTGCTGTGTGACTGGCTCTTTCTATCTCTGCTGTTATTTACCCCTCTAATTGTATTAAACACTTTGGGCTGCAGTTTGCATGAAGGAAGCTATGCAGGATAAAGTTGGTTCTGTATATATGAAATTGTGATCTGTAATTTGTATTTCCTCCACTGTATAACCCAAGATTATTTAATAAGGATGTGGTTGGATGCTGTTATTAATATCAAGTAGACAATGCAATTTGTTTTTACCATTTCCTTCTGTTGATCCCTCTTTATTATATCCCTGTGATATTACTTCTCGTCTTGCTTACAAAAACAGAAGATTTGATTCATGGCTTTGTGAGCATTGTAGCAGTGGGTCAGGGATGCTAACAGAGAGGAGGTTAGGAGGCAAGATTTGAAAGTCTGTGACTCTAGTGACCAGCAAATTTCCTGGCGATTGTTAAGTGTCTGAAAGCTTGTTAGGTTGGTTGTTTTATCCTATCTTGCTAGTATTTGATTTTTGTTAATACTCAGAAATCTTGCACTTTTGAATTGCGATGGCTTGGGATATGAAGCACTGACAGCTCATTACTATGGCAAAGCTCCACTCCTTTGTTTCTTGACACTGCAACAACTCAATGACCTGGGCGGTGGCCCCACCAAGGCCTCTGGTCCTACCTTTTTGTTAGTATAGAGAAGAGAAAAAAAAAAAGAAAAAAAAAAAAGAAAAAATGAAAAGGCATTAAAATTAAAGTCTCATGATTGTAATGAAAAGGTTATTTCCTCCTCTCTCACAATTAAGTTCTTAAGTTCTATGCAATTGCCGTTCACTTTGTCCTGTCCATCTTGTAGTCTCATTAGCTGCTGAACCACAGAGGAATTGAGGAGAGAGAGTTGGGGGTTTTATCTGCATGCCATTCCAGCATGGAAGATTCAATGAGATGATGGCTTGTCATTTTTTATTAATGAGTTGGAGCCTGATTCATTATAGATGTGTGGAATGAGCTCGGTGTGACTGCAGGGGGAGGGACTCTGCCAATGAAGAGTTACCTCCACTGTGGGTCTTCTGCTTAGACTAAAGCAAATTGGTGTTTGCCAGTGTGCTCTGGGGCAGCTGAGTTAATGTGTGGTTCAGTTTCCCACTGCCTAAGCCCACAAGTTTCAGTGTATGACAAGTAGCCCCAGAAGCAAAACAAATATTTAGCTGTGCTTGACTACTAGACATTACACAGAGGTTTCTAAGGGACCAGCCCTCAGGGTCTGGCTGACTGGCAGGTTGGTGGCTGAGAAGAAGGTTTACAAAATTTTTGTTTGAGGGGGTAGATGGATGTCAGAGAGAAAATCATGTTCTTGCCAACAGAAGCAAACAGTTGAGAGACTTCCAGTTGTTCCTTACACGTGAATCATTTATGGATAAGTACATATAGATACACGTTTATATGCCTCTGTGTGTACATACATAAAAAACTTAATTCGTATAGTTAGAGAAAACCACATGGTCAGAAAAACACGTGTTCAGGTGGTGTGTCAAGTACTGGGGAGGCTGAGGTGACACTCCTGCTCTTGGGGAATCCAAACACCTTGAGGGCACTCTAAGGGCGCCCCAGCTGCCACACCGCACTAATCTTGGAGGTGGCGTTGCCTGCTGCTTTCGCTCCCCTTTGCCAGCAGATTTGGCCTGATGGCCCCCCACACTGCCGGCCATGTCCGTGGTGTTCCTCATCCCACCGACTACCTCTGCCTCCATAGGGATGCTGCCTTTGGGAGAGAAGGAATTTAGATAGTAAGAGATGTTGAATGTTGGAGAAACAAGATTAAATACTTAGAGCATTTAAGCCTAGTTTAAATAGTGTTTAAACCAGTTAAAAAGCCTAGTCCAGATTCTTCTTGCACAAACTTGATTAATTCAATTCTTGTTTATTCTGTATTTCTATCACTTGGAAGAAACAGCTGAAAACCTGCAAGAGTATCTCCATTCTCACGCTTTTTATCCTGTTTCTATGAAACAAAGAAAGTGCAAGTAAATATCTCAGCTTTTGCAAATGTCTGTGACGAAAATCTGGTCTTTTGGAGAACCATGAGTTGCAGTTAAAGGAAGAAGGGGCATTGTTTAGCTTACCTGTTGTACTGTGCCTACTATGTGTTTAAATTTGTAAGCTCTCTGGTTTTCGCAGAGATAGGTACCACTCAGGATTAATCTCCATGCATGTCAGAGAGAGACATGCCGTTAGAGTTGTGTGTCGTATTCTTTTTAACCTAAAGTGAAGGTCATTCAGTTTGAAGTTATCTGCTTGCTCTTTGTATATAGAAAAGTGTAAATTCAAATGTGTCTGGTCATGATCTCCCACTGGCAAGGTGTGGTATGTCCCCCTGTGCCATACTTGTGCACTGCCTGGTGCACAAGTGTTTCTGTACTTCAGACCACCAACAGGGAGCGATTAAGGAAATATTCTTGATAGTCATAGAGAATTGTTAATTCAATAGCTCTTGTTGAATAAAGGAATTTTTTTTTCCTGCTTTGCATTTACACCTGCTTTGAGGTGAGTTCTGGCTGACACTGTGTTCTGGTGATCTGAGGACAGCACATGCTGTTTTCCAGGATTGTTATTTGTAATTGTGCAGTGTGGTTCAAATGTTGAAATGTAGCTGTGCAACTGGGTGCACACAGAAATAAAGATATGCTGCTCCTTTCTTTTCCAACATTTATTTGTTCAGGCCCCTGAGTCTTTTCAAATGATTGGGTGTACCATGTGGAAACTTAAATAGAAACTCAGGATGCTGATTGTTATTCTGTGCTTGCAAGAAAAATAAAAGATCAAACTGTCCTTGCAGTGAAAGTGCAAGGCTTGAAAGAGTTAATGCAACAAGCAGACCTAAAGGATTCTTTTCCCCTTGTAAAATATGCAGCTGGCATGACAGCAGTATTCCCAGAGTCAAGTTATCTTTTACATTAGTGAATGTTGTTCCTAAAGCTTTAGCTGGGGTAATAAATTATTCATGGTAACCACACCTTTGTGCATAGCCCAGCCACTTGATGTTCGGTCCATACGCCACTTCAAGAAGCCTTGAGTTGGAGCTGTACGGCTCCAGTTCAGCAGCTTTCTCACAGCAACTGTGACAGGGTGAGAGGCATTTGAGTAACAAATGGTAAGTCGCAGGGAAAGGTTTCTCTTCTGCCTCTTAAAGTGTAAATTAGCAGTGTGTGTTTGTGCTTTCTGTGCAACCTAAGTTTGATGCACACTCCTGAGAGTCTGGATGTGGAGAGAAGGCTAAGGAGGAGGCAGCCGAGTCTGTTCTCTTGGGAAAAGAAGAAAATAGGAAGAGGACTTTAGAAGTTGTGCATGTCAGTTCTACAAGCACTTCCCCAACATGCAACTAATGAGACCTCCCAGTACAGCTGTACTGCAAGGGAGACCTCCTTGCAGAGCTGTTGGGCTGGAGAGAAGGTGTCCCACTCCCTGACTTTGTGCTCCTCGGGGGACTTACAGTCCCACTGATACATGAACTGAAAGAATAACTGCTAGATTTTGAGACCATGTGATACTAAAGATAGATATGCCCAAGCAGAGGGACTTGTGCTGCTTCTAAAAAGATTCTAGGAAAGAGTCTTCCAAACAAGGTAGACACAAGGTTTGACCCAAACCTTGTAAGCAGTGAGTACTGCTAGCAGGCCATTATGTCAGGATAATGGACTGTCACTTGTAATGTCATTGTGTTCTGAGATCCAGTGAGGAGGGAGTGGAGAGAGGAGGTATCTAGAAGTAGGCTTAGACTAGTGTGAGAAGTCTTTCAACAGCAGCAGCTTAGAGAGGAGCCCAGGACTAAGCAGCAAAGAAGGCATGCAGGAATTGCAGTAACCAGTGAAGGGAAATTGGCTTGATTCATTCATTTTTTTTCACAAAATTATGTGGGGGAGGTTTTTTTGTTTTGATTCTGAGTTGACTTCCAAATGTACAGTCCTTATCTCATTCCCCTTATGACTGTCCCCTGTGCAAGCATGAGACATTATGCCAAGCATCCTACTGACTTCCTAGGGTCTGGTTTGAGAGTACCAGAGCTTTCTGGAGCAGCATGTGTAATGTATTGGAGACCTGTGCTTTATGTATCTCTATCTCCAGCAGTTCATGAATAGTAAGCACAGTGGGTTTTGCAAGGACAGAATGAAATAGTCTCCGTTGCATCTGAGTAGAAAATGCAGCACACAATTGACGTAGCTCAGTCTGAGGTGTTTGCTGGTTTAAAAGACAAAATTATTTCCAACAATTGAGGGTTTTCTCTTACCAGACCAATCACAAACTTTTGAAGCATGAAATGAATTTCTCTGGTCCCTGCCAATAAGCTTCTTTCTCTGATATTGGTTTTTATGATATGGCTATAATCTTTGCAGGTAATGAATGAAAGCTACACTATGAAGTCCCACCTAGCATACTTTTTCTTGATTTATGGTGTATTGGTTAAAATAGTAAACTGATAATGATCATAAAATAGCAATAAATCATGATGGGGTGATGTATCAGAAACAACAGAAAAATGTTCTGGAGGAAGAAACTTGGAGCCAGCTGGAGAACAGCTGGGTGTTCTGCAGATATGAAAGATACCAAGGAGTCCACAGAAATACAAATTAAAATACTTTCTTCCTTTGTTTCTGTCAAGGTTGGGCTGTTAATGCTTCTGTACAAAATAAACTTGAGACGTTTATGATGAATTAATTTTCCCACACCCTCTTGTGTATCAAATCTAATTATAAAGTGCTGGTGGAAATCCATTCAGGCCAAAATCCCAGTTGGATCTGAAGTTTTTGGCTGTGATGATTCTGTTTTGTACAATACTGCAGAAGACTGGTATTTAGATCTTGCTCCTGCAAGAAGATTACACTTGTGGATAAATTTATGCATGTGAGTAGTTTTCTAAAGGTGAAGCAAAGTAATGTTATCTTTTATTGCCTCAGCATGTAGACAATGCACCTTTTCTCTTTTCTGCTCATATTTTTTTGTTGGGCTCGTATAATTGTAATGTATTCTGGCCCAGATGTGCTTTGGGTAATGATAGACCAGCAGATAAAAGAAAAGATGGAGTAGAATCACCCTGCCTTAGTGTAGTTTGAAGAGACTATGGTGTCTCCTAAAGTCTCCAGAGAACCAAAAAGTTACTTGGACTTCTGGGGACTTGACCTGCCCCAACCTGACCTTCCTAGAATAGTTTTGAGTTAAATTTTCCCTCTTGTCTTGTAACAGAAAGTTTCTTTGGACTTGGTACTAATCATACCTATGAGCCAGCTCTGATTGGTACTAGCTTGCAAAAGGCCTCTTTTGTTCTTGTTAGAGTATCTAACCTCTAAATCTATTTAATACCCTTTCCCTGGTTGTCCATCATTATGACACATGATTTTCCAAAGGATTTACTATTAGTTAGCAGCACAGGGCTTTCTCCCTGGGGTAGCAGCTACTTGCAGTGAAGAAAATGCATGTTCGATGTAGCAATTTGTCTTTTTTTATATATTTATTATAAGAGTAAATGAGTTATTGTGGGGGATTTCAATATTATTGCAAATTAGGTGCTAGAAGCCAAGCCATGCACATTTGTTATGTTTCCAGGCATACACAGAATGCATAGCAGTTCAAAAATCAGCAGTCATATTATATCTGGACCTTTTCCTGGGCAGCTGCTACTTTGCAGGTATTTTTGTAGTGTGGCTGTTCCATAACTGCTTACTTCAAATGAAGGGAGGGGGGAATATGTCACAAAAGTGATTGCTATAAAAAAGGTTTTGATGAGCACGAAGGCATGAATTACAAAATCTCTCAAGATTTAGTTCACAAAGTAGGCATGGACTAATGAATATACAGAGAGCATTGCTTGTCGTACATTCCTTTATAATAGTAATTTATGAACTGGGGTTGTTTTTATTTTCACTTGCACCTTTCTGGATGTACTTGCAGAATGGAAACTTACGAGAATAATAAATTGCTCCTTTACTCAGAGAAGTGTATGGAATCAAGCAAAGCATGCTGAACCAAGTCCTACTTGACCTGCTTCAATGAGGGGCTTGAATTAACTGCTGAACTTTATGTCAGCAGAATTAGTCAAATGTTTTGGTTTCAGCTCACTAAAGCTGTGGTCTCAATGAACAACAGGAACTTTTGCCCTCAGTTAAGCTACTGAGTTTTTGGTTTGAGGAAAATCAGAAGCACCAGAAAAATATTTCATCTCACAAGGATGCAGACATGGTCAACTAAGCAAGTGACCCTCACTCAGATCCCTTGCTTCCCAAATTGAGAGGTTTTCTCAGCCATCAACCTAATCCTAGATGTAGAGACTAATCTGGATGGAAAATGTTTCTATTGATGTTGTTGCAGAACAGGTGGTGTCTGGCGGAAAGGGAAAGCACGCTGTGTACAAAACAGTAAGGAAAAAAATTCCAAGCTTTGGCTTCATCAGCTTTCAAAAGAGAGGAGTAGATAATAAAGTGGAGCCCTCCCGCATCTCTTCACTTCTACTTTTCCTTTCTTTTTCCTGAGATGAGAGAGCTCATGTGTCATGTTTCATATAACAACAGTTGTATTCATCATAGATGACCTGGATCATTTGTACTTGTGGTTTATAGTCTCTCGACATGCATTGTTTTCTCCAGTTTGAAATATAGCACATTAATGAGGTATGTGTCTGTTCAGATATATGCAGTCAGTGCATGAAAGATGCTTCAGTAGCACTTCGACTAGTTTGTCAACAGCTAGCATTTTGGCAGCTGCAGAGAAAGAAAACCATCCAAAATTCATAGAAGGAATGAAGAAAAACTTACATTAAACTTTTGGGAGCCATGTTTACATGTGCAGAAGCTTAGTCTGTAGTTTGGCACAATGTAATCTCTCCAATACAAGCTCCACTGAAGTAGCTGTCACTGTGCGACCAATCTGTACCCACTTCTGATGGGGCTTCTGATCCCTCAGCTGAGAGTGGACTGCAGCTGGTGTAGCCAGCAGCCTGAGAAGGTGCAGCCCTGAAGGAAAGTTACACCAGGGTTGCTCACAGCAGCTCTTGAAGAGTCATGTATGTTTGGCAAGAGGAATGAGGGATGCTGGAGGCTGGTGGGGTGGAACTGACTGGAGAGCTGGTGCCTGGGCTGCTGCCTGTATCATGGCATCTAGCATAGGAGAGTCATGCTAGCATCTAGTCTGCGTGGGATGGCCCATGCAAGCAGTCTGGTCCTTTTGCTCTACGTAAACCCTCCATTTCACTTGGGCTTTTCACTTGAGCTGACAGCGCCCACCCGAATACTTTGCTGCAGCAGCAACCTGTGCACCAGTTGCTCACTGTTCCTGGTATTCCTGGTCTGTTGCAGTGGCATCTTTGCCCCTCATTATTACAAAAAGGGGTCACTTTTATCTGTTTTCTTATGTAAGACCTGGAGTTGCTTGGTAGTGAGAACAGAATGACTAGAAAGTGCTGGCAGTCCTAATTTGGCTCTTCATTTGACCACAGGTTACAGCTTTGTGCTGACATGCTTTGGGTGTGCCTCGGAAAGCTGTCCGTATACTGGTTTATAGCTGTTAACTTCCGTAAGCATCAGACTAGGACACATTTGCAACATTATATTAGAACACAGGAGTATCAGGAACAATTTGGATTGTGTTTCCCGTTACCAAGGCAAGCTGGAAAGACCTTTCAGGCACATTTGGGGGGAGGAACAAACATTACTGCTATTTCTCCATCAAAGAGAAGAAAAAGAATTTTCTTACTGTGAATTTGTAAGCTTTAAGCAATTGTGGAGTACAGTCCTTTTGCTGCACATGAATGAAACTTTTTATTATTAATACACAATCATCCAGGAAGCTGTCTCAGTTTGACAGAAATAATTTTATTTGCATGTTAGTGCAGTGGATTACAGGTACCAATCTGGAGTGGCATGCTAAGGACAAAGAACATGAAACACTACATCTTGAAATTCATCTAAACTTGAATAGTTCAAATCTCAAGGGGCAAAACTGTGTTATAAGTATTCCTGTAGAGTAGTAACAAGTAGTCCTATTAAGCAGTAGCTGGAAATCAGCATGCCTCAGAGACAACCCAGCAACATTTATTCAGAGACCCATTTGTGGGTGAGATGAGTGGCTGTGTCTTTGTACTTTGCTCTGAAATACTTATTCCCTGGACATCCTCCTGAGCTCCTGGGTTTCCAGAGTCTAGGGCTGCCTCTTCATCTTTGTTTGCATTCACCTCTCCGTGATCAGGTTTTTCCTTGTTACAAGTTGCCATGCTTTTTAAGTGACAATGAAGGTAACTTTAAGCCCAGAGATTGAGCCAGTTGTTTGATTTAATTGAACTAGTGGTGTATATTTAGGGGCTTTCTGATTCACAAAAGTTTGTGTGTGTGTTCTTAGGATAAACTTTGCTGTCAGGGACTTTTTTTACTTTATACTCTTTATCAGAGCTCATGCAATATGCTTTGTAGGAGCTCAGACCATGAGAAGTTTCTCTCAGCTGTACAAAAATCTTTATTGCCTTTAATTGTTTTGTATTCCACAGAAATAGTATTACCATCATTTATTTTTTTTCCCCTCTGTGCCACTCTGATATAAATGCATCTTTTATGTTCACAGATTTGGCCAGACCAGTATGTTATTTCAGCTATTTTTCATTAACAACTTGGGGTATTTTAGCTGTGCAGCAGCTTTTTCATTATGTTTCTGTGCTACTTTACTATTGAAAGAAATTTAATACATTGCTTACAATTAGCAGTGAGGAATGTTACCCTATCATCAGTTTACTGCTATGAGGCTTGCTTAAAGATTTTAACAAAGAAAATATTCTTTACTTTCAAAATGCTTTGCAGTACAGCCCAGGCTGCTCAAAATAAACATTGTTTTTGAATCAAACGTGCACACCCCCCCCAACCAAACAAAGTATTTTCACTGGCCATCAGATAGAAATGTGACCCTAATTCCATACTTTGTCTATTCATGCCATGTAGTAGGGGTCCAGAGAGTACAGAGAGTAATAGTTTGCGACTGAATGCACTTTAACATAGCATCATATGCTGGCAGAAAGACACAGTGTGTGCGTTGAAATGTATAATGAGAGTTATGTGCCTTTGTAAGCTGCAATTTGTGTACATGAAGTGAGGTAGGATTTTTTTTTCTAGTGATTAGCAGTTCTGGGACAAGCCCAGAAATCCTTACTCAGCTACTCCTGATGCTCAGTCATTGTTCATATAGTCATAATATAAATGGGACTTTCCCATTAGAGGAGTTTTCAGAGACCATCTCATTTCTTGCACTACTGCAGATTTCAGTAGTCTCTGGCTCAAATCTCTAATTCTCAGTGCTGCAGTTGTACTCCTCTTGTTCCAGAATCAGAATGCAGAGTTTCAGCAGGTAGGTCTCCTGAATCAACTGCCCAGATCTCTTTGCTTTTTCAGTCACCATACCATGGCTCACACTTCTGAGCATTTCTCTACAGAGTTTAAGAAATCAGCCACTCATACCAAAACCCCGTTTGAGAGCTGGAAACCTTCAGCCCCTAATGCCCCAGCAAAGCATTTGGAAAGGGATCTGCCTAGTCAAGGCTCTGCTTAGTGGGAACCACAGCAAAAATGGCCAACTGTCGAGTGCAGGAGTGGTTCTGTTGGCATCAACTGAAGAAACATCTTACTTAATACGATCATAATTGGTAGCAGTGAGGATATTAAATTTGCCAGGGTTTTCCTTACATCTGTGTGCACTCAAGCAGCGTCAGTCAGTGGCTCAGACCTGGAAGGTGTTGTACATCAGTGCTGGTGTGGAAATGGTGAATCACTCAGCAGAAAGACCTTTTACTCTTCCCTGGGTTGTTATGGTCTCATTTCCCAGCTTCTTTACTAAGCTTGGGTTGCTAGGGTCCTGTCTTCAAACTTGGTGACTTCTGAAACCCAAATTGAAAGTAATAACATTACTGTTGTTGTTTGGTTTCCCTTTGGTGGTTCTTTTTTGTTAGTTTATTTCCTTGTTTTGAATTCATGTTATGACTTTGGTTTCTCTGATGTGTAGGAAAGTTTTGTGGCAGTTGTGCACAGACGTTACTTCTGGGCAGCAACCAAAAACATAACAAATGGGAGAGAGAAAAAGGAGGAGATTGTATCTTAGTTACAGAACAGCTAGTTCGTTTCTATTGAAAAAGAGACTAACTCTTAAAGAATGCACTGTAATTTGTATTGTAGATCTAATTTGTGAGAGTCTTAAGCTCAGCTATGTGATAAAGTGTTTGCAGAAATCAAAAGTTTGAGATGTGGGAAGAGACTGAGTTTAATTTGTAATTTGTGCAAACATTTTAATCTCCCTCACAGAAGACTTTATGAAGTCTCTGCAAACCCAGAACATTTAATTGTTAGGGCAGTGGTTTTCCACTCTCAAAAACAAGTCTCAAAAGCAAGTCTCATCCTGGGTCTGTGTCTCTGTTTTGATCAAAGTTACATTTCCAGTTTCCAACACTTGAGGTACCAAAGAAGGACAAGGACAGGCTTGAGAAGTCGGCCTGTGAGGTTCAACAAGGCCCCATGTAAGGTTGTGGAATTGGGTCAGGAGATATCCTGTTATCAAGACAGGGTGTGAGATGAAGGGGTTTAAAGCAACCCTGCCAAGAACAACTTGGGGGTACTGACAGATGAAAAGCTAGACATGAGCTGGCAATTTGCACTTACAACCAGGAAGTCAACCGTATTCTGGGCTGCAAAAAATGAAGCATGTCTAACAGGTTGGGGAAGATGATTCTGCTGTTCCTCTCCACTCTTACGAGATCCCACCTGGAGTATTGCATCCAGCTCTGGTGTCCCAGTACAAAAGAGCATGGAAGTGGGCCAAAAAATTATTGGAGGGCTGTAACAACCCTCCTCTAAAGACAAGGTGAGCAAGCTGGGATTGTTCAGTCTGGAGAAGATCTTACTGAATCCACTCAATACATAAAGAGGACTTCTAACAAAGACAGGGCAAGTGCAAAGTGCAGCAATGTTCAGCTGAAAGAAGATAGGTTTAGATTGCTTATTAGGAAGAAATTTTTTTATGATGAGGGTGATGAGGCACTGAAACACATTGTTCAGAGAAGTTGTGGATGCCCCATCACTGGAAATGCTCAAAGTCAGATTGGGCTTTGAGCAACATGATGTAGTGAAAGATGCCCCTGCCCTATGGCAGGGGGTTGGATTAGATGATCTCTGAAGGTCCCTTCCAACACAAATCATTCTATGATTCTGAGATTATAGATTCTCTGGTTTGAAGCAGGTAAGCTGAATGTTTCAACAACATGACACGTGCTCTCTGAAACAGCAGTCTCAAACTGGACTTTCAAAATCTCTTCAGATGCTTTTGAAATGTTTCCATGAGTGTGATGAGGCTCTGTAATGCCCTCTTCAGCCTGCTCTGAAGGAGTTACAGATTTGGAGCATGGCTTGCCTCAAAAGCACCCACCCAGATAGTTTGGGTGCAGTGTTCCCAGTAATACTGCGTAGTGTGCCATAAACAAGCTTTTTTTACACTTTGCTGGGGTGGTTTAGCCCTGGCTGGGGGTCAGGTGTTCCCCAGGGAAGAAAAAATATAATTGGAGGCTAGTGGGTAAAGACAACAATCGTTTAATAAAGAGTAAAAAGTACGTGCAAAAGCAAAGGAAAATAGTAAAGGTTATTCTTTACTGCCCATCAGCAGGTGTTGTTTAGCTGCTGTTCTAGGAAGCAGGGCCCCAACGCACATAGTGGTTGCTCCAGAGGACAAATGCTTCCTACTTCTTTGTTTTCCTTTGCTTTTATGCCTGGGCTGGCACCATGTGGCATGAAATACCCTTTGGTCAATTTGGATTAGCTGCCCCAGCCCACTCAGCCTTCCTCAGATGGGGAGAAAGTTAGGAAATAAACAACCCACAGCCTTGGTGCTGTGTGACCCCTGCTCAGCTGTAGCCAAAACACTAGTGTGTTATCAACAACCCCCCAGCTACCACCACAGACACAGCACCATGAGAGATGCCATGAGGAAAATCAAATCCATCCCAGCTAAACCAAATATGTTTGCACACAACCAGTCATCAATGGCTTCCTGCTTAGAACTGTGTTATTCAGATGCAGCAACAGCAGCGAAGATAGAAAGACACATTCACAGTCATTAAGTCAGGACTAGAAAAACATTGGTATGTTCCCACTAAGAATATAGTAAGTTGCTTATGAGTGCAAGTCCAGTTCATGTGCTGGGGTGGTTTCCAGAGCATCCCCAGGAAGCTCTGTGATGTTGGGGTTAACTCAAGTACGGTCCAGTTGCAAAGTCATCACTGTTCTTGTTTTCTGCTCTGTTGTGTGCTCAAGGGATGATGAACATTTTGGTCCTAGTTTATTTCTGGAGTAATGTTTGTTCTTCAGAATCACCAATAGGTTGCTAGTTTTGTTTTTGATGGAAAGAGGAGCATAAATTGAAATGTGCCATCAGGATCTGCTTAGGCAAAGCCCTGCATTTCATAATTAGTTCTGATGCTTTTGGCACAGTTGCTTAGGAATTGGCTCTAATCATCTTACAAAGCCAAGTCTCTTGGTTTTTTTCTTGACTCTGGCAACACTCCTGAAGTAGTGTTATGATGTCTGTCTCCAGTGATGCTTACAGTGGGTTTGTATGACTGAGTGATCAGGATGGAGCAATCATACCTAGACTGTATTTAAATACAGACTTCAGCGCCATTTTTCAGTCTGACACCATAGAGTGACAGTTCTGTGGCTGCACTGTATCAGTCTTGCTCTGTTTTTGAGTGGGTATTTGTGCATATTCACCTGTGAGTTGCCAGCAGGCACTGCTTTACAACTATCTGAATGTACCACAGGATCAGTACTCACCACTGAAGATTTCCAAAGTGCTCCAGTGTTAGTTCCAAATGACTGAGAATATGGGGAGCTAAGTCAGACTCTGCTTATTAGTTGATATACTGATTAATTTTTAATGGATTTTGATGAAGTGTTTTTGCAAGAGGCAACTTGCTATTGCAGCTTTAGCCTCACTAGCCCTGGAGGACTGAATCCATGGAAAAGTGATTCTGATAACCTGCAACAAGGGGCACTAGTGCCAGTCTGTGTCAGCCAACTCCCGCTCCATTCCCCTTCTTGTGTATTCACATTTCCTGTGAGTACATGACAAATCTGAGTATGTGTGTGGTAGAGTTTATCTTTTCTAAGTGAAAATGCAGTTGTGATGGTCAGAGTCTAGCCAAACTGAAGCACTTAGATACTTTGAGAATGTTCCCATTACAACAGGTAGGGAAAATTCCACTGCACAAGAAGGGATTTTAACAATCCAAGTGAAAAGAAATGAATGGAAAACTGATTAGAATATACTCATCAATTCTTGAGCTACATTAACAAGGTTAAATACAAGCCAGTGAGTTATTCTATGTAGGTCTGCTCTATCCATTAACATGTTTAAAATAAATTCTGTGATAACCACATTTCTTAAGGGAAGCATCAAAAGTACTTTTGCATAAGGTCAACTCTGGACCTGTGATATTTTGGGCTACCCTGTGCTCTTGGGACCACTTTCAGGATTTAACATGCAACAAATAAATAAGCACTCCAGAGCCCTTTTGCATTTTTTTTTTTACTTCTCTCTTTTTTTTTCTTCCCCTAAGTGTGAAAGGATCTGAGAAACAATGTTTGCAGTAGAAACACTTTGTGCAGATCAGAAGAGAAACCTCTCCTTAGGCTCAAGATGATTCTAGTTAATTACATGGCTAGACCTTTAGGGGAACTGCCCCATGGCGTTGTCCTGTACAATCCCCACCAAATTAGGGTTGTTCAGGCCAAATGTGAAGGGGGTGGTGATTACCAAGATTATTTTCTTTTGAAACATGCTCCCAGCTCTACTTTGCTGGGTGTTGGTTTTCAAAAGGGGCTTATAATAAACGTGGACCATCTATATATAGCCAAACTTTTGTTCATTTGCACAGTTCAGAAAGCCTACTGTTTGAGGTTAGCCTTGAGTAAACTTGCACCATTTACTTTGGAGCATTTCAAAGGGAACAAAAACACAAATAATGATGAGGCTAATAAGAAGTTTGGGTGTTTAGTTTAAATGTGTACACAGCAATCATTGTAGAGGAAGTCCTTCTCTTTGGGAGTACATTATTATTAAGCAGCATTGCTGTTTGCCTGGTTTTGTCTGGTCCGCAATTTGCATTCACTTGATGGATTGCCAGGGTCGGAGGTGCACTACTTGGGAAACACTGAAGTGCCGTCTCAGCAAACTCTTAAGAGGAAGGGAACACTAATACAAGCATTTGCCCAAACTCCTTGAGTCTTCTTATGCTTCCTTAGGCTGTGCTAGATCAATATGACAGTTTGCTAAGAAGCTTTGGACATGCATTCACAAACTCTCTCTATTGGCTTTCTTGGCATGTTATTCACGAGGTAGCTGCTAGTGAAACATGTCTTCTACCAGCACAGAAGATTTATACATGCATTTTCTTCTCCTGCTAAGTGATTTATTTACTAGCAATAATGCCTTGCAGAGCTGCTTGGTCCAGTTTGCAGAACTCATTATGTCGACCCTCAACAATCTATAGATGAATGGGCTTGCTCGCTCGTGCTCACTCTCCCTCTTGCGCGCTCTCTCTCGCTCTCTTTCTCTCTCGCTCTCTTTCTCTCTCGCTCTCTTTCTCTCTCGCTCTCTTTCTCTCTCGCTCTCTTTCTCTCTCGCTCTCTTTCTCTCTCGCTCTCTTTCTCTCTCGCTCTCTTTCTCTCTCGCTCTCTTTCTCTCTCGCTCTCTTTCTCTCTCGCTCTCTTTCTCTCTCGCTCTCTTTCTCTCTCGCTCTCTTTCTCTCTCTTTCTCTCTTTCTCTCTTTCTCTCTCTCTCTCTCTCTCTCTCTCTTTGGTGTTTTCCCTCTCTCTCTGTGCTGTTTTTTCAAACTGTGGTCATATGGCTCTAATCCTCCTGTTTAGTGGAGTGAGATGGTCCCAAACTGGTGAACATTTCTTTCCATACTATGCACAGAGGTAAGTTCCCTTGTGCCACCTATCTCAGAGCAGTGAAAGGTTTTGCTTGGTTGCTTCAATTGTAGTAATCTGCTTTCTGACTGCTTACTGTCAGTTGCTTGCAAATAGATGGGCTTATATGGGAGACGATTTGTACAGCTTAGTCCTTGTTATCTACAAGCCCTGCAAAATAGAGCAAGAATGTGGTATTGTGGAAGTTTCTAACAGCAAAAACTTTACACTGGCCTTTACTTGCAGAGCATTCATATCTCTCCTGTTCTCAGGCTGACAGAGCCTCATGCTGCTGCCTCTTAGCCTTCCTGCTTGCTGGCTGGCTTTAAATCCTGTCTTTCCTGAGCAGTTGGTGAGATGCAGCCCTTTCACTTCCCACTGGCAGAGGATGGGCAATTGGCTGCTCTGACAGCTCTGGCTGTGGGCTCCTCAGCCAGGGAGGTTATGCAAAGGTGAAAGGTGACCAGATTATTCGTGTTTTTATCTGCAAAGCAGTGCTCTTCATGTCACTTAGAGAAGGGGTGGAAGCAGTCTGAGCTCCATGGTTTCTGTTTTCCCCTTAAAGCCCCATGGCCCTGCATGGCAGGGAGGTGCTGGCCGGACTGGGGCAGGGCAGAGCTCCCAGCTCACCCCTTGACTTATGGGCAAGCTGCCTGCATAGCAGGCAATGGGATATCTCCATCTGCAATGGATCAAGTTTTCATTTAGCAGTACAAAGTACAATTTGAGATTTGGGTCTCCCTGTTCTTCTGGGGAATGGAGAGTCTCATCCCAGTCTTTCCACTTCACCTGAGCCTTTGTTTAAAGAGTTCCCCAGCCCGTTTGGCATGCTCGCCTTTCCCAAATGCCTGAGCAGATATATGATTCCTTGGACATGTGACTTAAAAATGTTCCAGGGCATCTTAAACTGTTTTGCATTTTATTAGCCTTGCCAAGTTCTAAGCACACCTTGAATAAATTCATAGTTGGTGGTTGTGGCGTATGTACCTTGGCTATCGTGGGTGGATAAAATATGTTTCATACCCCCGAGGAGCAGTAAAAGAGCAAGTTTGCTCCATGCAGTGAGAGGAGTGAAAAATTTGGATTAAATCATGCCTGTCTGCCTGTGGTTGAACTAGCAATGAGGCATTTTCAATCAGAGGTCAGGGTTGTGGTCAAATTTGTGCTTCAGCTTTTGCTTGCCGTAATTTTCCCTCATACCAGATTCTCTGTGAAACTCCAGAAGGACCGAGACACTCTCTGTGACTGACCTTTCAGGGCAGGATTTTTCAGACAGTCCTGTTTCAATTGAACTTGCTGCCAGAGCATGCAGGAAGGAAGCGACATGTGTTAGTCATACACCCCCAGTGTGTGTTTAGCATCCAATTTGTATACAGTCCAGGAATAACCCAGCATTATTCTGCAAAGCTGGACTCATGCTTAGATGTTTTGATGTTTGGGCTAGGAGGGGATTTCTTCTTACATGGAGCAGGCTTTCAGTGCTTGGAAAGGATCAATACCTCCCTGCCCCCATGGAACTCAGGCAATGAAAACACTTTTGCAGCAGATACCAGAGCTCAACCTATGCACAGATATCTTGGGCTGAGTGATTGCATGGCAGAGCAGGAGTTCACCTGCAATTGCTCACCCAATCTGGACTTCCTGGAATGCCCATGGGCACCACTGCCCCAGCTGCATGGGCAGCATCATGCCCCAGGGGTGGTCAGTGTATGCGGGTTTTGGGGAGGGAGGGGAGTGTGTACCACAAAAGGCAGTTTGTGAGAGGTGTGGGAAGAGCCTGAGCCCTGCTCACTAACCTTTGGAAACAGCACTGACTGCAGCCACACCAAGCTGGACATCCTGAAACAACATTAATTAAAAGTAACTTTTTAATCCTTGAGGGAAGCAAAACCAGTAGTGACAGTCTCTTGGCTCCAGCTCTTGGGTTTTAATCCCAGTTTTGACTGTTTGCCTGGGATCAACAAGCCACAGAGAACAAAAACATATTTTTAAAAGTTTCTTTCAAGGCAGTTGAATGTTAATCATGTGGGTGGGATTTTTTGGGTTTGTTTGGGGTTTTTTTTGGTGGGGTTTTTCTCTTTTTTTCAGACTGCTGCTTGTCTGGAGAAACTGGAACAGCAGACCGTCTCAAATGTAAATGGGTTTCGCCCTGCCCCAAACCCAGGACAGTATTTCTGCTCTTCAGCAATCAGTTATATATTGTGTCTGGCTGGTTTGGGGACATCAGGCTGTCATGCAGGGTAGCTGGTCCTTTGAATCACATGAGAGTGGTCGTGCAGGGGTGGTCTTTGTGAGTGGTCCTTAACGGTGGTGCTCTGTAGTGGGAGGGACTGGGATGAGCTGGTATTTGGATCTGTGCAGTTGGATACACTTGAAAATGGGCTCTTTGAAACCAAACTGGAAATGATGCAAAGGAGGCAGGAGACATTGTTCTCTTACTTGTTTTCCCTCTGACACAACATACTAGTCAGCATCTGCTCCATCACAAGGACCTTGGCCTATCAGTGAATAGGAACACTTTAGCAGATTTTCTCTGCTACCTGTTAGAGCAACAAGCCAAGGATTTCCAAAGAACACATCAATCCCAAAATGTGCATGCAGTACCACAATTAACATTCCTTCTGAGTGCCTTGCATTAAGCATCTCTAGATGTGTCTTGAAGGAAACCTCTGAGAGATTGTCTTTTATGGAGGAGTTATAAGAGATTTCTTATGGCTGAGTTCACCTATAGAAAATACAGAATTGTAAGTCTATGTAGTTCAAGAAAGAAACTGAATTAGCCAGACCCAGACAAGAATAAGTTAACAGTACTCATTAAGGAGCCTTGAGTGGAATTAGAAAAGAGAAAAATGGGCTGCTGATAAAAAACAAAAGCCTAAAAACTTGAAGAAACCCTTCCCCTGTCCCCTTCTAATCAGTCCAGGACAGAGCAGGAGCTGGGGTAGGAGAGAATGCGGGATCTGCTCGATGCTGGTGGTGTATATCCTCCTTCCTCTCTTTTATTTGACCCTCTTTTAGAGGAATGTTTAGCAAAGCTGTTTATTTTGCATAAACCCAAGTAATAACGTGGCCCCTGGTGACAGGACCTGAATGAAGATGACAGCAGTTTGATTTAACGATTAGCCACCTGACCCGATAGCACCTCTGGAATCTCTACTGCAGAATAAATTCCCATTCTTCCCACATGGGCTGCATGTTAATCACGGGAAGAAAAGCAAAGGGTGGTTGCAATAGGGCCATTGTTCCTGGGGTGAAGGCTTAAAAAGAAATTGCCTGTCCCTGCCTGCTTTGTGCTGGCTTCATGCTGAGTCTTGGACACTCAAGTTTCTTTTACTGCTTCTGTAGCCCCCCTCCTACAAAATACTGGTTTCTAGTGAGGTAGAATCAGTCGAGTTCATTTGCTGAGGGTCTTGCCTTCTCCACTGAGTTATTGCTATGGTTTCTAATATTTGTTTCAGCTGAAAGTCGGCGCTCGCAGTGCAGGAGTCTCTCTGTTTACACCGTTAGGGGAGCAAGTCGCTGAGAGATCCCTGCTTTTTCCAAACGTTCCCTAAAGCAGCTTATACAAGTAGTGCGGCTTTGTGTTGAGGGAAACCAATTTGGGGGAAATCTTGCTGTGCTTTCTGTTTCTTCTGTCCCCTCCCCCTGCTCTGCCAACTCTTTCTAAGCCCTTGCATTAAGTGTGGTTGTAACTGTACAGCCCTCGCCTTAGTGGGCTAATATTCACTTACAGTTCAGCCTTCCAGCATGGTAGCACAGGGAGAGATGTGGCAAAGGGGAATTAAAAAATGATTGCAAAGTCAATGGTTTAAAGAGTAATTACGGAGTCATTAAAGGTTATTACAGGGAAATGTTCAGCTGAGCAGCGATTAGCATTCCTGATACCTCAAGTTCACCATGGTTTGAGGACACAAGTGAAAGGAGTTGTAGAGGTCTCTGCTGGGAGGGGATGAAAGTGGCTACCAGTCCTGCAGCTCCTCAGAGACTCACAATCTGCTGCCATNCCCTGCTCTGCCCAGAGCAGCACTCAGTGGGGTTAGCTTGTGGCTAGCGATCTCAGCCAACCATTCAGAGTTGCCGCAGTCCTGACCCACTTCCTACCCGTGCAAAAACTTTCAGGTGCCATCAGGATTTAGCTGTCTCACAACATGGGTGGTAGAGGGCTGTGTGCACCTGCAAATAATTTCAGAGGTTAAATCTCCCAGCAGGCAAATTCTTAAAACCAATACCTCAGCATTGCCCTTGCATGGTCACTTCCATGTCCTTGCGTGACCATCAAAATGGGCTGCTGGGTCTGGGATGCTGTCCTTGACATAGACCCCAGACCTTGCCCAGCCATGGTGAGAAGCTGAGATAGTCTTGGTTTGCATCTGCAGTGTAACTGTAAAAGTCTTGAAGAGCAGCAGGAGCAAACGATGTTGTCTCTTGTGTGTTTGTGTTTGTCCCTATGAAGTGAAAAAAACACACAAAGTGAGGTCTGTTGTGTAAGTGCAGAAGAGTGAAACACTGGCCAGAGTCCCAGATATTTTATGGTGGGGACAAGTAAGTGTTTAAACAGATAAAACACATAAGTAAAATAAAACTTAGCATTCATGACAGTACCAGTGAGTTATAAGTGTTTAAGTACAAAGCAGGTACTGCTTTCAGTGCTCAGACACTTGGCTTCCTGGTCAGTGCTGCTCTTTGGATCTTCTTTTAAGCATTGAAAAGGGCATTAATATGTTGCCAGGAAAAATTATTTCCAAGGTAAATGTAAAAAAAATAAATGGGCACAGCAAGCCAGTGGGAGCCCTGGGACATGTGGAGACGTACCCTGCCAGAGCCTAGTGTCAGGGTGGGAATACACTTGTGTCATCCATCGCTCCTCTTCAAGCACATCTAAGTTGTATCTCTGGGCCACTGAGGAAGACAGGCAAAATAAAATGGGATTTGTTTTCAGATGGATGATAAAATGCTGCTTTTTTTCCCCGCTGAGGGCAAAAAGCACTTAGTTTGTTTACCAACTGACACCTCGGGAGGAGAACACTGCTGCTTTTTCCCCTGCACAGCATCCCCAGATGGACAGGCATGGCCTGTCCTGCCAGGCTGTCTGGCTGCCCTGGGGACCCAACCCCACCAAGGAGGGAGGCTTTGCTCTGGGTTTGTCCAGGCAGCTGGTATTCATTTATGTGTTACAGGAAAATCTCTCACTGCTCACGGCTCTTGCAGGTCTCTAAGATATTGGAGAAGCACAGTGAGGGAGGCCATGATTTTGGCTATGCAGGGCTCATGTAGACAGAGCTGCTTGCCATCAGTTGCCACCAGTTACCCATCAGATCTGTGATGTTGTATTGCTGGTGGTGGAATTTTCGTGCCAACGTGACCAAAGCTCTTCCAAATGTATTCAGTTAACTCAGTTGATTTAATTACTCTTGGCGGCTGCTTCCGCTCTCCCTCTGCAAATCCTGTGACGTGTGAGATGGGGAGCAGTAGAAGCCAGACTGTGTCCCGGGCTCTCCAGGCCTAGCAGCAGCAGAGGGATAATCAGGCATCATAGTTGGAGCATGTGCATGGTAACTGCTTTACATCTAGCTATGGGCACTTCTCAGGCCATCAGCTTTGCCAAAGGATCAGAGATTGAAGCTGAGCTGCTTGCTGCTATTGCAAAATTGCCAAGCACTGGTTTGGGGCCAGGAGCTGAGGCTTTGCAACAAGCTGAGTGAGCATGAGGTTACCCTTCAACAAGCAAAATAGCAAAAGAGCAGGAACCCTAGCTGCTGCAGGCATACAGGGATATTTGTCATCTGTTTCCTTCCCCCACTGATGGAAAAGACAGCTGTGCAGTAGCTGTTACGTTTATCTGAACAAAAGACACTGGAAATAAGAAAGACCCGACTCAAGTAGACATTGCCATCAGCCTGGCTGCTGCTTCCCAACCTCTCCACTGCTTCCACCTATGCCATGTCAGGGATGGTGGGTCCATAAATGTCAACAGAAGAGCAGCAGCACCAGCTTATATCAAAGTCAAGATCCGTACTCCTCTGGCTCCAACTCAGGACAGTGGTGAGCACCTAGATGTATGGCAGGTGTGCAAGCAGCTTGCCAGCAGTGTTCTCAAAGCCTTGCAAATCCTCCAGTTGAAGAACTGTTTGAATTGCAGGTAGCAGCAAGGGATTTTTCTGCCTTGAATTTGTAGTCATTTTCCGAGATGTCATGCACTTGTAGTGTGAGCACCATCCTAAAGCTTTGCTTTCATGGCACAAGGGAACTCTTCTGGTTGTCTAGGCTTGTGTTCTGTCTGGTTTTGGTGGCTTGCAGACCCTACATGGGAAGAGACTGTGAACTAGCAATCTGTAATACTGCCTTCAAGCAACCTGAGTGACTTCCTTTGCTGGTTTTGTTTTTATGCAAACCAGTTAGTGTAGGGCTGCTCACTGCATCAAGCCCCATTACAGGACCTCAGTCAGCTGGATTCCAGGCTCCTTGCTTTTAAGTGTATGAAATCGCAAATTGATCTATCCAGGCCTCCTGAATAGTTGGAAAAAAAGCCTCTCTCTGGCAGAAGAGCCATGTTTCACTGAGACTGATCCTCTTGACTTTCCTCTTTGTTTCAGCATTGTCTTCATGGAGAAGCTCTTGATGTAGAGACCTACCTTTCCAGGCGGGTGATTGTTGCCCTCTGAGATAAACAGCAGCTATGCCTGACTTTCAAAAGGACTGGCTGACTGGGTGCTGCTTGGTTTTTCCTGTGTTCCTACAAGCTAAAATAGGGTGCTGTGGGCTTTTGGAGTTCTTTTTGGGGTTTTTTGCTTTTGTTTTTGGAATTTTTTTCCCCAAGAAATGGGTACAGGACACCTCTTAAAAAAATGAACCCCTCTGGTTACATACTTGCGACTGCTGGTTTCCTCTGGTTTCTTGCTGGTGAGTTTGGGTAGTATTGTCTTATCTGTTTGTTGCTAATGGTATGTAGCCCCATATTCATAGTGAGCCAAATATGTAGCTTCATGGTGGGAGTCCTTTCTGCGTGGCTTGATTTTTCTGTTTATATTTTGGTTGCAGGGAACTTTGCACTCTCTCCCTCAAGCATATCCTCCAAGGAGCAGTATGTTTTACCTTACAACAAGATACTAACACAGAGACGTGTTCCTGGTGTAGTTAGCAACACCAGTGACGCTCAGCACACTGTGCAAAATGCCTGGGGCCATACAGAAGTGCTTTGTGCAGACCCTTATGCTGCTGGCTACCCACGTTTTCTATGGAAGTATTTTACATGTGTGCTGGTGCCAGGGGAAAATGCAGGAGTTGGAGGAAGGGCAGCTTGGAATCAGGGATTTTAAGGCAGGTACTCAGCACATCTCCCCCAGCTCAGCCACAGCCTCTGCCATCTCTCCCCTTTGACCATCCCATCTACCTGTAGTGGTGACAGCAGGACTGGGAACGCTGGCAGGTGCCAGTGGGAATCTGCAGCCCTTCTTTGAGTTCAACCCACCCGGGCTCTGAACACAGGTCTCCATGGGTGAATGATCAGTGCCTTAAACAATTGCACTGCACTCTCCCAGCATCTAATTATCAGGACAAAGCAGTCTGTAATAATGGATATTGCAGAATAGCTTATTTTCCTGGAAGATTTGATCCAAACTCCAATGAAGTCTGTGGAAAGACTCCCATTGATTTCAATAGACTTTACATAATGCTGATGGTGGAGTATCACAGTACACTTTTCCAAAACTTTTTCGTTTAAGGGAAGGTTTCAATATGATTAACGATTTACTCAGAGAAAGGAAGTGTCATCCTTTTCCATTCCTCTGTCTTTTATTGTGATGTCGATTGGTAGGAAAATAGTATCATTTTTGAGCATCATCTAGTTTAACTTTAGTAATGACAATTGGTAATTCCTTGCATTTTTTTTTCAGTAAGTAAAGCTGTGCAGGAGGTTGCCTTCACATCATACCATTTCATGCCAAAATATTGGCAAAATATTTTATTTGATTCCTCTACTGGAAACACATATGAGGGCTGACACAGACACTACAACACTGTTCTCTTGTGCTTTCGTTCCTTGTGGCTACAGTCTCATTAACATTGCTGCATGCAAAAGAGTCCCAAGACAATTTTTTTTTGTGAACTAAAAGTCTCCTCATCGTGATTTTTTTCATAAGTCTCAGGAAAACATTTTCAAATAAACTATGGAAGAAAAGTGACAATCTGTACAGTTCATATTACATATGCGTATTTTAAAAATTAGGGTCCTCTGAGATTCCCTATCACCACACATTACTCTGGGGAAAAAATTGCATGTGCTCGGTCAACACAATCATGTTCTTTTTAACAGACCATTTTCTTTAGGAAATGAAAATTTTTAAAGTTGATGATGTTCATTTACCTTCTTACTGGTTAGCAAGAGGATGTGAGATGTATATGCCTTGGTGAGGACTATGGCTGAAGGTTTAAAACCCAGGGGATGGGCATCAGAAATGCTGGGTGATGTGCAGCTTTGACCCACATGGGGAATGTGTTACGGAGGAGTGGTGCACATATGTGAGGAGGAATGCTTTGGGGTGCTTGAGGGTGGTGGAGATGTGGTCAAAAGCAATGGTGATATGTCTAAGGAACAGTTTGATGGGAGGACTGGTAAATGCTGACACCCTCATAGCTGGGAATCCCCTAAGGAAAGAGCTGGACAGTGGCCTGTAGGTAGGAAAAAATGGGACAATCATTGTGATTGTGTTTAGGGAGGTGGTAGAGAAGCAATAAATAAAGGAAAAAGCAAAATATTGAAAGCTGGGCCAAAGGAGAGTGGCTTTGGGAGGACAACTGATAGGAACTGTGTGCACAATCCTGTTGCAACCCATGATAACATAAGCAACCAAAACCATAGGAAGAAAAGCAGTACCGGAAGGGAAGGTTCCAGTGCCTCTTTGTTACCTGCTGGACCAGGGAATGGAGGGTGTCAGCACAAGAAGAAATCTTTATTCCCTGCACAAGAGCTCTTCCCAACCCAATAGGCAGTATTGGGCTGTGTGTAAACCTTACACTGTGGCAATCCTTGCACGTGAGTGTACAGGCACCCAGGTGGTGCTTTCTGCCTGCCAGGCAGACAAGCGCAAGGAACAAGCTGCACTGAGCGCCACACTCTGTCCCATGTGCTGAGTCCAAGAAAAACAGTGAGCTTCACTGCCAAGAAAGCGACAGCTAAATTTGTCTTCAAACTGTAGTTTGGAGCAGGATCCCTGCAAAGGGAAGCTGGTTCGTCATGGTCCAGAAGACTATTCAAAGTGCATGAAATTTGCGTGGAATTTGCTTAATCTGCCTTTACAGGAAAATTCCTTTCCCATTTCCTGAGGGCAGACCCACATTGTAGA